>CACRXP010000186.1:510658-546541 GCA_902702965.1 Spirometra erinaceieuropaei | reverse complement strand
ATAAAACATTATCACAGAAATGCAGAGAAAAACTGCCGGGGGAAATAGTAAGGCAGAAGTGAGGTGGTACAAATCGACATGACATTCCGGATGCCGTGGTCAGCGGTCGGTGAAACGCGCAGGGGGGGGGACGGCGGGGGAGGAAATTTAATACTGTAGGTTGGAGTGAGCTGAGGGGTGTGGAGAACGAAAGAGGTGGTGGCGTCATTGCAGACTGTCAAGGTAACGCAGAACGTCTTTCTTCGTAATTATTCCACGCAGCTGACTGGAATAAAAGAAAATAAAGTTTTAAAACAGTCAATCACAGTGTCGATGGAGCAAAAAACGTGAGGAAGACTGGAAGACCGTCTAGGGATGAAAAGACCTTTTTGTGGTAGGAACGCACAGTTACAGAAAATCAGTAAGACATGGGTCCGGGTTTTTAGCATGCAGAAACGCAGAGAAATATGGCGAAGCGATTTTACACGTGTATAAGATCCCCCACTTGTTGCTAGATTTACGTGTAAGCTGGTTACGGGTCAAATCTGCCGGAGTTTAGATTGCTCGCTTCCAATGTTTGCAAAGAGATCGGAATCAGACCTAATAAGTTAACCAAAAGTCCTTCAGAATGTATTAGATAGAATCATAAATAGTTGAGATGCATATTCGTACATTGCCGAGTTAATGAAATAGGGAGGAAAAATATTCAAAAATGACGAGGCCTTCGGTTGCTTTCGCAAAAATGAACATATGATTGAACAGCTACTCATTCGACATCAGTAGACGAGAAAGATTAATTAAATGTTAGCCCCAACTGGTATCAGAATTTAAAAGACGAAGGCACGATCACGATCCCAGTGATGGTGCCCTCAACTTCTTTTAAACAAGAACCTGGGATGCGCATATTGTCTTTCATTTGTGGTACTAGCAGTAGCGAAACGCCTTGGTTTCACTGGCGCATTTTCTGACCTCCAGGACAAAGCACAGAGTTCACGTACGTTCGCCGACTTGAACTTCCTTAATGTGTATAAATGGGCATCATCACAGAATTAAGAGGAAAAAGGCAAATGTCCATGCTCACCCGTTACAGGTAATGAGGGTTTGTCGGAGTCCCAGACTTCGGAAGATGTCAACGATCGTTGAAACGTGAGTATGCTGGGTGATTGTGGTAGGCGACTAGAAAAGGAAAGAATGCGCGGTTAGCGTTGGTGAGAAAAAAATGCAGGGGGGAGGGCAATCAGAAGGTGATCTAAATGTAAATTTGCTAATACCATGCAGTAGGTCGTCACAGGATCCGAAAATAGGTGGCAATGAGCGCAAACTGAGCGCAAGAAGGCGGGTATTAAGAAGAAAACGCACTCTGCTGCGCTTACGTAATAGCAGAAGAGACTGAGCACGAGCATGGAGCACAATCTGCACTTGCTTAATACATCGCAATATACCGGCTCCACAAGGCGAAGCTTCACGGTTGGTAAGGCATCTTCAAATCAGATCTTATGCTAGGTCAAATGTTATATCGAGGTTTAGTGCGGTGCTGCCCGAAGTGGAGACTTTCAAGGCTGTCGTTTGACTCAGTATATGGTTAGCGTCCACCGGCCGTTTCGTGACTCAGCTTTTTGATGCCCTGTCTTCCGCTCTCGGCGGCCATTTCGGCGTATGTTCAGGCGACCGAGTTTCTGACAGCATCTACGTGCACCCAATGCAATGTACTTGCTGCGGCTGTGATTATGGCTGACCTAGCCGGTCTCGAAGATGTCATGTATTGTACTTCCCTGTCCGCGTGACGATCTGCGACAGCGAATCTGGAAAGCTTAGCCCATTCTCTTCTCCAGCGATCGAAAACGAATACCGAAGGTCTAAGAGCCATTTCCATAACTGTGTCGAGTCCGGTCTTGAGTCGACCTTCTTTTCAACACTTCCAAGTGGGCACGCGCGCAGAATGAAGGGCAGTAATACAGAGCTCGTGAGGTGGACGACGAAGATTGCACCCCAACTACCTCGACCATCTTTCTTGGATGGCGCGAAGTATCCCGGCGATGCTGTCGCCACGAAATCGAATTGTTTTATCTGAGACGAAGTCAGTGCACTCCATTCGAAGGATGCTCCTCGGGCAGCGGCGATCAAACCCACCTAGTTTCCGCTCATCTTCTACATGAGCAGCACAGCATTCGCAACCGTAGGGGACTGACCGGAAAGGATGGACGGTACGCGAGGATCTTCGTGGCGATAAAGTTGTTTTTCGGGTCCATAGGCACCCTGCCAGCAGCATCGATTAGGGAGACAGCATCGTCCTCGCTCTGTCCATTAGGCAGCAGCCTCGGCCCTAGGTATCTGAAACTGCCTAAGTCCTCAAACTGATAGCCATTAATTCCGAGGGGTGTCTTCTGCTGGTCAGGGATGCTGTTGGGAAATAATTTGGCCTTTCCAGCGTTTATGGATAAACCGACCGAAGCGGCGACTCGGCTTATCCGTGACACCGAAGACTGTAGGGTAACCATAGCTGGCAAGGCGATGTCGTCAGCGTAGGCGAGATCAAATCAGTCGGTGTACGGGTGCAAACTGAAGACCGGGGAAATCGTGTAGAGTCCTTCCGGGAATCCAGTTGGACAGGCACATGCAAAATCACAGATACAAGTTACCGAAGCGGGCATAGGCAAGGCGTTTTTAGTTGATGAGCTTGCAAAAAACAAGCTAAGGACGGTACCCGACAGGTCATGCACCAGAACCGCTGCTTGATCAGGTTTGACTCATCATCCGTCTTGAAAGGGAGGCAGATACTGTCATATTATTTTAGCCCAGATATTCCTCCTGGATCCTATTCTCCTGAGTTCTATTCTCTGGGATAGGGATATTAATTGGTGCTCAGGGCAAATATCAAAATTTATTTTGCCAGTAAGGCAGACGGAAGCGGCGATTAACGAAATTTCTGCCATATGCTAGTTGTATAACTCCAACAAGGTGTCGGGGCAGACCGCAAAATTTGAGAGATGCGAATTAGGGGATGAGTAAACTGACGGAAAACAGATGCTCCAAAGTTATCGGTCAGAGAAGGACGGACTGGTAGCCAGGCCTAACCCTAACATTTAAGTTCAACCCTAATTCCAATCGCAAAATTCGAACACTAACCCTAAACTCCTTCCCACAAACACTAGTGTAACATGGCTACTGAAGTCAAATAGGCAGGTGTGTTATAACACTGAAAACTTGGGCTCGCATATTCAGCCATTGCCGTCGTGGCAACAGGGAGCAGCCGAGTAAAGCGATCAACCTCGCACCGGCAGAGTAAGGCCCAGTTTTGGGACTAAGTTCACTGGTTCTCACGTTCCTCCACACCACTAACTTAGGATTCAAATGGTGTAGCTCAACCACGTTTGACGAAACTCCGGTGTAATAAAAACTAGGCTCACCTATACCAAACCACTTTCCCCCCCCTCAAACCAGATCCACCAGCATGCTTGATCAACAAAGGCATGTCGTTTGATTGTCTCAGGATGATTTCTTAACGAACATATGCAAAGACCTGTCGCAGTCGCAAAAAGTAGGCATATCTTGTCAAAATGCGCTTTCCTGAAGCTGTTTTGAGATAAATTTGACCTTGCATGCGGCAGACATTCGACTGAGGGCAAGGCTTCGGTTAGAAAAAGAAAAAGCGAGTTTTTACGCAGTCCAGTATGGTGGTCCCCAGGACTCTTCGACACATAGTATCACGAGGTGAGAACATGCACGCCGCCGTGATCGAGGCCGTGGTGGTCAGCGTATTTAAACAACCGCCTGACAGCCGGCGGCTTAAAAAGCGCAATGCGCATGGAAGGAGGACTTTTTACCGTCCTCAAAATGGTGCCGCTGGTGATGTCACATAAACGCGACAAGCGCTTTGCTTTACCACCGTCACGGCGGTAGTCCGATTGTCGTGGATGATGGCATCTGCCGCTGCCTCACAAGGTGGCGTGCGTACACTTGATCATTGTGAAACAGACTTGTACCGCATCTGCCTCGCACCCTCTCCTTCGGCATACACCGTGCTCCGGTGGCAAGACAGAGTCAAGAAGACCGACGGTGGGCGTGGGCAAAATATTGAATCATTACATGTAAGTTGTGATTATTTTCGATGTTCCGGACTACACGATGTCGGATGAAGCTTCCTCCCTGGAGCAAGGACCAGGACAGCCGATTGATTTAACTCCAGTCAAGTACTGAGAAGCTTTAATGAAGGTTAAAAACTGATACCCAAGACACACAGCGGAGTGGGCAGAAGACTCGCCGCCTAAAATATGCTCACGGTAGAAAAGCGGTGACTCACCAGATCGACAATGTGTTGGACATCGACGAGGAGCGGACCAGTGCCGTTGCTGCGATCGCTAAACTCGGGACTGAGGACACTGGTGGAGACACGTTTTCTGGTGAGCATGGCAGGTGGAGCCCGGTCTGTAAAGCAGACGATCGCCGTAGGCCCATACCGTCGGGCGTCATGTGACCGATCCAGATCTAAAAATCGAAAAGAAAAAACGGAAGGATGTGAGCATAGGCCATGGGGCTGAAAACGTGACGGGAAGGAAGGATCGGCAAACATACCCAGCGCCCGCACTAAGTCCCAGCGCGAAACGAAGCCGACCAAACATCGTGACTCAATGGACTCCACTACGGGGAATCCGTTGTGCTCCGAAGAGTAGATCAGTTCCTCTACGTCATCGACTGTCATTGTGTTTTCGGTTAGCAATTCCAGGGGACCCTCGCCAGGTCTGTAAGCGATGGTTGTGTGGTAATTAGAAATAAGGTACTACTGACGTGATGATAGTAGGTGGAATGAAATATGTAAACAAACCTGGGATGCATTATATCACAGGCTTTGGTATCTCCGACCTTCGAGACAATCTTGTCAAAGCCCAGATAGGGATAATGATTGAGGCGAATCTGCACGTCATAAAGGCTGCCAAAGTAGAGCCAGTCGCCAGTCCACTTGGCGAACATGGCTGCCACCATAATAGGGATGATGTGCCCGAGGCTGAAATAAAGTTCGCACACACGGGCACATGAGTGACATTGACGGAAAGACACCGGCGGAAATCAGGATAGCTTGCCTCAAAGAATAAGAAACAATTGGGGATAAAATGGCGAAACTAAAGACAGAATTCGATGCGAGGGGGGCTTTAAACTCGAATTAAAGAGAGTCTATTTCCAGTGAGTCTTGATCCTCCTCACTACACAGCCTATCTGATTGCAATAGCTACTGTAAAGTTCTACCTACAGCTACTCAAGATTGAGCAGGAATCTGCCTCCACTAAATCACCATAGCACCATACGATGGAGTGCACAGGTCGGTTGTGGTAGTGCTCATGCGCCAATGGTGGGTAAATCATGTGGCAACGGTGGGTGCGAGTACAAATAAACAGTCCTGACTTCTGCCAAGAACAACATCTACTGAAGAAGAGTCTTTCCTTGAAATTCGTACCAGAATTCCTTTGTGGGGAAACAGAGGGTTAACTGATAGAAGCGAACAGGCGAGTTCCAGGTTGCAGTTCAAAAGACGAAGATGTGATCACTGGAACAAGAAATTTATTGACGTGACGTTTTGGATTCCCACTCGAATCCATCATCAGAGACATTCGCAGAAAAAGGTGATGGTGCCACAAGGAGTGTAGTATTTATAGCACGTGTCTGCCGTGGGACCATATGCGACATTGTAATTAACAGCTCTCGCAATCACCGCTGGGGTCGTAATTGATGCGGTGGTGGCTTGTCAGTCCGAGTCCGAGTCATTAATGACCGTGATTTCGTCATCCGTGCTCGATGCTGGTGTGACGATTGCTCGGCAAACTGGCTCACTGTCACCGTGATAATTGCTCACCCGCGCCCTCCCCACGTAACTGAATCCCCTGCCCAGGGAAAATCTCAGCACGGAATATGGTGCCGGGAGGTCATTGCGCTTGTTGATGGATTGCGGGCCTGAGAACCATGACTTGAGCAGCTGGCGGCTCACGCGGTTGTCACCCCTTGCGAAGATTTCTGGCCGGGTCCCGTCGAATGTGCCGCCACCTGAGAGCCAGCGTCTCCCCGCCTCATTGCTGCTGCGTGCTCGGCAATTCGCGTACGGAGTAATCTCCCAGTGGTGAGCAAAGGAGCACAAATGGTGTTAGAGGCGCCCCATCCCCTCCTTTTTCGACAAAGACAAAAGGCTTTTTTGGGTTCTCGTAGCGGCCGAAGTCACAGAGGGAAAAAGGTTACTAAATGCCGATGGCGCAGTGGCCCGGGCGGTCAGCAGATCACAGGGACTCAGTTTAAAAAGTGTTGAACAGAGCCGTCGTGGCCGCAGTCATATGCATTCGAATCCGTGTCCTCTGCTGAACCTTTCAGGCACTTCGGAGTCGAGAGGGCATGCTGCGCGAACATCGCATTCAGCAGCTTATGCACCGACGGTGGTAAAGATGCGAACCGTATTCTAACCTACCTCCACTGCCAGATACTGATTTTCACAGCGAGTCGTCGGTGCCTGGAACGGGCTTCCCGAGGACGTAGTAATGGCGGATACCACGGAGACGTTCAAGCAAAGACTAGATGTATATTTGTTTGGACAATACCGCTTGTCTGGACAGAACAGCTCTGTGGTGCCAAACCAACGCCCCGCATACACCTACCGCTAATGCGGATGACTGTCATTTCATTTTACCGATATCATCTACAACTGACTGTTCCTGAGTTTCGGTCCTGCATTTCCAACGGAAAATATTATGTTGAGTGAATATACTACTGACAACATTTTAGTACCATGTTTATTTAAGGTTAGATATTGCATGTTGTGTTTACAATAGGGTTTTCAAAGGCATTGCCTATTACCCTTAAAATCTACTGACCTTTACGAACCTATTTACGACCAAACAACACAAGGCAATGAAAATAAGGCAAGGACACACCCGCCGATGAGCTCAATCATAATGACGACCAGCGAGATGGTGGCCCGCGTGATTCCTCCCAGGCAGGCCGCAGCTCCGACCACAGCGTAAAGCCCCGGATCAATGCAGGGACGGCCGGGTTTACAGAACTTGCTGAAGTAGGGTGATCCCGGCAACTGGGCAACCACTGCCTGCTCCACAGTGATGCCCATCAGACGACCCAGAATGGCGCCCACCTGATGGCAGGAGGAAAAAAAACCAAGAGGATTAGTTTGAGGGGAGTAGAAATGGCCTGCTGAGTTCTTGCAGTTGGCTGCAACTGTGGCATTCACCCCGCTAGTCTCTGAAGACATTCGGAAACATGAGGGTAAAGAGAACACGTGCAGTTGTGGAATGTGCATTCTCTCCATCAACGAGGTCCGCTTTAAAGCCCTGCGCGGACGGCAGGTTTCACTGAGCAGAACCGATTGCGAGATCGGATAGGGAGGTTGAGCTCTTACTTGAAGTTCAGGCTTTGAACAGTCGCGGTCGTTGGCACAGCAACGAAGAACCGAACCACTGCAGCTGAAGCAGCTACTCTATAGCCCGTAGACAGTAAGCAATGTCATGAGATACTGCCCGAAATTATGAAAATATTAAGGCGTAGTGCTTAGACGGGGCTGTAATGTTAGTTGTCGTGCGATAAAATTCCATGATGAGTCAGACACGTCTGGATGTTATCTTTCCGTTATTCTTCTTTCAGGCTTCCTGCAAAAGCAGTACGCATTTTTTTCTATCGATTTTAAATTTCCCTATAGATTCAAATATATAAAGCGAAAAACAGGCATCCCAAGAGATATAACTAGGAAGATGGGATTCTTTGGGAAACAGTAAACTTTATTGTGTAAATTTTCGAGACTGGTTCCCCAGCTCGTCTTCAGACAACGGGCGTGCAAAAATAATTAACTTCTAGACCGAGTCTGACAAAGGATTCTATGATTGGTTAACGTCATCTACGCGGGATTGGTTGGGCCAGTTTGAATCTGTTCTTAACGATTTTGCATGTGGCATCTAGATCGATATGCCGGTCGGTGCATGCCTCGTCTGAGTTCATTGCCTCCAGAAATTCGCGGCCCTTATTGGGCAGGCGCCAATCAACCACCTGGCGAACTCTCCCATACGTCAAAGATGTATCTGGACTAGTCGAAAGGTAATTAAAAAAGTACCAGATGCACGTAGCACAACAGCGGCAACTACCTTACGCACACAGCTTGTACACCCTAAGGACAGGGTTGGCTACCTCGAAAGAAAAGGCGTTGTCTACAAAATCCCATGTTCTAGTTGTGATGCCGTCTATTGTGGCCAAAGTGGGAAATCTGTCTCAACCTGTATACATAAACATCAGTTAGCGGTAAAGAGACGCGACCATCTATCTCAGGTGACCATGCACGCACTGGACACTGGACACAAATTTGCATGGGAAAACACTCGCATTGTTGGCGCCTGCCCAATAAGGAAGGGCCGCGAATTCCTGGAGGCAATGAACTCAGATGAGGCATGCATCAACCGGCATATCGATTTAGATGCCACATACAAAATCGAAAACAAGCATGTACAGCAGAATTTATTGGGGCCAATAAATTTCGTGACGGCTTTTCAACTGCAACCCGTCTCTGCATAACATAGGTAACGAATGAAAGCGCACATCAGTATGAATTTGTACAGAATGGCAGTGCATAGGAGCAAGGTTAAAGTTCAAAGCAATCAATAATCAGATAAGACGTCCACATAAGCATCAGAAAGGAAAAAGGGACACGAAATGTTAACAACAAATCACAGTCAGGGGAAAATAGAGGCGTGAGATTACCAGGGCAATTGCAGATTGATCACGTGATCTAACTGCTTGCACAGGTCTGGAGGCAGCCTACATACGGAGGGAGAAACCAGACCTGTGCAAGCAGTTAGATCACGTGATCAATCTGCAATTGCCCTGGTAATCTCACGCCTCTATTTTCCCCTGACTGTGATTTGTTGTTAACATTTCGTGTCCCTTTTTCCTTTCTGATGCTTATGTGGACGTCTTATCTGATTATTGATTATTTTGAACTTTGACCTTGCTCCTATGCACTGCCATTCTGTACAAATTCATACTGCTGTGCGCTTTCATTCGTTACCTATGTTATGCAGAAACGGGCTGCAGTTGAAAAGCCGTCACGAAATTTATTGGCCCCAATAAATTCTGCTGTACATGCTTGTTTTCAATTCATACCCGGGAAAAAAAGCTTCAAACATACTAAATCCTTAAGGACAGATTCGAACTGACCCAACCAATCCCGAGAGGATGACTTTAACCAATCATAGAATCCTTTGTTAGACTCGGTCTAGAAGTTAATTGTTTCTGCACACCCGTTGTCTGAAGACGAGCTGGGGAACCAGTCTCGAAAATTTACACAATAAAGTTTACTGTTTCCCAAAGAATTCCATCTTCCTAATTCAAATATATATCGTAGAAAACATGCACCATTTTTTTTCTGGTACTCGTTTGGCAGCGACAAAAGAGTATTTCTCGATTTTGAAAACGTTTTTCGATTGCCAAATAATTTAGAGTCCGGTCTGCCGTTGCATCCGTGCTTAGGGTTTTCAGTTCACAAGCTGTAGGTTTTCCGTGTGAGAAAAATCCAACATCCCTCTATGGTATTAAGAAGATATCAGGCAGAGCTTATAGAGTTTTGCGATGTGCGATGTCAAGTATGCAGCTTTAGCCTCGAATAAACCGGTCGGCAGTGTCTGTAAGAACATACCTAGAATAGCTCACGCCATCCAAACAACACCATCGAATTCCCTTGAACAAACCCAAAGCCTGGCGCAGGAGGGCTAGGGAAGACGTCGAGAGGACGGTTTAAATATCAGTCATCTGCCTCGGTGGCTGGAGAACAGGGTGGCGCAGCAGTGAGAGGCGTTGTAAGCAATAAATAACTCAACCGACTAAATCTGGCGTGAGTAAGTTTTTTCAGTTTTAAGATTCCAGATAAACTGTTCGTTACTCGGCCCACCATCTTTGCTGATCACAACCCCTAACAGGTACGGCTACGAAATAAGATCTTGCCGACCCGAGATCCGCGAGCAGGACCAAAGTTGAGCAATTAGAAGCCCTTATAGAAATGCCCCAGGACTCAGTTAGGTGACCAATAATCGTACCATCATCAGAGTTTACTTGATTGATTGATTGATTCATTTATTCTGTGCCAGCTGGTATAATTGTGTGCCATTTCAAACGTCATTTCACGAAACATACAGTGCGTGACCTATCTCATGAAATGTTGGCTGAAATTCTGAAATGCGTTTTCCATTAGGAAGGATTACTTGGTCGCAGTTGCAATACTGATTATCTTAAGGCATACTCTTATAACATTTTAGACTCGGCAGGATGTCAGCTTTAAAATGAACGTCTTTTCAATCTCCTGTAGAAAGCGTGCTCGGTGAAAAATGACTACTTAAGTAGTATACATTTTTCCCATTGATTTGCGATGGTCTAGCAAATTCAAATATATTTTAAAGAAACCACAAACAAAAATGTGCTTTCTTTTAGTCAATCAATAGAGAATCACGTCTTCTTTATACTGAATACTTAAGGAAGGAGTATAATAAGGTTTTAAAACAGTTTCTAATTATGAGACTTTTTGAGACCGCGATATGTCCATTCACATAGCATCGTACCTGGACGTTTACCACTGCTCCTCATGAAATGTACAACATGGTCCGCATCCATTGCAAAATTTTGTGGGCCCTGTATAATATCCCTTTAATGACAGAAAAATATGGGATTTTCTTTACGCGGAAGGCATGCACCTTGCAGAGTGTAATCACTTAGAGCGAATGCAACGAATGATCAGGCTGCAAATTTTTCGGCAATTAGAAAACTTCTTTAAAACCTAATTATACTCCTTCCTTAAGTATAAATATAAAGAAGAAGTGATTCTCTATTGATTGACTAAAAGAAAGCATATTTTTGTTTGTGGTTTCTATACAAGACCATCGAAAATCAATGGGAAAAATGCATGCTACTTAAGTAGTCATCTTTTACCGAGCACGCTTTCTACAGGAGATTGAAAAGAAATGCATTTTAAAGCCGACATCCTGTCAAGTCCAAAACGATATAAGAGTATGCCTTATGATAATCAGTATCACATCCGCGACCAAGTAATCCTTCCTAATCGAAAACGCATTTCAGAACTTCAGCCAACATTTCATGAGATAGGTTCACGCACTGTAACTGCTCAGACCAGTCTTTGTTCCATATTTGCGGTTTAAGCAAATGTCCTGGGTGCTTATGCCAGAACGGTTGACGAAGGTCCCGTTAATACAAACATTACGGGGAGGTAATTTGGGCCCTAAATTTATCACTTACTGGGCTAAACACTTTGGAGCTAACACTAATAATCTCGCTGAAACATGCGAAGACTACCACGCCGGGATAATCCCAAGCTAATGAATCCTCTCTGCCCCACAAAGCCCTCAGTGGAGGCTTCTGACACCCAACACATCCGTCGATGCAGAAAGTCCGCATTCTAAAAAAACTCACAAAGAGGCTGCAAGTGTGAGGATAATGAAGTCAGTCAACATAGAACTCAACAAGGCCTGAATGACGTTATGTCACTGGTATGTTAAGGAGACATGAAGGTCCTAGATATAGAAACATTACGCATGAAAGGGAAAACAGTTTCTACTGGGTGTTCTGCGTAGACGCTAATTGACGAAGCACACAAACAGGCCGATCGATAAACAGCTGACTGGTGTCTTAAGAGGGGTCCGAACAAAGTAACTTGACCCTGACGCGTGACCAGCCAACCAATAGGAACACGGCAGGGCGAACATAAAAGAAGAATTTTTGGGTGCCTTCGGCAAAGGCGTGGTCGATGAAAACAAAGAATGTACCCACATACATCAACACAGAAGTACTGCGCACGCCATTCGGTATGACAGAGAAAACAGTCGCTTGTCGCCTATGCGTCGTTGTACGTAGCTACTTGCGTGTTAGTGCGATGCAAGAGGCCGCTGCGAGTCAGTCAAAATACGCCAAAAACATTCGCGATAGGGTCTTTTCTACCTACTTCCATCATCAAGACGGCCCTTACCTCAAACTGCCGGTATACTGTCGGTATGCTGAACTAAGCCTGTGACCAGGATAGATCGGTCGGCAAGGGTCGGTTACGATGTCCCGGTTCCAAACGTAAGCGAAATGTTGGCACTGAAAGAAAAGCAAGTCGAGTGGGGATGCAGAAGTCGTTTATGGGAAAGTAGCGGAGGCTGAAGCCAAAAAGGCAACCTGATGTATGACAAATCTGCCACGAAACTGAAGGATGCCTAGAATCCCCGCAAAAGGCCTGGCTGACAGGACACGCGGGGCAGCAATGCCCCAAACCGAACGGTAGGCCAAACCGTAACCTCAAAGGGAGACCTAATCCTTAACGTACTTATAAATCTGATGCTAATCCTAAACTTACCATTAAACCTAACCCTAAACCTACCACAAACCCTAGCCTTAAGCCTAACCTTAACCGTAACCCTACCCTAACCTCAACCTTAACACTAAACGTACACCTAAACCGCAATTCAAACCCTAACTCTAACCGGCACCCTCGAACTTAACACAAACCCTAACGCTAAGCTCAATTCACAGCCTGACACTAACCCAAACTCCAAAACTAACCCAACCTCTAAACCAAAACATCAGGTTGCACTTTTTTTCTATTTTAACTTTGGCTACCTTTCCGTTAGCGATTTCAGCATCCTTCTTCGGCCTACTTCACTTGCAATGCGCACATTTCGCTCACACTTGTGATCAGGACGGCGTAACCGACCCCTGCCGATAGGTGCACATCACTTTGGTGTGACTAAATATGCAGCCGGCATGATGTGAGCAGGCTAGTGCAGTGAATGGCGATCGATGATCCACTGACTCAGGGATCGAATCTCGGGTCTGCAGGCGGGGAATCGCTGGCTGATCTCGACAAACAAGCTGGAAATGACCATTTCAGTGCCCCTGTCTTTGTTGGTAAACACCTCTCCACTCTGCATCCTCACACTCGAAGGTTTTACTGTGCCCAACTGGTATTATACCGCATACCAATCTGTTGTATACAGTGACCTGTGGTAGGGGCGTTCACCGATCGTTCTTACGGAACTCACTCGTTCCGTTGTGCCTTACGGGCTCTCTCTCTCGAGCCCAACCAGCAGCCACACAGCCGCGCATGATAATACCGATAAAGACAAGGGAGACTGGAATGGCCATCTCTGGCTTATCAGCCTTCGTCAGCCAGTCGTACCCAACTCCGAAGTGTGGAACACCGGAGACTCGAACTCGCGACCTGTTAGTTAAAGTTCAATGCCTCTAACCACTGGGCTGCGGGCCCGTTGTCCTGTCGGTTTCAATCGGGAATATACAATGGTAGGGGGCGCTCGCCGATCGGGGTTAGGTATGACCAGCTAACGACGGCTAATAAGCCAGAAGTGGCCATTTCAGTCTCCCTTGTCTTTATCGGTAATAACATACAGTGACCCGCCTCTGATTTCGTGAGATACTTTGCACTAGTGGTACTCTCTGAACACCCAGTAACTGTTCTTGCTTTTAATCGAGCGCCGGGACATTCTGTTTATTGTGTTGACCTTCCTAACTCGTGCAGGAGTCCGTCCTCAAATATAGTAGCAATAACAGAACGTACGACAGTTATAGAGCGTGCTGGCCAATCGCTAACCGATGGCGCAAGAATGGAGGCGACTGCGCGGGAGTCTGTATGCGGACGTTAAATCGACAAATCGATTGACTGAGTTCTCATCCGAGGCTCAGGCTTCAATCAATGCTCTGATTGTCTTGCTTCCGGTATGGGCGATTACCTTGGTGGCTGCAAAGTTAAACTCATTACCCACTTCGTAGGCGTGGGCAGCCACTTATACACCCACCTGGAACTCGGACTTTCGCCCCCATTCGTATTCTTGCTTTTTCACACATGTAGATTGAGTGCAGATGAAAAAGGACCCTCTACTACAAGGAACTCTGTTCTGCAGTGGATCATTGTTCACGCGTGTATTGTTGAACTAACCCCGGCGATACTGGATAGGGACTGCAGTGGATAGGAAAGAAAACGGATCTAGTCATCACTCGAAAGTAGCACCTGTCTTACGGGCACGCCATTTATTTCTTCCTAGGCACGCCCTCCTCTTCTACACCGGCATCGGGTCGAGTCCTTTTCATGAAGGTCGTCCGTGAACTGTGTTTCCATCAGCGTTGAGAGAAGTTCGGAAGACTCACACTCAAGGCACAACTTTGTGATACTAGTTCAATCAATCGGTATAGCCCACCGCCCCACGGCTTACCAGGTCCTACACCGCTCCCTCATCCGGGACAGTGTTGAGGTGACTGCAATGGAGGGAATGATTATAAGTAAAGGGACGAAAAAAACCCGACGGTTAGCTCATCCAACGTGCAAGCCAAAGAGCAAATAGGCCGATGTGATAGCCCATAGGCTCAGTCAATCTCCTCTCCATGTACTGAGAGACCACCACGCCAGTAAATCGACACAAATAGGGTATTCAGAAGGTGCCGGAAACAAAAACGTGATAGGAACAGTCTCCGTTAACTCGGACAGACATGTAGAAGTTAGTCTGAATGATTGTGTAGTATGTGTTCTGGTGATAAACCCGGCGTTCGACATATTAGCCAGTTAATGGACTTACTCCATTATCCTTCCTCGCCCTTCCCGGGGCCTCTTCGTTTGCCTCGACTGCCAGCTGTAAACAAAACCCACTCTAAAAAGCACACCTCCGTGGACTAAAGACAAAAGTCCGGCTAGAAACTTAAACAAGCCCGAAAATACATAGACTCCGTGAAGGAGGGGGGTCGTTGTGCCTGGCCGGCAGTTTCTAACCAAGGATGTAGGGCGAGGTCTCGGCGGGCAGTCAGGATTGGGCAGAGAAGCTCGTCTACCTATGCTAAGTCATGCGAGAGAGAGAGAGAGGCCCATCGCATTAGCCCCATTCGAGCCAGAACCCACAACAAGTCGAGGCTCCCCCCCCCCGCTTTCCTGGCCGTACGCCATTACTTTTAGGGACACAAGGATGTGAAGGCCGCGGTGAGTTTAACAATCAAGCGCTTTTCATTCCATTTCTGCCAGCGGGCAGTCTGGAAAAAACGGTGGCTCAGAGACATACAGTGAGTGACCTATCTCATGAAATGTTGGCTGAAATTCTGAAATGCGTTTTCGATTAGGAAGGATTACTTGGTTGCGGTTGTGATACTGATTATCTTAGGGTATACTCTTATAACATTTTGGACTCGGCAGGATGTCGGCTTTTAAATGCACTTCTTTTCAATCTCCTGTAGAAAGCGTGCTCGGTAAAAAATGACTACTTAAGTAGCATGCATTTTTCCCATTGATTTTCGATGGTCTTGGAAATTCAAATATATTTTATAGAAACCACAAACAAAAATATGCTTTCTTTTAGTCAATCAATAGAGAATCACGTCTTCTTTATATTTAATACTTAAGGAGGGAGTATAATAAGGTTCACAGGAGGCGAGGACATGAGGGCAAATGCCATGCGTCTGCTGGGTACCTGCTGACCGGCAGGCATGCCGACTTAAAAGTGGAGTCAAGAGGGAGGGGGAGGGGGCACTCACCATGATGCTGGGAAGCATGACGCCAGTCGGCACAGGTACACCATAGACGAGCACGAGACCAACAAACTTGAAGATCAATGCAACGATCAGCAGGATTACACCGCGACCCATTCGCGGTCCGGCAGGAAAGCTGCCCTCCAGGCTGGTGTCGCTCATCACAGTGAGGTTGGCGAAACCGCCAGGCGGCAGGCGAATGTAGTCACTGAGGTGAAACAACGATTGGACAAAATAGTCCGATTGGGCAGGAAAGAGGAGATAATAAAAAAAAGACGCTTTAGTAAGGCGTCAACTTTCGGAGCGACTGTAAACTGCAAGAACATATGCTCGACAGGTGGCAGTCTCGTCTGCGGGGGCCGAACAAAGGCGCACTGCCATTGGCTCGGGTGGGACGTGTCAGATAAAATTAGCAGAACAAAGGTCAACTGGGTCGATTTCGACCGCATAAAAATTCGTGCTCAAGGCAGGACATGGTTTGGATGGCGCACCATCCAGGCATAACTCTCGAACACTTCGTCCATCAATCAGGCACGTTGACCCCTCCCGGACTACTGCGCTCTGCGGTGTTATCAGGCGTGGGAAAAGGCACGGTAAATGCGCCATCTCATGGAATGCCAACAGAAATTCCTAAATGTGTTTTTCATCCAAAAAGAGTTTTTAGGTGGGACTGTAGCATTGATTATCTTGCAGCATAATCCCAGGAGATTTCAGCAGCGCCAGGATGACGGCTTTCGAATGAGCTTCTTTTCAGTTGACTGTAGAAAGCGGCTATTTAAGTAGCATGAATCTTTCCCATTGATTTTCAATGCCTTTGTAAACTTAGATATTTTTTATAAAAAACATGCACAGAATCCTCTTTATTGTACACATCTGGTAGCAAATTACGTTTTCTTCTAATTGTATGTTTAAGCAAAGGGTATTTTTGCGGTTTTGAAAGTTTCCAATTATGAGATTTTTAAGACTATGCAATGCCCATCCCTGAAGCATCGTATCCGCCTGTTGATTAATGCTTCTTAAAAAGCATACAACGTGGCCCACATTAATTGCAAAATTGTATGAGTCCTACGTGACGTCTTCTTAGAAGTGTACGTATGATTATTCTTATACGGAAAATATACAGCATGTAGGTTGGAAACCCTGAATGCATGTCGGCCAGGTTGAGATCAAAATTATTCGGGAATTGGACAAATTTCTGAAGGCCGAAAGATAACCTCTCGTCGAGTACAAAATTTGAAGAAGTAATTCGTTGCCAAATGAAGACATGAATACTTCTGTGTGTGTGTCTTTTTTGTAAAATATATTCGATTTTATCAGGGAGTCGAATACCCATAGCAAAGGTTGATACTACTTAGGCAGTCGCCTTGTACAGAGTGTAGTCTTTGCCGGAAAAAAATTTGTTCGAAGGATGGTCCTCAAGCAGTGGTGGTCAAATACCTCCAGTTTCCACTCGTTCTCCACGCGCAAAGCCCAGCATTCACAACCGTAGTGATGGACAGACCGGACGGATGCACGGTACACGCGAATCTTAGCGGCGATGGAGAGGCCACGTCGGTTCCATAGGCATTTCCGAAGGCTTGAGAAAACCCAACGGGCAGCATCGATTCGGGAGACAATGTCGCCCTAACTCTGTCCATTAGGCAGCAGTCTCGTCCCGAAGTATTTAAAACTGTCTACTTCTTCAAGTTGACAGCCATCAATCCCGAGAAGTGCCTTCTCCTGGCCAGGGATGCAGCTTGAAAACACTGGTCTTCGCAGCGTTTATGGATAAACCGACCGATTTAGCGACCTCGTCCACCCGTGACACCATGGACTGCAGATCACCAAAACTTGAAGCAAGTAAGGCGATATCATCAGCATAGTCGAGATCAGTCAGTCGATGTCCGGATTCAAACTCAACGCCGTCACTCTCGCGTAGGGCCCTCCCGATGATCCAGTCAATAGCATAGTTGAACAGAATGGGTGACGGGATATAACCCTGTCGAACGCCAGACCGAATACCGAACGGTCGGGAAAGTTTGTTACGGACCAGGACTCTCGCAGTAGTGGAGCATTAATAGGCCTTGATCATGGCGATGATTTTTTTTACCGGTACACCATTTAGCGCCACTATCCGCCACAGGGACTCACGATGGACGGAATTGAACGCGGCGGCAAAGTTAACAAAGCAGACGGCCGTCGGTTGTTGGTAACTATGACGAAATTGGAGAATGCGCCTCAGTGTGAATATCTGGTCTGCGCATCCACGTCCAACACGAAATCCGGCTTGGTTGGGCCTTGTCCTTGAGTCACGCACAGCCTGAGATCGCCTGAGTAGGACAATAGCGAAGATCTTCGCAGCAACGTCGATGAGGCTTATGCCACGGTAGTTCTCGCATCTCGTCTTATTTCCCCTCTTGAGGATAGGTACAAAGATGCCTAAGCCCCAGTCATCGGGAACAACCTCGTCTCTCCACGCTCGTTCAACAACTAGTTTGACAACTAGCATAACTCTTCATCTTTCCTTAAAAAAGCGCAGACTGTTGTCACCTTGATGGTGTGCCGTCAAGTAGTACGAGCGGCAGTTTCCCACGGCCCGAGAGAAGATTAGCTAATTGACGCAATTCGGGACGCAGAGGGGGGGGAGGAGGTCAGTGGTCGTCTACTACCGGCCAAAAATGAAGTTGAGGTGAGTGAAAGTACGTTAGAGAAACCGGTCTACAACAACGATGCACAAGCACCAAGTCACAGGTGATGGTCCACGAGTTCGACCACCCGCTGGATCTCCAATTCTCTGAGAACACGGCCCCACCCGAAATGGCTGATCGAAACTTCAAACTCCTTAACAGGCATGGCCCCATGACCCTCTGAGCGTTTAATGAGTTCTGATGCCCGCCACAACGGTGAGATGGAGCTCGACAACCTAGCCCCTGGCTCCTGTTTCACCAGTGACAGCCGGCACTAAGTGAGGGTTGGGGAGGGGGGGGGGGAAGGGTGACGGGTAATATGGCTGCGCCCACGACAAGGACGGCAGGCACAAATGAGGCTGCCATATAGAGCATGTCTTACCAGAGATCCTCCTGATCGCCGGGAGAGCATCCGAGAACCAACTTTCGGATAAACAGCTTCTCATGCACCCGTAGATCTGGATGAAAGTAGGCGATCATGGAGTACGCGGCAGTCAACATGAGGAGGTAAGCAATGGGACGGTTTTGGCAGCGGTTCCGGCGCATATTCTGCACCACCTTGTTCAGACGGATAACCAGAGCGCCGAAAATGCCCTAGATAAGAGAGAGTTTAAAAGATGCAGATAAAGTTCTGGCTGCAGCTAGGTTCAAGAAGAGGTAATTTCAGTGTCGAAGTTACTGGAAGGAATGGCGTTCCGTGAGAACCCCTGTTCCCACCAACCTACATGGATATTGCCGTTTTGTAAGGTAACTGGGTAATGCACGTCTACTCTCACGCTCGTTATCTCTTGTCCGACAAGGACTACTTGTCGAGCTCCGTAACATATGATCGTTTGTCCCCCCTGACACACAACGCAACCAAACAGCACTCATTTAGTCGGTGGCCTAACTCATGAAATGTCATGGTCGAAATTTGAGCGAGAAGTATGCCATGCATTTGGTGCTGTTATTTTTGTTTATTAAAGTGAGTTGGAACACAGAAAGCCATGCACCGAGAAAAGGCTCATTTTAAGTCCCTTTTGTTAAAGGAAAAGAGGCCAGATTAAGACTAAATCTGACCTTTCCTACGCTACAGAAAATTCGCAGTCTCAAAGATCAAGTTACCGTGTCAGCTAGCAGGCTCTCAGGCCTAAACCCTTAAAGCACCGTGATTGGACAAGTGTGCACCAATTGCATTATCGTAAGGCCGCATCCCACTCAGTCTACATGCACTTGTCTGGATTGGGTGCAGCATCCGGTTAGGCACTACGCCTTCGTCTTAGGCGCACAGCATGTGTACTGATATCTGACAAGGCATCTGCCTGAGCAGATGCGTGCCAGCGCATGCGGGTTAGTGACTACCAAAGCAATCGGATCCGCTAGGCTTACAGCAAGTCATCTGGGAACGCGCAGTCAGTTGGGTCAACAGGGTTTCTCTCCGGTTTCACAGCTGGCAGCGCGGATGCGAATTCTTGCGCTCCATCCACCATCACCACCACCACCGCCGCCACCACTACTACCACCGCCGACAACTCGACCACCATCGTGTGGTCCACAACAATGTGAGGCGGGCACAGTGACATACGCGTGGATTACTTTATAGAGAGAGAGAGAGTTGACATGCGCGGCATCTACCGAACTCTCTCCTCCTCCTCCCCCACCTGGACCCGGCGTCAAGACACAGTCAAAAAGACCGAAGGTGGGTCGGGGCGCAGATGGATGGCGCGGCCGGACCCGCACCTAGGCGTACCACTCCACACTCCCTGCTCCGCAAAAACTATTTAACCAGGATTTTAATCAATAACAAACAAACGGGTCAGAAAGAGAAGTATGAGTGGGCAACCATACTCACAACCTGTATACCCAGCGGGAGCACATGCGCATCTACGGGAGGGAACTGGGTGCCAGAGAACTGCCAACACACACACCAGGCTATGAGGACGATGGTTTGCTGAATCACATCATGGGAGGCGCAAACAAACTTTAAGGCCCCACCACCACCACCACCAGAAATTGGGTGACTTACACCAAGGATGCCCAGCGAGGCGAAAGGAATGAGCTCCAGAAAATGCCAGCTTGTATCGTGATCTACGGAGAACATTATGAAGTGGTCCTCGCCGAAGGGATTAAGCACACGAGCCACGTAGGCTGCAGCCAGGGCACAGAAGAAGGATCTGAAGAGGGTCTTCATGGGGAAGTAGAAACTGGCAACTTCGAGGGAGAAGAGGACGCCGCCGATCGGAGCTCCGAAGCAGGCGCCGATGCCCGCGGCGACAGCGGCTGATATCAACTAAGTGGAAAAAAAAACAAATGGCAGACGAAGATTCTTAAAAGTCGGAATCGTTAGCACTGCTCGAGGGAGATGAAGCGTTTGGTGAAAAATGGATATGCCCTTACATATACTGAGAGCGTTTCCAGCAATAAGAGGTTAAACAAACTGCCGAGCTTTAAGAATAAGTATCTGGACAAGTCAAGCATCTAGATTTTACACTGTTGCTGTTCGCATACTGCTCGAAGCGCCCTCGAAGGCTTCAATTGAGAATCCAATCGACGCATGCGACGATGCTCGCCGTGTACCCCATGCGAGGATATGGGGTCACTTGTGCGTGAATAAGTTTAGAGTGATAGCAGACTTTCGTAGCACCTATCGCGCTCTCTCCTTTATCCACCTGGTCCCCACGGCGAGATAGTTAGAATGACCGGAGAGGGACTCGGGCGCAGTGTCTGACGAAGCTGAACAGCTGGCTTACACGTGCCACACACAAGCCGATCCTCGTACAATGGACCAAGTTTTCACAGAAACATGGGAGCGACCGGGGTATCACTTTCGTGAGTGCCATATAGGCCACATTGAGCCACTGAGCCAGTCACTCCGCATACACACGGAACTGACCAAGAAGGTAGAGCTATCCCGTCAGTTGGCAGCCTTTGACTTTTAGCGCTTCGTAACGGATGCAAGCGCGCCAGATAGTGAGGAATGCGTTAAAGAGTCGTGGGCTTGGCCTCGCGAGAGTCGACGTCACTCTCCTCCCTCCCTCCCTCTATTCCATGCACCGAGCTGGAAAAGGGGCCGCTGGAAAGGATTCAATTTACTACCAGGCACGCATGTCAACTACCATAAAGCATGGGACGTTGCTGCGGATATATCCTTACTGGTGCAGTGGATATTGCAGCAAATGATGAAGGTGGGGTCGATTCGTAGTCTGGGGCAACAGGTGTATCATTAAGAACATATAACGAAGCACGTTCAGTTCAGTTCACTTTTATTGAGGAAAATGTAAGTCTTCACTTTTGAACTCCCTATTTGTTTACAAGCAACTGCAAAATCTCAAAAACTGGAAAAGGTATCATAAAGGTAACAAATAATTGAAAAAGCGTCAGCATTGTTCAGATAAACAAACTGTCTCGAATGTTAGTGGTACGAGCAGTTGTACAGCGGTCGTTTCGAGTGCAGGGAAATATATAACATACCCGGTTTCACAAATCAGAATTCAGCCCTTAAAGGGCGACCAATTCACCACCTTCACGACGTCAGGTCTTCTCGGCGGGAATCACTAGTGTCGCTGGGAGTAATTAAGCCTGTCATTCAGTCTTCTCAACCTGGTTGGCTGACCTATCGCAAGGACTTCTATCGCAAACGTCCTCCTCAAGTGCCACCAAGTTCCATTTCTAACAGAGTGAGATCAGGCCAAAGATGGTGAAGCATGCAGAATTTGGAGACGTCCCTTTCAAGTGCAAAAGAACATTGCATGGTTAGTAAAACCAGCAACGGGACGAGCCTGTTCCGTTATCTAAACGGCGAACCCACTCCTTACGACGATGATCATTCTCGATGGCAACCGACAAGACAACTGGCCCGAGGTCCCACGATAGAGATTTGGACTTTAAAAAACGTTCAATGGCCAAAAAACCGGGTTCGGAACAGAAGTTGAAGACGGCTAATAGGCCGGTCTTTGCCGGTATTCCTTTCTAAAAACAGTTCGGAGCCAGACGAGATGGCGAATTTCCGCTAACATGAGCGTGCAGTGTATAGTCAGGCAAAGAGAACTAAGTAGACGTAGTCTCAACGCTTACACAACCAATGAAAGCCATAACCTCATGGATATTCTGATGGACAATGCAGATGCCGTTTGCTGACGTGCCGCTGAAAAAAACCGCGGGGTTATTTGCGGCCACGCATCTGAAAAACGCCTGCATAGCTACGGGAACTACAACAATAATGCGCTAGTGACATGTGATTCCTATTCCATGGGCCGCTTCGTAGGCAAATTAACGGTGTACTTACGGGCAGTAGACGTGTTCGCATGCGAAGACCGATTTTCCAGTTCGACCGCAGTACACTGCATTGCAGGTGTCGCATAGAATGTCTTGGATGACTTCCTTTCCATCACAATAGTCGACCCTATCCTTAGGGTGTACAAGCTGGCTGTGCAGTGCAGTCGTCGGTTTGTGTGCCATTTGCATTTGATGCTTCCGCAGGTGCTTTTCAACGAGTACGGACACATTTCTAATGTGTGCGTTTTTGCTCGATTAAGCAGGCTGTCCACGCACATTCGACCATTGCATCGACCTACTCGGCCACCAGCGCCTTCATGCTAATCTGCGGCAGACAATCGCAGACGAAACTCCACCACCACCACCACCACACACGCACACAAACTCGTCCTATATTACCTACTGAAGGCACCGAACAAGCACCTCTCACCTGAGTGGGAGGTCTGAAGTTCGGCTCCTCCTCCGGCGAGTTCTGTGGGAGGCCAGGTCGCGTGTGGCAAGTCACTGAGCCCAATCTCAGCATCCGGTGGCTGACCGACTCGGACCATCGACCGGTGTAGGAGTGAGAAAAGAGAGAGTAGGGTCGACTCCATCAGCGCATATCCCTTGCTACAAACAATCTGATGTGCTTTTAAACTATCAAGGCGTGCTAGAATCCGGAATTAGAAGGGTTGCCAGGCAATGGTTCAACTCAGAGCTCACAGCCTTCCCAGTGCGTTTGTGCGTGGAGTGGTCGACTAGGGGATCGAGGATGGGACTGTGATGGCTCCTTCTCAGTGTGGCCTCTATAGCACTCCCAATCAGTACGATACGAGCTGGTGTGGCAGCACGCGTAGGTAAGGATTCTTGTCGCGCCAGCCACTCGCGCCGTCTCCCGCCTCCGATCTGCTTTCAAGCCGGACCCAGGAAGGTGGGAGAAAACAGAAGTTTATAATCACTGTAAACTAATTCATGCGCAACTAATCGTCCCTGCGCCCATCCTGCACAGCGCCGGAAACGACGGTCGTGCTGTCAGGCTGTTAACAGCACTCCGTTTGTGGGCGATAGGCTGCCTGCTCTCGTAACGCACAATGCCCTTCCGTGTAAGTTTTTTTGAGGCAAACTGGTGCGTTAACTGTCCTGTCAGTCTTTCGCTGTACGAGAACATCAGGAGGAGTTTACCGTCAACCTCTTTTTCGTGTGTGAATGTGTTTCTTGGTAGTGTTGAGTCAATAACGCTGTGTAGCATTTCCCAGATGATCTCTTTTAACCATAACAAAGGTGCCATCCACATAGCGCACCCACAGTTTGGAGTTAACCAATGGCAGGGCTCTAAAATTAGAGTGACCCCATAGGGGCTCCTGTGCAGATAAGAAGTCAGTGTCCAGACGTGGGTCCAAGGGTTCAAGCAAATCAGATACAGGAACACCATTTGAAGTCATTCTCTCTCGCCAAGTCTAGCGGGATAGAGGTGAAGAGAGAGAGTGAGAAACGACATCGAAATTGTCTCATCCGCTGAAATTGTGTCCGCGCAATTTGCCTAGAAACTTCATGGAATTCTCGACTGAAGTCTCACAATTCTTTGTCGATTGATGCAGTTTGTGAAACAGCTATTTATAAAGCTTGTGATTGGGCGCACCGATTAACGATACTATCGGCGGTAGGGGGCGCTCACCGATCATTGTTACGGAACTCACTCGTTCCGTTGAGCCTTACGGGCTCTCTCTCTCTCGAGTCCAACCAACAGCCGCACAGCAGCGCATGATGTAGGCAGTATGTTATTACCGACAAAGACAAGGAAGACTGGAATGGCCATTTCTGGCTTATTAGCCGTCGTCAGCCAGTCATACCCAACCCCGAACTGTCGAACACCCGAGGCTCGAAGTCGCGACCTGTTAGTCCCATGCCTCTAACCACTGGGCCACGAGCCCGTTGCCATGCCGGTTTCGATCGGGAATATGCTATTGGTCCCAGGGGGTACTTCAGGCTTGTGAACTTTAGGCAGACCATAGATCTTAGCGATGATAGGTTCAGATTGTCTCAAGGACTTGGCAATATCTCCTGACAATTGGTTCTTTCCTGTAAGATGCTTTAGCACTTTATCAGGGGCCGAGCTCCGCGTTAGGGTACGGTCCAAGGTAAGAGAATGATCCATCTTCTAACGATGACAGCATCTTTTCGTTATAGTCCGCTTTGTTCAAAATTGCGGTTGAACCTCGTATGTCTGCACGAAGAATGCTAATGCTATTGTCAGTTTTCTTGGTCTCTAATGTCTCCTTTTCCTACGGAAAAACGATTTCGCTCCTTTACGGAATGCACAGTGCCAGTTCGCATTGTGAAACGTCCATCGTGCGCAAGATTTGCTGATGATACGATGGACTCCAAGTTCGCCGCAGTCAACAGTTAAGAGATACGGGTTGTGGATCAGGTAGGTGTAGAAATCAAATTTACGATCCGACATGAGGACGGCAACGCACTGTTTTTCGTAGACCTTATTCAGAGATCAGTCTGTCTGGAAATCGCTTGCGAAGGGCAATGCATGCACTTTCGGAGCTCCGCCCCAGTTCAGAGAAAATTAAACGAGCTACTAGAGTTCGTCCCCCAGAGAAAATCAATGGTGAGACTGGTATCCTTAAGAGCACGTTCACTTCGAAAAAAGAGTATGCATGGAGAGAGTAATTGGCAAATATCGTCCTCCCAGGCAAGGAAATGCAATAAAAAGCCCTCGTGCAACTAACTCCTCCCCCCCGCCCCCAAGTGTGATCATGTGCTGAACGATTCCGATGCACGACCTAGCAGACGTGCGCCATGGGGTTTATGGCTACTCCGAAGAGACTAATTAAAGATGCGTAGTCCGTGCGTGCCACGTCAAACCGTATTGCTTGTGCATGGAGGTAATTTGGGTGCACGCAAAGGACGTCGACAAATCGGTCAGCTGAACGCATGCCAAAGCGGCGGGGAGCGGGGTAATAAGAAGTCCAGTTATGCGATTCCTGTCCGGCCTTGGACGAGTGGTATATACAACCACTAGGTGCCAACCCACTCGGAAGCCGTGAGGAGAAATAGGACTGTGCAAGCAGATGCCTTACATTATCCACCTCGCTCTAGCGTAATAGGCATCATCAGTGACGGAAATAACCCCCCCCCCACCCCACCTCTCCAAGATCACATGGTTGAAGTCCCAATAACGCCCGACGAGTTTTCGCTCACCTCCACACAATCCAACCTCCCCCCTTCGCATTCCCTGCTGCTCACTCACCTATCGTGTTTGACTGCTCTAGTCTTTTATTTCACTGAACCGCTAGTTCTATAAACATACAACGACCGCTCGGACTTT
Organism: Spirometra erinaceieuropaei; assembly: GCA_902702965.1. Lineage (NCBI taxonomy): Eukaryota > Metazoa > Platyhelminthes > Cestoda > Diphyllobothriidea > Diphyllobothriidae > Spirometra > Spirometra erinaceieuropaei. The sequence continues at coordinate 520,789 of CACRXP010000186.1, read as the reverse complement.
AACAGGACGCCATCGCGTTCTGCGTCATCTGCCTCCTTTTTCAACTCAGAATGATGCAGGGAAAAAATTTTTTCAGGTGCATCGTTAAGGCAACGTGATGCGGCTGGATTTACATGCATCGATGTCAGTACAACCGGCCGTGGGCGTAGTGGCTGACGAAGCTAACTAACCCGACTACGCGTGCCACACACACGACCTTTTTTCCAAAAACACACGCCAGGCGTCTCGAATCCCAGGCAGGTAAGTGCCCTGATGACCATGTTGGAAGGAGGCCACTGCAGCTTGGTGCTCAGTCCTCAGAAGAACCAAGTTACCACATCAGTTAGCGGCCTTTCAAGCCACGACACCTAGTGCGCCGTGACATACTCAAGCGCCCCAGATTTAATAGTAGTGAGGAATGTGAGCTGATTTGCCGAGGGGCTGGATTACACCGGGTCGGCCTCACTCTCCAATGCACCAGAGCCTCTCTGCCGACGGCTTACGGGGTTGAAGCGTGCATGGCTAAATGAAGTCATGTGCAGGAATAACGGCCGGGGGATTGGCCACATTGACGAATTCGTGGAGGTCAAGTCAGCAGCAATTTCTGGCCGTGGAAGGCGTGCAGCTGCAGCAGCAACGGCGACAGCAGCATCTCAAGCAGGATGGTTGTGAGGAAATCTGCTCATTATCCACTAATACAACCCCGACCCTGGGGTTGTGACAAGGCTGGCTCAATATCGCAAACAAGACAGAGATGGCCACTGGAGTCCTAACCCGTACCTGTACCTGCGTCAGTCAGCAGCGTGGCTCATTCATGCAAGTCCAGTCCATGCCTTGTGATTGCCGGATGAACGCCCGATAACCATTAGCTACTCGGAATTTTTATTTTGGAAAACCGATTATAGTTGGCCGGGGGGGGGGGCACCCTCTCCCCGTCTGACTCGACCACGTTTCTCCACATCGCCCGTTAGTCATCATGAGGGCTGTGGAAGTACGATCGGCGGTCTGGGGAGGACGAGGTCGCGGACGAGCTTCCCTTCGAGTCGACAGACCGAGTTACCGAGTCTTCAGAGTTGGGGATCTTCTACCACATCCAGAAATTCTCGGCCGTTTTGGTAGCCGGCATATTGAGTTAGATGCCATGTACAAAATTTTCAGGAGACGAGAACCAATCGATACACACTAACGAACAGGGCAGTCGTTAACTGGCGCAAACACCGAACAAGTGCCGGTGTTTTAAGCAGGTTTGAAATGCTAACTGTTTTTTTAGCACATTTACTCAACGTCTGACAACGACCTGTCAAAAATGTACTTCATATCGATCCAACTGTGAAAAACTCGGCGCCTCGGTGGGATTCAAACCCACGCAGTAAGGGGAAGGCTTTAGTACATCCAACGCTCTAACCAACTCAGCTACAAGGCCCCGCCGGACGACGCGAGTTTACTCACACTTGGGTCAAGTTACCCGCCCAACCTTCTGCAACGTCTGGAATCCACCAAATCTGATACAGTAAGTTGACTGAGCAAGCAGGATTTCCTAAGTAATTCACCTAGAGTCCACCGGATGACTACCAGGCTCACGTAATTCATAGATGTTTTGGCAGATTTGGCTGTACTAAAGCCTTCCCCATACTGCGTGGGTTCGAATCCCACCGAGGCGCCGAGTTTTTCACAGTTGGGCCACTATTAATTATTAAAAATCTGCAAAAACATCTATGAAAAATTTACTTAACAGGGTTTCCTAATTTTCCCAGAGAACGTATCTAACATTAAAGTATATGACAGTATATCGCATACATGTTTTTTATTCAGCATTGGGGGGAGCGCACACTGATCTGGCTGGTTTTGTAGAGCGCACTAACTTCGTCTTCTGGTGTTGACGACTGAAAAGCTGTGATCACCTACGAGGTTGCAGGGCGTGCATGTAAAAAACATTTCAGTTTGATGCAACAAAAACGGATGACATTGAAATGGACGGGGTGTACTAAATGTCCCCCCTTCAGTCAGCAGTACGCGTAGTACTGTAACGCATCACAAGTTCGACAGGGTTGTTTGAACGAGCTGAGGTCACTTTGGCGCGGATCCCGAATGAGTCTGGTGTGATCGTTTATCGGTGAAGATGGTCGGTGTTCCTTCCCTTCCTACCGCTAATATCGCTTCGCCCGCTCGTCACTCGTCTGGCTCATCGTCGACACCCTGCCCGACCCTTATCCGCAGTTGCCGACAGCGCTGCAAACCCAACTGGCGTCTGACTGGCATGACGTGACCACCTCCCACTCAAAATGGATCATTTGTACGGTAACTCGCTATTTTCTTGTATTCATTATTTGCCACTTTTTCTACTCTATTCATTTGTTATCGTAACATAGACTTCATACACTAGAAAGCTGTTTTCTCATTACACCCAAATGTGCAGAATGACATTAGCGACTAAGACAAGGGAGACTGGAATGGCCATTTCTGGCTCATTAGCTGTCGTCAGCCAGTCATACCCAACCTCGAAGTGTGGAACACCTGGGGCTGGATCCCGCGACCTGTTGGTTAGAAGTCCAATGCCCCTAATCACTGAGCCAGAGGCTCGATGCCCTGTTAGTTTCGATCGAGAGGAAAAGCGAGCCCGTAAGGCACAACGGGAAAAGTGAAAACGATCGGTGGGCGCCCTTCTATCATTGTATATTCCCGATCGAAACCGACAGGACAACGGGCTCGTGGCCCAGTGGTTAGAGGCGTGAACTTCTAATCAACAGGTCGCGAGATCGAGCCCCAGGTGTTTCACATTTCGGGACTGGGTATGACTGGCTGACGACGGCTAATGAGCCAGAAATGGTAATTCCAGTCTCCCTTATCTTAGCCGGTAATGCCATTCTGCCTATAATACGCGCCGCTGTGCGGCTGCTGTCTGGGCTCGAGAGAGAGCCCGTAAAGCACAACGAGACGAGTGAGTTCCGTAACAAGATCAGTGAGCGCCCTTCTATCGCACCCATATACGCTTGTCTGATGTGGTGTTTAACAAATCTGTCCAGTGTTACCTAACCGGAAAGCTACCCTAGGTGGTCTATTCGATCCTGTGTCTGTGTGTGTGCCAATCTCGATGTCCTTGGCCGCCACAGTACTACACACTGAAGCTATTTGATGAACCAGAAACAGACACCGTCTAAGCACATACTAGCCTTGTCCGTTTGAACTCTGAATTTATACCGTGTTTCATTATGTTAGACACTAACTGCCCCCCAGAGCATTGGACCAGCAAGGACAACAAACAGCCTGTGGGCTCACCTCGCGTGTTTTGGCACCGTTGCGGCCGTACTTGGGAAAGAGGCGAGAAAGGAGGCGAGCGCAGCAGGCACCCACATGCACCATCGGCCCGTCATGGCCAATGCAGAGGCCGGTGGAGACGGAGAGTGGGAGGCCGGCGAGTTTCACCACCAGGGTCCAGGGTTCCAGAAAGTTGCGAATCTCGAACCCGCCCAAAATGGTCTTGACCTCGGGAATGCCACTGCCTAAAATGTGTTGGCGGGGGGGGGGCGTAAATAAGTGGTCAATGACTTTTTCACTGTCAAATGGGGGGGGGGTTTAAATTTCCAAACAAGTGTCCGTTGGCGCAGAGTCGACAGAAACATTTGAAAGACAACAACCTGCTCCATCGTCGGTCACAAACCCTGTTTTTTTATGTGATGCCCTTTCGTAGGTGCCATGGTAACACCCTACCGTTTGCACGCAGAACGTGTGAAACAGTGGTGGATATGCTCGCGGCAGGCATCCGGCCTGGTTAGCATGTGCAGCAATTAGAACACTCCTTACGGTGGTCGCTCAGAGACTCGCCTGGCGAATTCCGATTGAGAAACGTCAATCGGGAAAGATGTCCTCTTAAGCAAAGAGAAGGACTGGCAAAGATGGTCTCTAATTTCGTAGAACTTTCGCGTGAAGTTAGGTCTCTCACACATGCAGTATACGTGGAACTTGCATTTTCGATCTTAAGAAAGCTGAGTTATTCGCATGTTGTGTTTTTACATGATTCCAAGCTTTCGAAGCTAAATCCTGCGATGATTTGATAGATCCCTTGGCGTTACTAAGAGATGAGAAGTTAACGCTCATAAAAACGCGATTATATCTCGGAGTCTCGTGAGCAGACAAACAGTAGATGTGTTACCTCACGAAATGTTGACTGAAATCCTGAAAAGAGGTTTCCGATTCAAAAATATTACCAAAGTGGGGTCGACTTTGGAATGCGCTTCTTTCCGACTGCCTGTAAAAACTACACTCTGTAAAGAACGAAGACTAAAGTAGTATGAGTTTTCATCATTTATTTGCTATACCCTTGTGAATCTAAATATATTTTGTAGACAACATGATCAAAAATATTTTTCGTTGTACTCATTTCAAAGCAAATTACGTTCTTTTCGAAGTTCAAGCTAGGAGAAAGGCAATCCCTCGGCCTGTAAAGACTTTCAGTTTTCGAATAATTTTGAATCTGACCTGCAGTCACCCCTGTGCTCAGGGTTTCAAGGCAACAAACTACATTTTCCGTGCAAAGGAAAATCACACATTTCTACATACAATTAAGACGTCATAATTTTGCAATGAATGTGGACCGTGTTGGACACTTCATTATGCTTTATGAATGGACACTTCACGGTCTTAAAAATCTCATAATCGGAAACGTTTTAAAATGAAAAAATATTTTTTCCTCGGGCATAAAGTTGGGGGAGACGTAATTTGCTACCAAATGGATACAAGAGAGAATATCTCCGTGCACATTTCCTACAAAATATGTCTAAAGCTATAAAGGCATCAAAAATCAATGGTGGGAATTCATACTACCTACAGTGGATGTGCTAACTCATGAAATGTTAACCGAAATTCTGAAATGCGTTTCCGACTCGAAGAGTGTACTTAAGTAGGGTTGTAATATTAATTACCGTGCAACATAATGCCAAGACTTTTTAGTCGCTTCAGGATGCCGGCTTTCGAACGAACCTCCATCCGGCTGCCTGCAAAAACTGCAATCTGTAAAAATGACAACTTAAGTAGTATGCATTTTTCCCATTGATGTTCGACGCCCTCATAAATTCAAATACAGTGCGTGACCTATCTCATGAAATGTTGGCTGAAATTCTGAAATGCGTTTTCGATTAGGAAGGATTACTTGGTCGCGGTTGTGATACTGATTATCATAAGGCATACTCTTATAACATTTTGGACTCGGCAGGATGTCGGCTTTAAAATACTGTCCTTTTTAATCTCCTGTAGAAAGCGTGCTCGGTAAAAGTGCATTTTTCCCATTGATTTTAGATGGTCTCGGAAATTCAAATATATTCTATAGAAACCACAAACAAAAGTGTGCTTTCTTTTAGTCAATCAATAGAGAATCACGTCTTCTTTATATTTTATACTTAAGAATGGAGTATAATTAGGTTTTAAAAAAGTTTCTAATTATGAGACTTTTTAAGAACGCGATATGTCCATTCACATAGCATCGTACCTGGCCGTTTACCACTGCTCCTCATGAAATGTACAACATGGTCCGCATCCATTGCAAAATTGTATGGACCCTGTATAATATCTCCTTAATGACATAGAAAAATATGAGATTTTCTTTACGCGAAACGCACGCACCTTGTAGAGTGTAAACACTAAGCGCCAATGCAACGAATGATCAGGCTCCAAATTTTTTGGCAATCAGAAAACTTTTGTAAAACCTTATTATACTACTTTCTTAAGCATAAAATATAAAGAAGACGTGATTCTCTATTGATTGACTAAAAGAAAGCATATTTTTGTTTGTGGTTTCTATAAAATATATTTGGATTTCCAAGACCATCGAAAATCAATGGGAAAAATGCATGCTACTTAAGTAGTCATTTTTACCGAGCACGCTTTCTACAGTAGTTGTATGCAAAAAAGCTATTGGGAATGCGCGGCTGTACTTCGAATGGGTGAGAAATAGCTGCGCTAACCCTTGACCCTAACCCCTAATCCTAAACCCTAAACCTGACTTCTAATCCTAACCCTTAACCCCAATCCCAACGGTATTGTGCTCGTCAGGTGGGGCTACCAAACCAAATCTTACCTTTTGAAAAGTTTTTAATTACGAGGTTTTTTAAGCCCGTGAAATGCCCGCTCATGAAACATCGTTTACCTGCATTTACTAATGTTTCTTGTAAAGTTGGCGATGTGACTCAAATCCACTGGTAGATTTTTTAAACTCCATATAGTCTGTTTCTAACAGGGCATAGAAATTCATGATTTTCCGTACGCGGAAAATATACAGCTTGTAGTTTTTAAACCATGAACACGTGTATAAAGGTAGACCGGGTTCGACATTATTTAGGAACCGGAAGTCTTTTAAAACCGAGGTATACCCCTTCTTCAAGTGTAAAATCTGAAGAGGACGTGGTCTGCTACCAAATGCGTAGGGATATGGATATTTTGTGCATGTTTTCTATGAAATATATTTGATAAAGGCACCGAAAGTCGATGAGAGAAATTCATGCAACTTAGGTAGTCATTTTTCGCAAAGTGTAGTTTTCGCAGGCGACCGGAAAGAGGCTCATTCAAAAGCCAGCGTTTTGATGTGACTGAAATGTGTTGGGGTCATGCTGCACACTCATTAATATTGTAACTCTACCTAAGTAATAGTTTCGAATTAAAAACACATTTCAGGACTTCGTTTAACATTTCATGTGACAGCACACCTACTGTAAGAGACTGGTGGATTTCACAGTACATGAGGATTAGAGTGGAACTCTCCGAAGGTCACGAATCCCTACCCACTCGAAATACTGATTTTCAACAAGATCAACATTCTTCAACCCTCCAAGAACATTCATTCAAGCTTACTGAGGCATGGAAGAAAAACTGATGTTTCGTCGTCAGTGACCCGGAACGATTCTTAAACGGAGAAGCTTTGACACTAAAGAGCATCTTCCAACACCGAAGGACATTATTCAATAGAGGGCGGTATCAGGAGCCCTTTGAGGCTCATTGGCGTAGTACGACGTTGTCGACTTCACCCCCGTAGCCCGACCCATTTCGACGCGGACCACACCTCTAACTTACATGCTCGCGGCTGTGGTGCGTCGTCTGAAGAGCCCCCCCCCGCCGCCACTAAAGTGACATACCCTGGAAATGCCTTGTGCTTGAAGCTGGTACAAAGCAGACTCAAGGCACAGCGACTAGCTCGAGCAGAGGAGAACGTAGTAGCAAAGTCTAGGTGGTTTTCTAACGTTGACCGCATGTGCTGGTATGCAGTTCCCCCTCCCCCCCCCCGTGGCCACGGTAGGACACAGCAGATTCTGCATTCAAAAAGGCGGTCTGGAGGCATCATGTGGGTTCAACTTGCGAAAACAAAGCAGCCGTCGTCTCCTCCCCCATTCCGGGCGGGGGGGGGGACGGTCAGGGATACTTTGATAGATGATTAAAGTAAGACCTTCTGGACACCAAGGGCTAGTACAAGCACAGGGGTAGACACCAAAACAACTTAAGAACCACGAGAATGCAACGAATTCCGTTCTGTTTATGTTTGCGTTACCCCAAGACTCTGGTCACTTACAGTGACGTATTCGGCGCATTCTTCGCTATGGTAAACTAGACACGCTCGCATCTATCATGATGCGCCAGATGTCGTGGCTGGGAGGACTTCCAACTGGCGAGATAACTCGATCCTTGTGGCTGGCTTGTACTGTGTATGTGTGTCCTTGGAGGACCCCTAAAACGGGCTGATGAGCTGAATCAACATAGGGGCAACACCGGAGTCCGGCAGGTGTTATCGGGAATAAACGGCCATAACAAATTCCGATATCGGAGTGTGGTGGCACGCCCAGGTGCAGGCTCCCGCCACGCCGATTGGGATGCGTACCACCCTGCTATATTAATTGGTGTTCTAAACCTTGGCCAGTGTCCGTTTTGGACCAGGGGGTGTGGTGGTACGCCGTGCCAGCCACCTGTGTCCTCTGCTGCCTCCGGTCTTCCCACCCTTGCCTTGATATCGGGCGCAGGTGGGGGGGGGTGCGGCAGGTGCTGTGCAAGTCAACTATAATTATAAACTGATTCACGCGGAAGTCACCGTCCCTTTTCTCACCCTGCTGAGAGACAAACAATGAATGTCGTCGCAGGCGACGACTGAACAGTCATTTTGCGATCATTGGTTGAGTTTGACTCATCGTATGACCAAGAGGGCAGGGTGTGGCCGAATTATTTCGCTTCAGTTGGCCAGAACTGGACAGAAAGACTTCCGTGCGAGGGCGGACAGTTCCACCTCTAGGGGTGAGATGTTGACCTGCGCACCAATTGAATTACAGCATGTGAAGATTTCACAGAAGCGATCTCCCGTGCCCTGTAATCTCGTCTCCGCTTAGTGCCAAAGTCACACATCAATGCGGCTGGTGATGCGCATGGGCATAATGGTCGACCTGGCACAAGACTTCCGTCTACGCGTGCCACGGCACGGCTGCACAAATTTATCAGCGTTGGGGGGACGCGCCCGCCATCCCCGTTTGGTCGAAGTGAATACAGGAGGTGGTTGATGCGCCCAGAGCATCTTAAAGTCACAGAATAGAGTTAAGAGCGCGGTTAGAATCATCAATTTGGGGTGCAAGGCATTTAGTGCGATTTTCGGGCCATTAATCCCTTCCCTGGCACCTCATACGCTCCAAAGCGGCAACCGGTCATCCATCGTCATTGATGGCGATAAGAATTGTCCCGGGAGCGCAGGGGAAACTCGCGCTTGAACAAGATTTACCACGCTCACCAAGTTCCAAGAGCAAGACAAAATAAAAACAGCAGTGAGTGGGGCAGCTAACGTGGCCGGATCCATGGCTACGCGTACCACATCCGTGCTGAACCCGCTACACACGGACTAGACTTCAGAGAGGGCCTATGGGTCTTCATAGACAGGAGTTCCCATACGCGTTCCATTAAAAAAGGAGTCATTGCGGCCCGTCTTTCGGTTCCGAGGAGGATCCGGTTATTCGGTCTGTTGGCGACCTCCATCTGGCGCATTGTGACAGCTTAAAAACAGGTGAACTTTGATGCATGCGCTGAATGCCAGTCAAACCAGCCTGTCTCTCCCTCCCCCTTCATTCCTCTTCTGTCTAATCTCCGAATCCAGTCAATTGGAGATTGGGCGCACTGACTGACGTGACCTAGGTCTCTGCACAACGCGCGCCAGAGGGCTTTGTGGCCCCTGTTTAGGTCAAGCGACGGAGCGCGGCTCCGTTGGCTGTTCCTTGAGAAAACCAGAATGGAGCAGGCACAAACATTAAAAGGTCAGACTGAAAGAAGAGTATAAAGAGGGCAAACACTAACCAGCAGCAGCAGGCGCAAGAAAGAAAACGAAGGCTGAGCAGAGACCAGCAAATGCTATTGCAATCGTGACGTAGAAGGCAAAACCGATGAGGAAGGATCCGGCATGCGGTAGGCCGCCGTCGTGGCCAGTGACAAGCCGCTCCCAGGAGTACCACTAATGAGAGAGAGGAAAAAACATAAAGGTATGACAAGCAGAGGAAACACCGAGGGGCTAGGATCTCGGGTGTAAGGCCCCAGGTTGGGGTACCACTGATTACTCCGGTGGCCCCCTCTTTGCCAGCGGCTGTTTGGAGGATTCAAGAATCTCATTTCCTGCACAATCGGGATGGATTCGCGTACACTCCGCCCTCATGTGAAACTTCCTCTCACCCCGCTGCGATTTCTATACTGTAAGGGTCTGTACACTGAATTGATACGCCAGTGAGAATGTCTGATCTAGCTGGCCTCCATGATGCTGCCCCGTATGCTGCTTCCCTACGCGTAACGTCGCGCAGCGATCTCGACGCGATTCATTGAATTCTCAGATTGTGGGGACTAAATAACGAGCAGTTTCAGACCTACGCCAAAACCTTGACAGGATATATGCAAAGCCCAGTTTTGAGTTGACGATCGTCACATCACCGCCTGCCTCCACTAGGCCGACCCTAGGTGCGTGGAGCTGCAGGACCCTGGAAATTTCGGCAGCTGCGCTGACAAGGTCACGAAACCAGCTGACTTATCTGTCTCAGGCGCGCCTCGTGATTAACAAATGGCGGATAGAAGAAGTGCGACTTAGCAACTACTTCGTGGTCCAAGAGCACCGCCTAAATTGGCGCCGCCGGTCAGACGCGGGAAGATGGACCTCCC
>CACRXP010000186.1:454871-500878 GCA_902702965.1 Spirometra erinaceieuropaei | reverse complement strand
CGGGCAGAAAATTGGCCTTTGTCTTTTTAAGCCACATGAAAACGGGCACACCCTTGTAGGGGAAGATTTCATATTCACCGACAGCCTTTACCTGGGAAAATAAATCGCTAGAAAGAGAGACTGAGAGGTCTGGTAGCAAAGCTAGGCTTACCTCTGCCTTTTGTTGCAGAAGTCGCTTCCTATTACTGTCTGCTGAAAGATCCTTCACCCAATCGATGGTGTCGTATTCATCGTACGCCTCAACCGCTGCGGGAGTTAACATAGGTGCATGATCGCGATCTGATTTACTCGAGTCTAGGGAATAAAGCTGGAATGGTAAGAAACCGAAGGGCGGAAAAATACAACATCAGGAGTTATAGAGACTATGATAGAAGGTGGAGAGGAGGAGGTGGAGGAGGGGCGCTCAAGTAACGGGAAAACCGCCAACGTGCAAATCCTTTCCGCGCGCGGAAAACAAACTGTGCGGAACACTTTCAAGACTTTTAAGGCTACCGTCTGCGCACGACGTGCGACAAACATAAAATCGGTGATGGAAGGAGATGGGAAGTGTTAACTTATATGCCGAATCCATAGCCCTGTCGACATAGGACAGGCACTGGAAGCCAGAAATAGAATGAGGTCAGGTTTACAAGGTGTGGGTAGTGTTGCTTTCTTCAGCCCAGTCATCATTATCAGCCATAAGCGGTCACTACAGATGAGATTTAAACGCATTAAAACCGGCCTGAATATCCTCCTTTTTCAGACCCCAAGGACTCGATTGAGGAAAGGAACTTAGATAAGGACTGCATTTGTCTGTCCGCATGGATGTAGGCCACCCAAAATGACCACAAGTGACTGGCAGTGGATCGACCTGGCTTAGAAGTAAAAAAACTTTAACATCTGGCGAAGCGTAGTCGCAGTTATCAGCAAAGGCTCGGGAGGCTTTCGATGCAGGCTAATGGGGTGGTGGGAATGGCATGACTAATGCTGATTGTATTCGAGTGCTATTCGACTGCTATATTTACTTTTGTAACTCAGTGAGTCCTCCTGAGCCCGTAACGTCTATGAAAATCTGGGATTTGGTTAAACCGCGTCTGTTATTTTGATAGGATCGGGTTTTTACCCCGGTATTTGTTGCTGGTTGTACGTGAAATTTCTTCCAATCGGTGGCAAGCAAACGTTTTCTACGATTTGACCTCATATGGGACTCACGAAATAACAACTTCCACAGGCACCAGCCATAGGTAGCTTTGGTTGCGACTGCGCTAGAAGTAGGCCGATTTTCGAACGAAGACTCTGTAATTGTAGCGGTAGTTGGAACTTGCAATGGATGTTGTCAGTATAGGTCTAGCTGGCTTACAACGCCCCAAGCGCCCACACGCCCTCATCCCTCGCACCTACGCCGCGCTAAGAGTCATGCGGTCACGGCTCCTGAGCTGCCGCATGCAGCCTCAGGGGCAACCAATCACAGACGTCCACAATCTCCAGTCAATTGACTATGCTGCCACTGACCGACTCTCACGTGACGCGTATTCACGCACGTCACACCACCCTAGAGGAGAGGCTTGCACTCAAGCCCAGAGCCAGCCGCGCGTCAGGGGCTCTGATCACCAGTAGGCTTCTGTACAAAATGAACCACTTTTATTGGCGTCGGTCCCTTTCTCCTCCGCGGCACAACGAACTGCTACGGTCCAGCCTCCGAAACTGATGCTTAGACCCTCAGGAGGCAGTGGCCAGCTAACTGATATCTCACTTCCGAACACTGGGGACGGTTGGTCGCAACACTCTCGAGGGGTCTTGAGCAATAGTGGAGTGCTGTGGTCATAACCACATCAACTGCATGTCCAAAGGGGTGAGGAGACGGAGCTTTGTCGAAAGTCAGTAATAGCAACGGAGTGTCCTATCTCTCCACCCGATGCCTGGGCCTGGATCGCACCGGCTTTTAATTTCTGGAGAAAAATCAGGCATTCCCGGTAACTATCGGTGTTGTGGTCATTAGCGTTTATGGATGGGTTCGCAGAGTTATCTCGCTGCATATTTCTCACGTCAAACGTCTTTCCGGGGGACGGCGTGTCTGACTAGTGCGCAGAAAGGTGTCGTCACGATGGTCTCAATTGTGAAAAGCACCAGTTGCGGCTGGAGGTCACCTAGACATCAGGACATGGTTGGAAGTTGGACGGTCTTGAAGTGTTCCACGGGTTGCTGCATTTCCGAATGATGCTTCCACTAGATGAGCGTCGAATGTCCCCAAAAGAATAACAGTGCACTTTTGCGCAGGTTTGTTTTTAATCAGGATGAAAGCAAAATTAAACGATAGCGTGGCAAGGTCCTCTTGTGATCGTTGCACGATTCATGGGGCATGGCCTCACCGATTCCTTCAAGACTAGGGGAGCCGAGCACAACTTTGGCTGTGATGTGAGGCGGTCCTGACAGTCAAGTCTTATCGGTAGACCAGCACGGATCCTCGGTGGTATCCTAGTTAGTCACTTAAAAGAGCAAAAAAATCAATTTACCCGCCTTAATACGTGCGGATTCTGTTTGAGTCACGGTCTGGTTGACGAATTGTTGCAACCGTTTGAGAAAATGTGTAACCACCGAAAATTGCAATAATATCCCATAATTAGGTCGTACGTTAATTGTAGGTACTTTTGGATCAGGCTAGTTTGTCCTCCCCTTTCGCGCATGATAGTGAATGACTTCCGTAGCTGCTCTTACTGGTTTGTATGTGATTGCAACGTTAATCTTAAAATTTCTTGAAGAGAAAAAAGCCCTTGTTGGACAGCAGAAAGAATCTGACCACAAAGCAAAGTCACCAACACTGGTCCTGCGTCTGAATGTGGCAGGTAAATGTGAGAAACCCAGGAGGCCCCCCTTTTGATCACCCAGCTTAGCAATGAAATACTGCGTCCGGATATCCCTGGACGGTGTACACTGTGTTCCAGGAGAGAAAGAAGCAATCAATAAATAAACGACGCTTCGAGTTTTGTCAGACCTTATTTTAATGGAGAATTAAGAGGCCCAGTGGTGTGTTTAAAAGAACTATAAAGACATAGCAAATATGACCTGATAATTTTCCTTTTCTGTTCAACAATTAGGAGACTGTGACATGAGCACAGCACTCTGGAACCCACAAAAAGGCTTTTACAATTGTCATTATTCGGTTATGCTGATTCATTTGTCTATAGACGTGTACTCCAAAATCTCTAGTTTATTCCGCGCTCGAAAAAGACAGCGTAACACAAGCTTAGAAAAAACGAACGTAGTATCACGTACCTGTAAGACTACGGTGGACAGGGGTCAACGACATGTAGTGAGTTTTGTCCGGGGGAAAGTTCACGTCTAACATCTCCTCGTCACTCGCCATCTTGTGGCGTCTGAACAAAACTTTTCGGGTCGGAATTTTTCGTCAATCTAAATTCTGTAAGGCATAGCAGAAATGTATGTTGCAACAAACACATTTTCGAAAGGCTAAACATGATCTTCGGAAGGTGGAGAGGCGAAAATCATTTGTATTGAATACTGAGGTAGCAAGTATGACTAGGGAAGGAAAATTGCAGAAGCTGCAACAGGAACTCTTGCAACACGGTGCAGTTGGGTGGGACCAGAAAACAGAGCAGGCAGAAGCAAACAAAATCGGACAAAACATGAGTATATAAACGCAGGCTACGGATAAGATGAGAGAAAAAAAGGGACACTTCTCTTTTAAAAAAAAACACCTGTGCGCGCAAAGCCCGTTTGTAAACGATCGAAAGTCGGCTTGACATTCACATGGAATCAGGACTTTGTGTAGGTGTCGAGTCTGAAGTTAAGGTACTCCTTCGGTCAAACTGTCTCGTAAGATGATGGCACGTCGTGGTGTAGACAGCCGGTCGCCGTATGCCAAAAACTCTAGATTCGAGTAGACTAGAAAAAAGACTGCTGTTTGGATAGCTTGTCCTACTGGTTGACACCCACAAGAAAAACTTCTTCATTTGCAGGAGGGTTACTCTGGTATACTGGACTGGATATCTATTTTGTGGCCTATACGCCTTCCCTGCCAAACATCAGCTTTGGTGTAAATAAAAGATCGCCGAGTATGATACGCAAAGAATTCACTCAGCCAAGTTTGTAAAACGTTTCGGAGTAATGAAAAGTTCATAGGATGCCTTAGAAACAGCTAAACAGCAGCGTTTATTGGTGCCAAGTTGGCAGAAGAAGAATGCCTTAGTCGCCTGACGCCGTATGGGAACGTATTTCCGAGTCTGCTTTTTGAAGAATTTGAATTTTGGCGCATTTATTGTGATGTCCATTTCGTTGACCCAGAGGAGACTTTCATGCGTATAGGCTTAGTGTTGGATGGAACCGCAATTTTAATGCAATGCGCAAACGGGACGTAAAAATGCAATACGATAAAAAAGGCTTTTGGTACAAAGCCTCCAAAATACCTTGGCAAACAACGAGAGATATAAGTGGTAGAAAATAATGGGCCACGGGGAAAGGTCAAAACACGGACGAAAACACACCAGAAAAGCCAAGGAGTTGCTTCAGATTCACCGCGATCATATAAGACGCAAACAAACAAACTGCCGTTACAAGTACAAATTCTTCAACTTCGGCAACCGGTAGCTTTTTATACAACAACATTTGTGCGCAAGAAGCCGAACCGATCAGTCAAACTTATTTTATGCGTTGTACCATCTTTGGAAATTCGGTTAGCCACAGGTAAATACGTGGGATTCGTCTAATTTTCAATTGAAAAGTCAAATTGGCGAACACGTGTTTTCAGTAACTCTTCATCGGGCCAAAACGGTTCAATTGTCCTGTATATCGCCTTGCGGTCGTGTCAGAGTTTGCAGAAGTTTGAAATCAAGCTAAGTCATGGAGTGCTTGTGGCACAGCAGTGCTATCTGTTACAAACGGCACAAATCTAATATTCATTCGCCTCTGGCTGCCGAGTTAACTGAATATTCCGTTTTGACCTAACTGTGCAAAACACAGCGACCTCGGTAGGATTCGAACGTGTAGCTCCATTTTCATTTTCGATTTCTTTTCGCTGCACTTTCTTATACACTCGAATTTTCTGCATTGTTGTGGAAGTATGTCAAAGTACACGCACAGCCGGTTTCGGCATACAATGGCGTGGGTTATCTGTCCGCATGGTGCCTAATTTTATTGCTTTGTTATTTACGCTCATGTGCCTCAGTTAGTTTTAGTCAATTGTGAAAATTCAATTTCGCTCCTCTGTTGAATCTCGCGGACGTGAGTGTATCTGAGCAACATGCTCTACCAACCGACCTCTTAGCGGGGCTGTCTGGGCTTTACCCAGAGCATTCCTCGCGCTTCCGCAACGTGATACTGGGGGGGGGGGCTGTATCGTTCGTGAGTTTGTACAACTATTTGCCTTTCCTGGTTTTCCCTACTTCTTTGTGGCCACATTTTGTAGGAGACGCAATGTCCCCCTCCAAGAGTTGAATTTTTCCTGTATCTGCCAGCAGCTTCACAATGGATAAGGAAGGATATTGACTTACTCGAACAGGTGCAACGCAGAACAATGAAGGTGGTCGGCAGTCAAAAGCATTTGTCTTACCATGGGAGGCTAAATGTGCTTGGTTTATTCCCTCTCTCTCACAGAGAACAAGTGCGCAGTCTCCTCTGGACATTCCAAATTGCTCGAGGCCGTGGTTGTTCACTGGAAATGGAGGACGTCTTTGAGTTTGCCACTACAAGTCAACTACGCGGCCATCCCTACAAAGTTGAGAGCGAACGCACGCGGCTAGATCGTAAGACGTTTTCGTTCAGCCAGCGGGTTGTCCGATCATGGAACTCGCTACCAATTGAGATGGTGACAGACGACACAATTCACGTGTTTAAAAGATAACATGCTAGCGCAATTTTTAACAAAGACCGTTTTTTACAACAAGACTACTCACAGCCAGTTTTGTAAAACAATTTGTTAAATTTAATCTTTCCATACTGACTCGCAGTGAACAGAAGCGCTTCCTTTTCATTAATGCAGTACTGTGATTAGATAACTTCTTAAATGTTTTTGAGTGCGAGTGTGCTAAATAACTGTCTACGGACCACCTAGGACACACCAAATCGCCGATAGTCGACTATTGAAGATGTTGGAGAAACTTTCCGGTCGACCTACCATTATGATCATGGGCGACTTCAACGCATCAGGAACTAACTGGAACACCATACAAGCGCAGGTCCAAAATCGACATTCGATTACCATCTGCCGAACAAAACATTACATTTTGTGTGAGGAGCACCTTTAATGTTTCAGACGAGAACACGTAAAGGACTAATTGCAAATTGCCTGGATCTGGTTTTTACAAAAGCACCAGATAGCATAGACGAGGTCATCTCCATGCAGCCCCTTGGCCTAAGAAACCATTTAACGTTTATGTGGGATTGTTTGTTTATCGCTATTTCGCATACTCCAGACCAAAAAATATGCAACATTTGGCGAGGCGATTTCAATGAAATGAGGGAAGACTTATCCGGTCTCGACTGGAGCCCATTGTTTACGAGTACTGCCAACGATGACTGGGAGCTGTTCAAGAATGTCCTTCTGCAACTCATCAACAGCTACTGCCCACTGACTAGTGTAAGACTGAACAAACGCCCAAGGATGGCTAAATAGCAATCTAATGGAAGAAATCAACGGGAAGCCCAAATTGAGGAGAAAATATTGCGTCACTAGGCAACCTGAGTAAATCAACATTTACAAGACACGGAGGAACAAACTGAGAAACATGAATCTAAAAACGCGGCGGGAATTCGAGAAGAACTCGCTACAAAAAGCAACTAATAACCTAAAGTTACTCCACAGCTACCTCTGACGAAGTACAAAGAGCAGACATCGAATCTACTTGATATGGACTAATAGTGATGTTGAGATTGCTGATAGCCAGGACAAAACTGCGTATTTTTCACAGTTTTTCCAATCAGTCTACACAAACGAGGCAATGTTCCTTCCCCAATTCACAGACGCACTTCCGAATACAAGCATAAGTAATAAACCTTTATCAGAAGACATTTTCATAAGAGAATTAGAGACATTGAACGAATCGCAGTCGCCAGGACCAGATGAAATTCCACGCAAACTTCTCAAGGAACTTGCCAGTGAGTTTTCTGCGTATTTTCCGATGCTCTTTCAAACGTCATTCTACACCAGAACTCTTCCTATCGAATGGAAAGGGGCGCATATTACTCCGCACTACAAAGAAGGTGGCAGGCCATCGACGACAAATTACAGGCCCATAAGATTGACATGCACTATCTGCAAAGTTATGGAGAGGATCATGAAGAGTAACCTGATGAAATCCCTGGAAGTTCACGACTTGCTATCGAACTGCCTACATGAGTTCTAGAAAGGAAGATCATCCCCGACGAACATGTCGCAGTTTCTCCAGAGTTGAGCCCGAGCTCTCGACGACAGGCATGCGTTCCACATAGCTTTCATTGACTTCCAAAAGGCATTCGACACTGTGCCACACCAGAGAATGTTACACAAACTGCAAAAATATGGATTAACGACGACTTTGTGGCGATCAAGGATGTGAGATCAGTTTAAATCACGCTCATTAAGTTCGTTTCGTCTAATGTCAGAAGTCAGGGAGCTGTGAGGACTAGTTTATTCTGTACACAGGCAGGTTGCCGTAAGTTAGATGTTTGCTTGCCACAGAGATAAGCGTCCGTTCACGGAGAGCGTCAGTCGCGATGTGTAGTTTACGCGGGAGGGAAAGTCTGTCAGTAGGTGGGGGTGACTGGTTGAGTGCTGGTTATAAGATTGGGCGGATAATGGGAGGATTAGGGGGAAGCATAATTACAGGGGCTCACAGGTACTAGCCGGGTCGCCCGACGCGCACGAGGTGATAATAGTTTGTGGGGGCAGCCGGGGGTCACTGCAGCTGGCCGGGAGGTGCCCCGTTCTAGCCGGCGGGGGTGGTCGTGTGTCCGCAACCTTGCAACGATTGTTGCGGACATCGACTGACAAAACGGAATGGGAGAAAAGGAGGACTGGAGCGGCTGCTACAACTTCCTCAGGGGGATCAAAATCTTCCTTTTGGGTCGACACCAGGTTGTGTGTATGGGTCAAGGAAAATCAGATCCTGCTGTGGTCGACAGTGGTGTTCCCGAGGGTCCAGCACTGGGATCTTTTTTGTTCCTTATAATAATAGTAGTAATAGTTGTATTTAATGCCAGTTTAGAGGCATTGTCAGGGAAGGTTAAAGACAAATCCGATTACCGGTGAAAAAACCCAGACACGAACGAATAAAAATGAAGACGATGGAGTTTTTATAGTTTGGGGGTTCAGGAAAAAAACTGCTGCCCATGAAATGACGAAAGTCAATAAAGGGAGGGGTAGCACTGCATCGGATATAATCAGTTGCCAATTCTTTTAATGAAGTTGGGACTGGACCAACAGAATCTTGGAAGAACAGCTGTCGCTTTTGGCTAATGAAATTGTCCTTGGTGAGACCAGCCATAAGGATCAGAAACCACGAATGCCGTCGCTATGGTATATTCGATCGATGGATTCAAAATCCAAAATTTGTGGGAGTGATAGTTCTCTTAGACATAGGATAGTTTTGCAGAGTTTTCACATTCCTGGGTAGTTTATTCTAAATAGCAATTGCGTTTACATCAATAATCCGACCATATTTAGCGGTACGTGCTGGAGGAAGAAGTAAAAATGCCGCACGGTGACTGTTACACCGGGGGTAGACGAGATGTCCTAAAGTAGTGAGTGGGTAAATTGTTTGACGATTTCTTTGAACTTGCGAGAACGACCAATCTTCAAGGCCACCAAAACAAAGTAAAGATAAAATATGCTAAACCTGAATCGCAGGTCAACTTCTTCTCCCACCGGCTGGTTGGAGGATTGAGCAGATTGCCGATCTCCGTTGTCTTAGCGGAAAACGTCAAGAACTTCAAAAAAAGACTGGATAAATTTAAGCTTGATGTCCAAACATTTGCACGATATCAATGACCGGAATAACTGTTATGTTAATATCTGCATGATTTTGTTTCATACGTCAATTTGTAAATAGGGTCTTCCAAGGATCAACTGGTATCCCTCATATATACTGAATTATATAAAAGCCTAAATAGTAAAAATAGCCCCTTTGTAATCTACGAAACCACAATGTATCAAGGCCTGTAAGTCGACACCGTTCTTGGTGAGACAAATGTCGGTGTTCCGGGGTTAAAACTCTCTTGGCAAAAAATGTTGGACGGATTCTATTTCCTTCCGCTCAGCAGCACGCATTGGGCCAAATAAAAACAAACAGTATTCCAGACCAGGTCTAACGTAATATTATAAAGGCGCATTCAAATATCGCTAGTTTCAAAGTTTTGGACAATAAACCCGGTCGTTCTAAGTGCTTTGGGGACAATCAAGACACGGTGCTCCGAAAGCTTAAGACTTTTGGAGCATGGTACATCCACGCACATTTATGGCGTGACCGCCAATACTAAGTTGAGGTTGGTGGTCGTCGCCAACCACCATGACTGAGCACTTATGCTAAGAAAGAGAAAGGCGGCACCACTGGGCAAAAGCCTGTAGGTCGCTCTTTAGGATCTCAGGGAGGATGTCACGATCTGCCGACTTATATCGATATGCAACTTTAAGATCATCGGCATAAATGAAGGGCTTAACATTCTGAAATAAATCTAGTACATCGTTAACTAATAGGCAAAATAATAGCGGGTCGAGTACACTAACCTAAATGATTCTACTCCTCACACATGCAGGCTTGGAGATAGCATTGGAAATCTTAACGATTTGTATGCGACCATCCAGGTAAAAGGATATAAATTAAGAAGTGTGCGACTTATTCCGATAGAGGAGAATTTCAAGAGAAGAAGAGCATGGTCAACACGATCAAAAGTCTTAGTGAAATCCAGATAGACTGCGTAAAGTGCAAAACCATACCCGCTATAGTGGAGAACATGGTCAACGAAAGAGAGCTGACAGGTGTCACAAGACCGAGCTTCAAGGAATCCATGCTGTGTAGCGCTCATTAGATTATTCTCTGTTAAGTGCAGCACCAACTTATCTTCGACCAATGCCTCTAGGATCTTCGAAATCGCGGGGACGGTGTTTATTGGTCGAAAGTCATCAAATGACGTAGATTGGCCATGCTTTTGAATGGACAAACTGTGTGATTCCTTCCAAAAAATAGGATAGGTTTCACTGTCAAAAGCGAGATCAAATATATTGCATAAGAGAGATGGAGAAATTGCATTTGCATCCCTTTCTGAATGTTTACTAGGAAACCATCAGGTCCAGGACTATGAGATTGACAAAACCGCCAAATCGCTGCAGTCACATCCCACAGAGATAAATTTATATTTTCGAGAACTGCCCCGTTCAATACCCGGATGGTCGGAAGCGGAGTGGTCAAGTTTTTCATAATCGGTTTGGACGGGAAAACATTGAAACTATCAGCGGTTAAGTGGGCATCCGCTATAGGATGTCCGAGGGCGTCTCGGACGGTGGGATGCTACGTTTTTCTATGAGTCCGTACTTTTCGAGAGAAAAGTTTCGAGACATTTAAAGAACGGTTTTCAGTTAATTGGACCTCTTCGGCTAGCGGTTTTTCAGCAGGCAATCTCTCAGCCCGCCCGAAAATATCACAAATCAAGGGCAGAACGGAAAAGTCGTTCTGAAGATGGGATCGGCGGACAAGTCTGCGCAACCTGCGATGAAAGGGTAAGGGTAGGAAAACCTCATCCTCGGCATTGATTATTTTCTTCCTGGGGACAAAAGGAGAAGTAAGCAGATCCAAAATTTCGCACAGTTTACCAGTGCAAATATTTACATCCGAACTTAGGAAGAAATCAGTCCAACCGTAGGAATTAAAGTGTGTTGATAATTCGATCGAGCGAGTTGATCGGAAATCGTGGATAAAGGTATACTTTGGGGACAACGTTTTGTCAGCCTCGAGTTCCAACGCTGAAGCAACTAGGTCATGGTCTGAGCACCGGAGTGGAGCTAGGGATGACATTGACGTAGGCATGCAGCCTTTACAGAAAATAGGGTCAAGTATGCCTAATCCTGGCGTGGGAAAATCGACAACTGGACTCCACATCCCAACATGCACATCTTCAAGAAAGTCTTCGTACCTTCTGGAGCCGGAAGGCGGAGACCAGCAGACATCGGGAAGATTGAAGTCCCCGGCAACCAATTGATACTTAAAGCTTAAGTCGGTCGCAGCATGAAATGCTAGTGAGAGCGTACGATAGAAATTCGGATTAGCGTTGGGAGGAGGGGCGATAGACAAAGCCGACGTGTAAAGGGAATTTATTTTTTAGTGTAACTTGGAGCCTGCAGCTTCCTTCTACCGGGGAAAATGTGGGAAATCCAGCGGCAGAAATGCAGGTGTTTGCTTAACGTAGATGCAACGTGGACGATGCGCAAGAGCTTTGGACTGCGAAGTAGCAATGTTTGCAGATGATGTGAAGATATGCAGTATAGTTCGGGACCTTGCGTACGACAACGGACTGCAGATGAATCTTAATCTGCTGGAAGATTGGTTAAACCGTTGGCTTATGCGGTTCAACGTTGGTAAGTGTAGCAGACTTCGCCCAGGCAACACACACAAGATCCGCCAGCGCAAGAGATTACTTTCTGGGCGACGCAGCTTTACGGGACATCAATGCCCAAAAGGACTTCGTTGTGCTGACGACGAATTCCCTAAAGCCATCCGCTCGTTGTTCGAGATTCGCAAAAACGAAATGTCCGTCCTCACGCCATCAAGCGTGCAATTGTAGATTTTGTCGAAGATGCTTCCTCTATGACGTTCGGAACATTCGTGCAACCGCACTTGGAGTACGACATACAAGCCTGGAGACCGCGGGTATTTGAAGATCATAATTGCCTCGAAAGAGTTCATAGGAGAGCGCAAAAATGGCTAGGGTTTTAAGCTCCTTTTCTTATGCAACCCACCTAGTAAATCCGAACCTCTTCCCTTTGAGTTATTGGCGACTTCGCGAGGATCTCTTGCAAGTATTCCTCATTGTAAAGGGGTTGGATTGCAGCCCGGCCTTCGAGGACTTTTTTGAATTTGTTACCACGACCAACCTCCGAGGTCTCCCGTTAAAACTGCGCAATCGGCAGGAAAGGCTGAATGTGTGGAAGTTCTCCTTCTCTGTTCAAGTGGTCAAACCATGGAATGCCCTTCCTGCAGATGTCGTAATATCACTATTTTTTCAAAGCTTTAAAAATTACCCCGACCTATTCAAGTTCCGAAACGAACAAGCGCGAGGAGTGATCGAGCTCAGCCCCCTGTAACCTGCTCCCATTTTGTCCTACCATAATGGGCTCGTTTGAAATATTTCGGCCTAGAAAATCCTTCTGTACACCACAATTTTTTACGTTGCAAATAGGGTACTCAAAGGCGTATGCTTATTTCTCTCAATAAACGGAACTGAAATGAACTAAATATGGTCATCAGGGGCTCTGCCTCTATCCCTTCAAATACATGCATACATACATAAACTGACAGTTTTCGATGTTGTTTGCATTAGAAACAAATAAGTAAGATTTTGGCTTGAGTAAAGACAACGCTTGTAATGTAAACAGCAATTTAAACTACAAAGAAACGAAGGTACGACAAACACTTAACTCTAGCTGGGGAATGCTGTGTTTCTTACAGACAAAACGATAGTAAAAAATGGAAAACCGCAAAAGTAAGCAACTGTACGGACTAACGAAAACGAGGCCGCCTCCAATATCAGTCGTCGTGGAGTGAATGATCCGGATGAAGTCCGGAATGTTCCGAGCTGAAGTCGGTCGCTGCAGCTTGTTGCTCAGGCGGATTCACGTCCAACGAAATATGTCCGAGTAATATAAATGTCACGTGGAAATTAATTAAAAGGGGATTAGGGCCCGTATGTGAAATGAACGAAGTATTAACACCATGCCGCAGTCAGGCACCAAGCACTCGATAACTCAAGCCGAAACCAGTTGTGTGTGTATTTTTGGTTTTTCAAACAATCCTCAAGGATGTGCCAAGCGCGCGACAGGCAAAGAGAATCAATTGCTCTCAGTGGTTCAAACCCTGGCAAATCCGTCGCTAACATCTTCCGTCATCGGTCCTCCTCTAAGCGTGGTCACGAACTTCCACCCCTGCTAAATGATAACAAAGTCTTCCTCACCGATGACACTGACAAGGCGGAGTTGTTTAGTGCTTTCTTTGCAAAATACCTTGCTACCGAGTCCGATCCGGTCCCATTCTTTCGATCACTTTCAGATAGGACACTTAGTACAATTGATGTCTCCTCAGATCTCATTAAGAAACACATAAGCCGTTTGAAATACTCACACTGCTCAGGAACGGACGAGATTCCAAATTCGATTATTAAACAAGCGTCCGACCTTCCCATATTGCTCAGTCATTTATTCTCGGTTTATATTTCAAAAGGATTCTTTCCTGAAACATGGAAAACGTCAATTATCATTCCCGTTTTCAAGTCAGGATCTCGGTCCGATGTTAANCAACCGATATCAGAAAGTCATGGTCGGTAATAGCTACTCGACACCTCACTCGATCACGAGTGGCGTACTTCAAGGCACGGTCCTGGGTCCGCTACTCTTCCTTCTGTACATCAATGATATTTCGACTGAACTCGCAAATTCGCAAACTTTTACTTATGCCGATGACCTCAAGTGTGTTTACTCATACTCTAAGGACACCGCAAATGTTTGTGTTGAAAAAATTAATGCCGATTTACTACGCTTAAGCAGATGGGGTTCGACATGGCAGATGGAGTTTTCATCATCCAAGTGTAGTTTCATGTCTTTTGGTCCTACCAAACTTCCTGGTCCCATAATTTTTCAGAATAACCCACTCTCAGAATGCCTCACCATAAAGGACCTAGGTCTAAGTTATACAAATAAACTTGCTTTATCACCTCATGCAGATAGAATCTCTGCCAAAGCCGCGCAGATATGTGGATTCATATCGCATAATATTTTCCTTCCGGAAATGAAGCTAAGACTTTATCAAATGTTTGTTCTTCCAGTCCTCGAATACTGCTGTCCTTTCTTCGGTTTAATGAACGCCTGCGACCGTAATAAAATCGAAAATGTTCAGAGGGTTTTCACCCGGAAACTGTTCTCTCAAGCTTCGACCAGTATTTCTTATACTCAGAGATGTCAGCTGGCGAACATGAAGTTTTTGTGGGTTAGAAGACTGGAAGCTGGCATCAACTCTAGCTCCAGTCTTCCGCACATTGACACTCTCACTCCGAGAGATCGGTCTTATGCCACGCGCAACTCCTGCATGGTGATTCCGCCGCCGCCTCTTTGTACTACATCTAAGCGCTCCCTCTTCTTTGCTTCCAAATATGCCTTCCTTTGGAATAATCTTCCGCCTGAAATTAGATTATCGCCTAGGTTACTGATATTCAAGTCGAAATTACGCAACCATCTTACACCGGAAAGCATAAAGGCACTGTTAACGGTCTCATTCCCGAACACTCTGATACTTGACTTCGAGAAGGGTCCTCCTGGGATTTAGTGGTAGATTAAGTGGTAACTCTTAATTATATCATTAGAAACCCCTATTTTGCATTGGTTTCTAAATCCACTGCTATCACTCCCCCCCATAGCGACAATTTTCGCGGTTTTTGATGTCATCTCCCGCATTCCGATCTCATGCGGTCTCTCGACACTCACGGCGGAACCCTCAGTCTTCACTGTTTACTAGTAGTTCGGTCGTACCTCCCTTCCTCACTGCTCGGCTGAGCTCAAAGCGTGCTGTGGTCGATCGCATCTCGATTCCTCTCGTCTGGCCTCTTTGACGCGACGTACCAATCAGGCCCAGACGATCTCAATTGTGAATCCCGTATACAATGCCATATGCAAGCCAGTCCTGTCTGACCCACATTCGTACCCCTCAAGGCTGAGATTTATTCCTACCCTGACGATGACCGACAACATTCCGTTATATACCGCCGCCTACAGGCCAGTCCTGCTCGCTTTTTTCTGTCATAATTTTTATTGAGGGGTTTTTTTCTTCTGTAAAATTAATCCAATCATTTTTTACTTTTTATAAGGAGTTTTTTTTCACCCCTCAATCATCATGTTTCTC
Organism: Spirometra erinaceieuropaei; assembly: GCA_902702965.1. NCBI lineage: Eukaryota > Metazoa > Platyhelminthes > Cestoda > Diphyllobothriidea > Diphyllobothriidae > Spirometra > Spirometra erinaceieuropaei. Next base: position 485,810 of record CACRXP010000186.1, on the reverse strand, counting down.
AAGGGACTTCTAATTCAGAAACTATGAATTGCATTTTGTAAAGATTCGGCCTACCTCGTCTAAAACTCGCATGTAAATTTATTTTAACCTGCTTTGATGGGACCCCGACGGGTCTTCAATAAAAATTATCTATCTATACTGTAATGTCTCAGTCTGTGGAGACATTTAAATACCGACTTGACAGATGTAGACTTCAAGATAAAGTGGACTGTGTGACTGTGTAGTCATAAAAATCAGCGTCCAGTGTGAATCTAGGCCTTCATTAACATGATGTTGTAATTTCTTCAAATAACCGCTAACATCTCGATTTTTACGTGACGAATACGGAGTTTAGAGGCGCAAACCTATTTCTCTCAAACTAACTGAACTGAACAGAATTTCATCATTTGAAACCTATCTGAGTTTTATTCTGTCGGAGCAGACTGCACCAACAGCGTACAACTAGTGCAGTGCAGTATGGATAACAGATAGAACATTTGGCATTTCGGAATGAGAATCGAGGCCTCTTATACTTCAGTAATGTGTTAGAGCAGGCCTTGCAACAAAGTGCGTACTATGTTGTGCCCGAATCAGGATTTAATCTAATAACATTGCTTTCTTCCGTTTTCAAAACATGTACCTAAACAAATACCGCCTTTGTACGCATGTAAGACCTGCTGTTGCTTTGTCCGACAGCATACGCAGTTCAAGGTTTCCAGTAGCAAATTCTTCTGTTATCAGTATTCGATTAAATGTGGCAAGTTAACAGTTCCCCAGATTATCCTGAATGGAATGTGGCAATGTCTCCAATGGATGCCAAAGAAGTTGTAAGAATGCATCCTGAACGCACACTTTGAGGACAATAGGAAAGCCATGTTTTTTCCCGCTCGCAAGCGGGTATCCTAAAACTTATTTTCAGAGAACTATTTGGATTTCCAATTCCCGAATGCATGACTGGAAATCGACCCTGTACGTACGGAGTCCCGGTATAAGTTCTCTCTGTGTACCTTATTAAGAAGGTGACAACCAATGCTTCCTAATTCCTTTCCATGGCCAACGCGAAGGCTTCAGTATATGTATATGTATATTGAAGGGTTACAGGCAGAGCCCTTGATGACCCTATTTATGTACAATGCTTTCGCAGATTCATACTCAAAAATAAAATTAAATTGCAGGCATTTAAAATGTGATTGGGTCACAGTTCAATCGTAATCATAAGGTAGTGCATGGGGTCACTGTACATTAATGCGGAAGATTGTATATGACAGATTTTACAAAACTGGCTGTGCATAGTCATGCAGTACAAGCCGATTTCTGTCGAAAACTAGACGAGCAAGTTTTCTTTTAAACACACAAACTGTGTCAGCCGTCACCATCTCGCTTGGAAGCGAGTTCCACGGTCTGACAACCCGCTGGCTGAATGAAAATTTTCGTCGGTCTAAACGCGTGCGCTCATTCCCGACTTTGTAAGCATGGCCGCGTAGTTGGTTTGTGCGGGCGAACTCAAAGAAGTCCTCTGCCCTTAATGAGCAACCCTGGGCGCGAACAATCCGGAAAGTCCAGAGTAGACTGCAGTTTATTTGTCTATAAGAGAGAGGGAATAGGCCAAGCAAATTCAGCCTCTCCTGATAAGACAAATGCTTTAGACCGTCGACCATCTTTGTCGCGCTGCGTTGAACCTGTTCGAATAAGTTGATATTCTTCCTCATCCATGGTGAAGCTGTTGGCATTCCATACTCTTGATGAAGTCTTACAAAGACAACAAAGGGTCTTTCGAAAAGTTCGGGAGGAAATATTTTAAATGCACGTCTGATCCAATGTAGAGTACTAGTTGCCTTCTGGACCATCTTTCTACAGTGTTCTGATGGCGATAGATTTGTGGTCGTCCATACACCCAGATCTCTGTGTCTTTCCACAGTTTCTAACCTCGTCCCGTCAATATAGTACTGGTGTTTGGGAGAGGCATTGCGGCCGGTGTTCAGGTGCAAAACCACGCATTTGGACACGTTAAACTTCAAAAGCCATCTGTTTGACCAAGCACACAGTTTGTTGATGTTCGACTCCAACTTCTCTGCGTCATCATCGCATTTGACTTCACTCCATATTTTTATGTCATCCGCGAACATGAGAGCCTCGCAATTCACTTCGCTGATGCAGTCATTAACATAAATCAGGAAGAGTACTGGGCCTAAGACAGAACCCTGTGGGACACCACTTTCCACCTTTACCCATTCCGAGGTAGAATTACTAACGACGACTCTTTGTAGTCTGGAGGACAGAAAACTCCTGATCCACTTAAACATTCTCCCTTGAATCCCTACATCCCAGATCTTTTGTAAAAGAAGCCTGTGTGGGACACTGTAAAAGGCCTTTTTGAAGTCAAAAAATATGACATCTACTGGAAAACCCTTATCGGTAGCTCGTGTCCATTTCTCGTGCGAGTAAAGAACACTCGTTAGGCAGGAGTGCCCTGGACGAAAGACGTGTTGGGCATCGCACAATATTTTGTTCTGTTCCAGGTATTTCATCAACTGTCTTTTGATAATGCGTTCCATTATTTTGCGCGCGATGCAAGTAAGACTGACAGGACGATAATTTCCGCAGTCAAGTCTTGAGCCTCCTTTATGGATCGGAGTAATGAGTGCGCACTTCCATTCTTCCGGTAGCTCGCCGTCTTCAAATGACTTTTGAAATATTGCGGATAAGGGTTTGCACAGTTCATTAGCAAGTTCACGAAGTGCTAGGGCGGGAATTCTATCTGGGCCAGGCGCTTTGGCAGGTTTCAGCCGGAGTAACTCGGCCCTAACTATGGTAGATGAAAAGAGTGGTTCCTCGGTTAAGGAGGGTAGGGAGGGGAAAGGGTACTGGGAGGAGAGGTTGGTTGGCGAATGGATGGATGGGCAAATATAGCACTAGGTTCTCGGGTGAAGACGGACTGAAAGAAGTCGGAAAGGAGGGACGCTTTAACCTGGTCATCAATCTCCACTTTTCCATCTGCAGACCTGAGGGCAGGGATGAGCTCCTGAGTCCTTTTAGTACTTCGTATATAACCATCTAGAATTTTCGGATGCTCCAAAGAATTTCGGAGTATGTTTAGTTCAAACTTCTTTCGCAGCTTTGAGACCTCACTTTTACAGACGTTTCGTTGCCGCTTATAGTCCAGTAAGTGTTCGTCGGAGCCAGTTAGTCTGTAACGCCTCCACAGACGATTACTTTTTCTGAAAGAGGCCTTCAAGTCCGGGTTTATCCATTTTGGGCGGTTTGTGATTTTCTTTCTTCTGAGAGGACAATTGGAATAAACAATCTCTTTCAGTAAAGAACTGAAAGTATTCCATTTATCGTTTGCTCGACCATGCAGTTCAGTCTCCCATGATATAGCTGCCGCTTCCCTCCTCATGAGAGGATAGTCCCCTTTCCAAACGTTTCTCTCCCACCTGTCGGGTTGGACGGGTTTGAAAAACAGTGAGTACTCGAAGTAGAGCGTGATGTGGTCGCTTGACCCTAATGGCTGTCGGTCCTGCAGCTCTAACACGTTTTCCTCCTCTCGGGTAAAAATAAGATCAAGGCAGTTCGACTGCTGTCCTTCCCTGACCCGTGTTCCAAAGGTAACATTCTGGCAGAGAAGTTTGTCCGTTGCCCATTGTAGTAGTTTGTGATTAAAGCTGTCTTGAGGCCCTTGTGCAGTCCACGTTAGCCAATCAATGCCAGGAGCGTTAAAATCCCCAACGATAAGGACGTCTTTCTTCTCGCTAGCTTGGTACAGTTCGGATATGAGCATGAGATCTTGGTCAGAAGTATGGTTAGGTGAACGGTACACCACCGAAAGCGTCAATGATCGGACATTCTTAGTAGATATGGTAACGCTTAGCAGTTCCACATTCCGTACCGGTCTGTGTACATCAGCCATAGCGCTTAGCTTGCAAGTGACATAAATTATGACTCCTCCTCCTCGGCTTAGTCTATCTCTCCTGAATTGCTGATATCCTCTAAGTGATATTTCTGAATCTGCGATATCTTCAGTAAGCCACGTTTCTGTGAATGCCATAATGTCTGGCTTAATTTCATCAACTAAGTCTCTTAGTTCGTCTAGTTTGTTGAAGAGGCTTTGCACATTTGCGGATATAACCTTCAATGACTGATTCGTTGGAGAGGCCCGGCCTTCATTGTGGCGGGTTCTGACCACAGGAAAGACCCCTTTGTCTGGACTATTTGTCCATTTTTGATCTTCAGCCCTTTCTCTCCAGTAGAACGTAATCGAAGGAGGCAATGGAGGACTTGCACAGAAGATGCAAATCAAAGCCGAAGATGGTGGAAAGTTAGGCGTACACCCACGGAACATATTGGGGAGTTGGCCTCCCAACGTCCGATATGTTGGTAATCACCGGAATAGGTAAAGTAAGCGGCAATATGCGAATGTCTCTGATGATGGATTCGAGTGAAAATCCGAAATGTCAGGCAAATAAATTTCTTGTTCCAGTGATCGCATCTCCATCTTCTGATAAGCGGCATTGTCACTGCAAAAGGGATTCAGTAAGGGATATGTCTACTTGCATACCCTGACTGCAGAATTAATTGGCGTATCTCAGGTAAGAGGACAAAACGCCTTCTCTGGCGTTGTCGGCCACAGATCGGGACCGCTAATTAAATAAGCAGCCGATAACATGAAGAAAGAACCATGAACGTGTTCCAGCGAACAGGTTGGTGGCTAGTATGAAACTCAGTGAAAACGTTGTATCGGACGTAGGCATAAGTAACAGGGATCGACTCGGCCGACTGAACTCCAGCGAATGTTTATTTTGGGGGCAGGCCTGTCCATGCCCCTACAGGGAAATAAGAGAACGCTGGTAACAGCAATAAGCCTCGGGGATTGTTGTTAAAATCCAGCAGACCACCTATATCAAATACGTTGGCATTCTGTATGAATGTAGTCAAGACGATCACAAGTATCGTGCCCTATCGGAGAGGGTTCTGTTAGAAGGGATTGTCTGCCTGCGCGCCGATACTTAATTTTCGCCTAATATTCGTCGCTTCCGAACCCCCCCTCCCCTCAAATAACAGGATGCCTTTGCCGCGTCAGTTTTGCATTATTTCGAAGAGGAGCCCGACGTCCGCTACTTTTGATTGTCCCAGGGTCTGTATAGTAAAGCGGTATGGTGACCTGATTTGTTCGGTACTCTCAGTGACAACCGTCAGCCTCATAATCGATGTATCTCCTTGAGGAAGACTCATCTATAATAAGGACAGTACTATTACTTGCGAAACTTCCAAGTACCTCACTCCCTCACCCATTTCGCTCTTTTCGAGTAAGGTAAGGTACATCCAGCACTTTTGTCTAAGGTTGCAATCTTTTCGCTTAAACTTTTTTTGTTTTAACTGTCAGCCGAGGCTTGAATTTGGCAAAGGATATGTTAATTTCATATACTTCGATGAAAAGAGCGCTGTATACTTAGTATGACATTAGTACCTTAGATTTTTGTCCATTTGTGGCAATTGTCTGTTCATATTTATGCCTAACAGATACTTCTGAACAATTTATTCGTCATATCCAATCCCCCGACCGAATTTTATTTCAATATCGGTTTTTGAACAATTTGCCAGTGTGCTGACGGTATTCTTGCTGGCTATTTCTACAGAAGTCTGCTATTGCTTTTATTTGATTTTCGTTAACCCCGCTTATGTCCATCTGTCGATTAGACATATACTTTGTTCTACTACCCGATAAACAACAGAACAACTTGACTGAGAAGTCCCCCATGATAGTTGTTGTGTAGTCTAGACTTCCAGACAGAGATGAGTTGGATCTGATATTTTCGAGATAAGTCTTAACAGCCTCAATTATACGTCCAACGAACTATCAGCAATTAACGGCCCCACTCAGAGAATGTTTCCTATGCATAGTACTTTATCAGATTCCCTATCACCGTTTATAAGATTATGAAAATCAAGAAATTTCCTAACTCCCTCTTTTAGAGTTTTGTCGCACGATACCGGAACACCTTGAAAAGAACCGGCGGCTATTCCATGCTTTTTTCTGCTGATGGGAGACAGAAACGCCGATTTAAAGACCATTCTCATGGTTACATCCTTATGTTTAAGTTAAGTGCCTGATGTTTCTGTCCTGAGCGATGTTCCGGATCGTTCAACTTGAAGCCCTTTAGTTCAGACTCCGTTAGTTCCACGGACATTTGGTGCAACTGCTACTCGACGCATAGCGTCCATGTCCGTCGATGAGCTGGGCATACTTGGGGCAAGCATATTTGCGCCTTTTTTCTACTGACTTTGAAAATATGTGAGGTCTGCAAGCTCCGGTTATTCTCATGAGCAAAGATTCCTGCTCTGGGCAGTGGTTCTATCTTGGACCGCAGTTTCTTCTCCAGAATGAAGCACATGATCCATCGCTTTCTTATTTCGCACAATTCAATTATAGTTGCATTGCTACGTGAGTCTTTTTAATATGTACAGGCTCCATACTACAGAGATCCATACTCCTCGAGCCCGAAGGCTATATTCCAGAACTCCCGCGGAAGGTGGAAATCCGCGAACTGAAAACCATGTGATTTATTGTGACCAAGCGGTGTGAGTGTGTGCAGTCTGTGCGCTACCATCGTCAGGTCAGATTCTATCGTGAGGGAAAAGACAGAAGGAACCAGAATGAGGGGCTTAATGTATACAGAACCCTGAGCTGTCCTCTCAGGCGGAAGTGGCCACTTGCGAAGCGGGGGCTAGTGTTGACTGCGTCCAGTCAGGCCTGATAGTCCCTTAGACAGAGGTGGCCACAGCTTTTGTAGGCTCTTGGTTCAAGCTCAAGTGGTGTCCAATCAGTGTGTGTTGCATTTGCCGAGGGATGGTGCCCCGGTGGCTTAGGTTGTGGTTGCAGGGACGAAGTGCGTTCAAGTGACCTCATGGGCAGCTACGGCTGTGCGGACGCAGGTATGTCCGAGCTGAAGTCAGTCGAGTGGTTTCAGGTCAGCGCGTCTGGAACGCTCACTGCAAAAGGGTGAATTACCCTGAGGCGGCGAGATCTTGAACAATGACGCCAGAGCGGTCATGATGGCTGCCCGCTACAGGCTAAATGGCTAACTTATATGTTTCAGCTCTTATATACTCTCTCACATCCTTTTACACATTTCTCACACAACTATACTCCATGGACCCAACATATTGTCTTGAATATTACGCAAAATTTGTTTAAATTATGAATTTGAACACACTGTTTGTGTACTACACACAAATGTACGTATCATACATAAATGAGGAGTATCATTTGATGTGTGATACGGTTTTAAACACATCGTAATAATAATGATTCTAACAAAAATGATTTTCTATTTACTTTAATATGTGGTAGTGCACTCGGTTATGTTCAATATCTTGTGGTTATTACTTTAATATTGATATCATATCTTACAATACGAACAGCGAAGGCACGCGCCATTGGCATTCTTGCAATGCTTATATTCTCAGCTGCTTTGACTAATAATATCACCAATTGGTGCCAGTTGTAAAATGGTGCAGTTTAGTCGGAATGCAAAGCGGAATCTAATGCTGCTCACCTTCGTTGAACCAATCAACGCCCAGGGTGTCTAAGCGTCTGATTTGATTGGGTCGTTTCTCGGTCATCCGCCAATAGCATCCCACGTATGAATTTAACTGGGTAATGCAACTGAGGAAGCGTGTACCAGGGATAAAAAGGCTCATTCTTTGCAGAAATCCGCCAAGCAGCGAAAAACTCGCGATTTGCATTCAAATATGCTTGCATATAAAATCCGCGATTCACGAAAGTCGGAGCCAGACATAGCGAGGGATTACTGCATAGTTAGCGTTACATTTATGATTAAGGCTATGGTCAAGGTTAGCTGGATTTAAAGATATTTACAAGGGTGGGTGACGTCAAGTCAGTCGAACCATTGCCTTCAATATTAGGCTTTTCACTTTCCTCTGAACTTAGTGTGTGAACTTGGAGAGGATTCTTCAGCACAAACCTTAAATTCGGACCGAAGACTGATATAAATCCGTGAGCTATACATACGTCCTTCGACAGTGTCCGTAAACTGATTTGTAATATAATCATCATTGTCATAAAGTTGTACGTAACGGCTATCGTTTCATCGTCCCCCTGAATTTTGATATTCTCTTTGGATTCGCGCCAGACGACGCGATGCCTGGGCTTTTCTGCGTCGGTGTTGAGTTCCTACTTTTGCTGTTTGTAGATCGTCTAACGACTGCACTTTACCGACTTTTCCGTATGATCAGCGTCTGTTGACTCTCTCCGCTAACCAGTTTAATTGACGTAAAGATAGGCAGTAATATTTGTCTATATTTCCTCTTAAATCAAACAACACTATAAGCAAAAGTACACAAGGAGTGATTAGGCGTAAGAATAAGTATTTGTATCCGCCGGAGTTTTGAATTTTTTAAAATAAAATTTAAAGCATAAAATGACCGCAAATTCCCAGTTGACTGTGTTTCAGGTTAAGCGGCGAGCCCTGAACGATCAGCGGAAAAACGGTAATAGATCGGATGGGTATATTCAGAGGTCGAAAATTTTGCGTAATGGCAGCGTAGTGGCTAAGCAGCGAGAGTGTGTATTCAGCGCGCTACAACCATCCGGCCAAATCCCGAGTATTAGGAAAAGACGAAAGTAATCACAATGATGGGTTAATTGTATATAAAATCCTGAGTTGCTCTCTCAGGCGGCAGTGGCCGCTGGCCAAGCCAGGGCTGGTGTTCACTACGTTCAGTCAAGCCTGAGAGTCTCTGGGACAGTGGTGGCAGCTGCTTTTGTAGGTTTTCGGGGCGGTCTGAGGTTTTGTCCAATCAATGTGCGTTGGGTCATCGAGGCCAGGTGCTCGAGTGGCCTGCGTTGCATTTACAGGGGGGTGGCATGTTCCAGTGGCGCATGGGTGGTTGTGGCTCTGTTGAAGACACAGGTGTGTCCGAGTTGAAGTCGGCCAAGAGGCTGCAGGCCAGCGCGTCTGGAACCGCTCGCTGGGAATGTGAATGACCACGAGCCAACAGGGCCTTCAAGAGGGACGCCAGACATGGTCACGAAGGTTGTCGGGAAGACAGTTCGACAGTCGTGACTGGCGATATCCACCGTGTGTTCCACAGTTGACACAATCTTACAACGACACTTCAATGCGGTCAAGCAATTTGCTGGTCGAATTCTAGATGACGTTGCCCATCCCCTACATTCCGATCTTATGGCTGCCAAGTCTTCCCGCCCGATGCGCCGCAACTTCCGTCTTATACCCTGTCGCACATCGGCCTATCGAGCCTCTGTATTGCCATTCCTAGCGCGCTATCTTACGTGCGAAGAGACAGAAATACAGAAGCTCAGACTTGAACTATCCCCATAATAATCGTTTCTTTGACTGTTGAATAATCTCTTAACTTATTTACTACCCACAGTGAATGGAGCCAATTTTTTGCTGAAAATTTTGAACTTACGATTTCAAAATAAAGCGCATTTCCTCTCTCTCTCTCTCTCACAGCAGGGTGGGGACAGGGACGGTGACTTTTGCGTTAGCCAGGTTGTAGTAATGGTTGGCTTGCGCCGTACCTACAGCACTCTTTCCCCTCCCCATCCTGGACCCACTGTCATGAGAGAATCAAGAATACCAGAGGCGGGAGAGGGTGTAGTTGGCTGGTACGGCGAAAACCCGCACCTACACGTAATACGACGGCCCTTGGCTCAGGACGTACACTGAAAAGGGATGTTACGCGACAAGGAAGAATGAAGACTGTTCAACTTCCAAAAGGCGCGACGCGAGCCTGCATCTGGGCGTTCCACCACACCCAATGTTGGACATTTTTTATAGGTGCGCACTCCCGATACGGACTGCCAGACCCCAATCTAGTCCACACGATGGTCCAACGCATCTATCGCACGAGGAGCTTACCGTAATATGCGTCGGAGTGAGTGCCCCCTTCAACCGTCGCCGGCTGCTCGTGCGTAGATGCCTGCAGTTGGCTGGCGAGAACTAGTGTGTAAATGCTTCTGTGTCGCACATGGAGAGAAGTCAGAGCCAGAAACCCGAGGAAGGCCGTACCATGGTGGGCGCATCCTCATCCAGTGCCTGGATTGTTGGCTTCTTCCGCAGATGCCTAACTTTTTCTAGGCCATTAAAGGCCCTCTTCGACCCGTGTCGCTCGAAAGAACTTCTGACCCCGAAAGATGTCAGTGAAAGAAATTAATCCATGGCAAATGTGTAACAGAAGTCGCTCGTCCAAACCATCAGTATACATGTCTGATTTTTTGAAGTCCCAGGTCCGAGACAAGAGCTGACCTGTAGAAGATGCGTGAACTTTGTTGTTTTCGGTCGTTTGGATTGCAGAATCTGGCGTGGCACATGATGTGAGGCTTCTTATCAAAGGCTCAGATTACCAATTATCACATGACCATTCCGTAGCCTCGAGCGGTATGGAAAAGAAATACGGACCCCCACATTACGGCGGCCTTACGCTAAACTTTGTGGGAGGTGAGAGGTTAGAATTAGCAGAGTTGCAGTTTGTGGTAAGTTCAAGAATAAGGTTACGACATCGGAGTAAGTACCCCCTGGAGTCCAGCGCAAGGCCACAGCGGCAAACCCAATCCTATTTCGCACGACAGTCTTTCGAAAATCTCATGTCTGGCCACTCATTAGGGACAGACCCCCTTCACTTCGAAGACGATGACGGATCAGTTTATCTACGTGATATTATGCTGGGTTGAGCTGTTGAATAGTCTTCTCACTAATCTGGTTAGCTTTTCATCAAAACGTACAGTCAGTGACCGATCTCATGAAAGGATAACCGAAATTCCAAAATGCGTCTTCGACTAGGAAGGATTACTCAAGCGGGGATACGATGTTGATTACCTTTTGACATAATCCGTGATATTCACTCCCTTTCGGTTGCCTGCGGAAACCGAAGTCGGCAAAAAATGACTACTTATGCAGTATTCACTTTCTCTACCGATTTTCCATTCCCTTACAAATTCAAAAATATTTGTTAGAATTTCACCATAAGAATATCACTTCTTGTACTCGTTTTGTACCACACTATGTTTCCTTCAAATTCTTCACGCGAGAAAAGGGCGTCTGTCGGTTTTTAAGAATTTCTAATTGTGAGATCTTTTCAGACTGTGCAAAGTCCACTCGAATAGCATCGTATCTGTCTGTTTAATAATGCTCCCCGTTAAGTAAACAACGTAAATCACATATGTGCACCATATAGCATTTCCTTAATGACATAAAGTAACGTATGTTTTTATTTACATGAAAACTAAACAGCCTGTAGAATGTAAACTCTAAACAAAAGTGCAATGGCAGATTGAGGTCAAAATCATTCGGGAATAGAAAAACTTTTTAAAGCCAAATATCACCCCTTCTTCGAGTATAAAATTTGAGGAAGCCATGATTTGCTACCATGTGAGTGCATGAACTAATATTTTACTGGGGTTTTCTATAAAATACTTTTAAATTTATAGTCACGGAAAATCGATAGATAAAATGCATACTACATAAGTAGCCATTTTTTACTGAGTGCGGTTTATTCAGACGGTCGAAAAGAAATACCTTCAAAAGCCAATACCCTGACATATTTAAAATTTGGTGGGATTACGTCGCAAGATAGTATGTATTACACCCCCATTTAAGTAATCCTTCCCAATCGAAAACGCACTTCAGAATATTGATCAACATTTCACGAGATCGGTCACTGACTGTAGTCCCACTTCCTGAACATATCTTCGAGAATAAATTAGTTCCATTTCGGGTCAAATGTTGGTTTACAATTTTATTGTAAAGCACCTGGGTCCAGAGCTTGGAGGTTTGGGTCCGAATTTCGCGTTTTGTTTGACACCTTCTCAGCCAATTGTGTCAATCAGATATTTAAAAGCAGGCCTGTACGGGGGTGGAGTTGCGCAGATCGTTATTTGGAACAGTGGGCGGAGGAGTACTCGGTAGAATATAGAATATACTGATATATTCCAAGTTCGCAGTTAATTTCTGAGGAAAATAAAGAGCAGGAATGTCTAAATTGAAGTATCTACCAGAATGCGCACAAGGGATGCCGGGGACCCCACTGATGAGCCGAACCCCTCGCTGCTGTGCCATGCAGCGGCAGAATATCGGCGAAACATGCGTGTATGAGCTTTTGGCTAGTACCTGTGCTGTAAGTATGGTATCCTCTTGCCCTAGAATATACTATTAACTGTCTGTCTGAAGTTAATAAAAATTGCGCGGTTGTCTGCTGTGAATTATGGACTTCAGTTCGACATTTAAAGGCAGGCCAACACGTCCGCAAGGGCATGGGGTCGTGCAGATCGTTGTTTCGAGCATCGGACGAAAGAGCACTCAGTTCATCCGCGTGTTTGCCGGGAGCCCGCTGCTAGGCGATGCTGGTCACGCAAAGGAACCAATCACTGCATGCAGGACAGCAAGGTCGGACAACCGGGCGTAGTGCAGGGACGGCCCTCTAAAAGCTGCCGCCTACAGAGCTTAACCACTTGCGCTCTGACGTCAGGCCTTAGCGGACGCCGGCAGATAAGAATTAAAACACTTTTTTAATTTAGAGGTATTGCATAGAAAACTGTTATTACCCGCCAGGTACGTGAAATCCTGTGGAGCGTATGCGCACTCGACCCTTGTCCCCAATACCAACGCGGCAGAGAAGGAGAACGCGACCGGCCACGAAACTGTGTATTAGGAAAATGCAAGTCAAAATGAACTGGAAGCAACGCGTATTTATAACGCCTTACGGTGCTTCGCCGGCGTTCGGCCCAATGCCCTTCGGGAAGAACATTCGAGACGAGCCGGTCGATAATTCGAATATGCTGATCGATCAGGCCCGCGAGGAAAAGCCAATGGAGAGGCGCCACGATTAAGATGACGGCGCAGTAGAGAAAACGCACGTGGCCTACCGTGATTGGCTGGCTCTTGTTTTTGGGAGTGTAGGTACTCCCAACAAAAACCTCAGTAAAATATTATTTCATGCACTCACATGGTAGCAAATCATGTCTTCTGCAAATGTCATACTCGAAGAAAGGGTAAATTTTGGTTCTAAAAAATTCTATTCCAGAATGATTTTGAATTCGATCCACCGTTGCATTTCTGTTTAGGGTCTACACTCTGAAGGCTGTTTACTTCCCGTATAAATTAAGTAACGCCTTACTTCATGTCATTAAAAAAAATACCATATGGGACACATAAAATGTTACGATGAATTAGAACTATGCCGCATTCTTAACGGGGAGTATTATTAAACAGACGGATATGATGTTATTCGAGTGGACTGTGCACGGTCTTAAAAGATCTCGCAATTATACACTTTTTAAAAACCGAAAGGTGCCCTTTCCTCGAGTGCAAAATCCAAATAAAACATGATTTTCCATAAAATGAGTATATGAAGTGATATTCATATGGAGGATTTCTAGCAAATAGTTTTGAATTTGTGCGGACTTGGGAAGTCGATGGAGAAATTGCATACTGCACAAATAGTCGTTTTTTGTCGAGTGCGGTTTTCGAGGGCAGTCGGAAAGAAGCGAATCCAAAAGCCAACATCCTGGAGTGTCTGAAATATAACCGGATTACGTCACAGGCCAATCGAAATAACAACCCCACTTGAGTAATCCTTTCTAGTGGAAAACGCACTTCAGAATTTTTGTCAACATTTCACGAGACCGGTCGCTGACTGTAGCCCCACTTTCTGAACATATCCTCAAGGATAAATTAGTCTTATTCCAGGTCAAACCGTGGTTTAGAATTTTTTTGTAAAGCACCTGGATCCACAACTGGAAGGTTTGGATCCGAATCTCGGGTTTTGTCCAACACCCTCGCAGCCCGCTGTGTCAGTCCAACAGGCCAACTCGCCCGTACGGACATGGGGTTTTGCAGATCGTTGTTTCGAACATCGGACGAAAGAGCACTCAGTGCATCCGTGTGTTTGCCGGGAGCCCGTTGCTGGACGAAGTTGGTCACGCAGTCGGACCAATCAATGCATGCAGGACAGCAAGGTCGAACAACTGGGCGTAGTGCAGAGACGGCCCCCTAAGAGCTGACGCCTCCGGAGCGTGACAACTTGCGCTCTGACGTCAGGCCTTGGCAGACTCCTGCAGTCCAGAAGTAAAGCACTTTTTAGCGTAGAGTGCGAAAATCTGTCCCTTCTTTCGGATATGCTGTCGGAACCATGCGACGCGGGTGTAGTGGGTTCTGACCGATCAAGCTGCATCAGGCTAAGGCTTTGGTTGAATTAAACGACTGTTCCACTTGATCGGAGATTGCATGACCCGGTCTCTTAGCTGAGTATCTTGACTTGGCTTCTAGTACTGACCCTCTGGCATGCAGCCCTCATCCGGTTACAGAGGACAATCATGGGGTGACGACTATCCCAATGTCTGGGCCCCCCCTTTCCTGTTTCAGCCTAAAAACTATTTCCGAATAGTTGTTTACAGCCCTAGTCTTATGCGAGCGGGTGAAGTAAATACATTCGTGACCGGGCACAATCTTACGTCTCTTGGGGACCATGCGGTGAAGAAACGATCACTGACACGCGTCAAAATGTCGGCTTTCATTGTATCCTTCTCTCCCCCTCCCCCCGCCAAGCCCTCTTATGCTACCCTCTCGGCCGTGTCATTATTAAGAGAAAGGGTGGCCGTAGGGGTGAAGTAACCTCTGCTTTTCAAAAGTTGACCCAAATAAACGTCCGGCCTTGGTATGCGTAAAAACTGGCGATCTATTAACGTCCTCAAGATCGGTATGAAGAAAAGAATACAAATAGACTCCGACTGACGTTTTTAGACAATTACTATTTCCACCTTCCGAATCAACTGCTTCTCGCGTGGAAGTAGTATTGATTGATTAAATTCCACTGCAAGACAGGAATGAAAACTCTCCCACCCTAGACATCGATGTTCGAAATTCGCTCAGGCTGTTTTAAAGCTTCGATGAACCAATCGCGTGTGAGTTTTGTTTATAACGATTAAGAGCATTGGAAAGGCCACTTCCGGCTTATTAAACATCATCAGAATCGTCGGACTCCGGGGCCCACTGCTAGCAGTAGTGCTGGGTGCACAATAAATAATTAATAAATGTGGCCGACAAGCATTATGTGTTGGAATGAATATATCTGGCTCACTAGTCAGCGTCGACCAGAGGTGTCCCAACCCCAAGTTCTGGTGTATCGGGGGTCTGAATTCGGACCCGTTGGGTCACTGCTCCATCCACTAGGGCTACCGCGAATAGACGATGTCACATGAGACCTGCTTCCATTGAGTTATCCTGATTTCAAGACAAAATGAGCGGACTTGGTAATCGAAGTGCGTATACGATTGAACTTGGATACCAGATGACACAATGGAGCCAAGATCAGAGGTCTGGCGCACAAAAATTCAACCTTAGGGCTGGTGACGGATAATATGCCATGAATGACTATTTGACTGTTTTCGATACTTTGCTCGTGCCACCAGCAGTGATGGTAGCTGATGAGCTTTCACAAGGGGCTGCGCTGCAGATTCGTTGGATCAAAACGGTGGTCAGGCTGTCTCGCTACACGCGTCTATCGGGCAGCGCAGAGTTCGCGTGAACAAGTGCGTGTGGCACCCCATAGGCGCAAGGACTTCACGTCGCACCAGCCCAATCTTGGCATCAGTTGGCTGGCAGGTTCGGGGAGTCGACTGGTGCATAGATGGGGGAAAAGAAAACGAGGCCAGCACTGGGAAATCAATCCTCACGATTCACTAGCGCATGCCCCGCTATAATATATCTGACGCGCTTAAAAGTACCAATACGTGTTGAGAGTCGTGACTTGGAAGTTCCCCAAGTGACGGAGCGAATGTAGGACTGAGGGTGAGGCTGTAGTTAGCTTGAATGATTGTTGCCCTTAGAACAGGATTTGACAGGGAAGAGTGTAGATCATGCACGGACTTTTCACAATCTGACAAAGCGGATGTATTTTTTGAGCAATCACGCTGCGTCTAGATTAGACTTGAAAGTCTGGGGCTTGAACTCTCGCTCTGTTGGTTAGAGCGTTAGGCTTCTGACCAACACGTCGCGAGGTCGAGCTTCAAGGGATACAAGACCCGGGGTTGGGCATGACCGGCTGATGACGACTAGTGGGTCAGGAATTGGCATTCTGTCGACATTCTGCCACTGTGAGGCTGCCTACGCGGCT
The DNA here is from genome assembly GCA_902702965.1 of Spirometra erinaceieuropaei. Lineage (NCBI taxonomy): Eukaryota > Metazoa > Platyhelminthes > Cestoda > Diphyllobothriidea > Diphyllobothriidae > Spirometra > Spirometra erinaceieuropaei. Next base: position 469,679 of record CACRXP010000186.1, on the reverse strand, counting down.
CTAGATCGAGCCTTAAGGCACAACCGGACGAGCGTATTCCGTTACGCGACCTGCCAATTCGAGCCTCCGGACTTGTAATGGCCAAGGACGTGAGATCAACTTAAACCACATACAATAATTTTGCTCCGTCTAATGAGAGAGGCCAGGAAGTTGTGAGAACGGGTTTATTCTGTACACAGGGCAGGTCGCCGTAAGTTGGCTGTATGCTTGTGTCAGAGATAAGCGTTCGTTCTGGAGAGCGCCAGTTGCAGAGCCTTCAGTGTGTCGCTACCGCCCACAAAGCGTTGTGTACTTCTTGCCTCTGTCCTGTCTGTTCAAAATCACGTCCGCAAGGGCGGCGTCCCGTGTGTGCACTTGTAACCAATCAGCGATAGAAAGTTGCGTTGATTGGTTCCGAGACCATGCGAAGGTAGTGGCTAATCATCGACCAGGAGTGTGGCGTGGACGGGAGTGCAAATCGAGGGTTAGCGAGCGCAGCCGTGGCGCGTAAACAGTAGAACGAGGGGACAGAGAAAAGGCTGCTACAGACTCCCTGTCACGCTTCTTATTACTGGGACCTCTGAGTGAGGAAGACCTGGGTCCTGTGGCCTAAGACGTTAGCGAATGTGTGGTACACACGGATATGACCTTATGGCAGGTCTTTCAATGACTCGCATCCACTTTCCGTCCTCTAGACCTGTCCCCTAAGGATCGAGGGCGACTCTCTCCGGGTGGGACGGACCAACTGTCGATGCCATCCTCTACCTGAAGTAATACATCGTCGAAATCAACATTTTGTCGATCGAACAGTTGTTAGAGCACAGTCTTCTTGAGATGGGTACGCGTCTCAGGAGTCGGATTTGATGGGTTCTAGCGTAAATGCCTATTGAGCACTGTGAATTCACAGTAGCGTCCCTAAACGACAAAAGTGTTCTCGCATTCGGGCTACTAGACAGAGCCAATGGCTGCTATTCGTATTCACGATGAAGAGCGTAGACCGAGCAGAAGCGATTCCTTCCCGCTAGTTTGCGGAGAATAAAAAAGATGCCTTGAGCGAGCGAGTCAGAAAGGTACTGGGCAACACTTCCTCACTACGGTCTTATTCATTGCCTAGCACATTGAGGGCAGCCACGACGTTTCCTCCTTCATGTGAAGGCTAGCCCACTTAGTGAGGAGAATGGCGCCCCGTCGGCCAATAATCCCGACGTAATCTACCAAAGCCTTAGCTCAGCCTTGCCAGTTGAGTGTGGAGTCACTTCTTTGATAAAAGAATAAAAGATTCGAGTTCCAAGAAGTAATCGCGAAGGAGACACTTCTTCTCCGCATCCAGAGTACTTCATCTTATCCGTCTAGATGTCGAAAAATTACGGTCGGCCGACACAACGGAAGCCCTCAACACAACAATTCGGTTTATTCCACAGCACGGCAGGTGGCCACTACTGTTCGTAAAACTGATGCGAAAACGTTACAAATCACATAGTGGTGTATTAACGACTTGATCAACGCAAGAAACCCAACTGTTATCAGCTAAGCCAGCTAGAGCCAGATCCACATTTATCACTTATCCCGCCAACTCCGTTAAATTATGATCAGTCAGTCAGAGAAGACCGCAGGGATCAATTGGCCGACGACACAACCTTAACGGTGCAGTCCCCAGACGTAGTCGACAGTAGGAAGATCTAACAACTTGTCCGTCAAAGTTAGTGGAAGGCCCCATAAACTAAACAACTCCTCGCGGTGTCAGTGAAGAATCTACTGCAGAAATACAATTGAGAGTGTGCACTGCTATGAAAATGCCGAATACCTTCCCAACTCCAAGGAACAACCAATCACATTTTCCTCTCTTGGATAAATTTCATCCTAATTCAAACCATGCGGCCTCGAATGATCCTCCTGCGCTGGAATAAATCACTAGCGCAAAACTAGGACTGCGCAACAAGGCGCCTGAAGAGGATAAAATCAGCGTAAAAATGTTTAAGTCACGTATCAACACTGAACAGGCTTTGCAGATCTGCTCGTTACCATGGACCGAGGCTCAGCAATCCTAATTACTTGTATTTGTAAGGAAATTCGTTTGCACTGACTGCGTCGGCTCTCCGCTGTAGGTCCCCCACACCATGAACTAATGTTTGCCGGTAGAGTCGGTCGTGGTAAACTCTCAAATACGGTAAAGTAAGAGGTGCCTTCGTGGTCGACTCTCACCATGTTTTGCTAGTTCCGCCCATCAAAAGTCTCTGCAGAAAATAATAGAGCTATACCAACAAAATCATTGCCTACGGCCTGCTATTGTTCCACCACTAAGCAACCATTTGTCCACAACGATAGCTGGACCGTTCAAATATTTTTGTCTGGCTTAAACAGGGTCTCATCTTTTAACTACGCCACTGACTGGATTCCCAGGAGAGCCTTCTGTGATTTTAACACTGCTGAATACACACCAAAAAGTCGAATGACTAGCCTCAACTATTCTTGAGATGCCACCATTAGCGCCATGGGAGGTAAAGACAGACTACCTTCGGAGGCCACATCAATGTGCATTTACTCATTCATCTGCGGTATATTGGCCGTACAAAGAGACGCCTGATAAAGATGACGCGTGAACATATGCCCGCCTGGTTGGACATAAGTGAGAACCGATCGATTTCGAGTTCCATTCCCACATATTTAGTCGGTACGAAACACCGAGTCGATGCCAAGGAAGCATTTCAGATTGTTTACCGGACACCAACAAGCTTCTCTAAGGGCCTACACCAACGAATCCTAGCAAGGGCAGAGGCAGTAGCTATACGGCTAGCGAATCCAGTGCTATGCTGTCAGAAAACGCCGAAACAAGCGCTCTCTCTACCGCGGCCAACACCAACCTCAAGTGATGATGACATGTCGTCAGAATCCCTAATTACGATGATGGGCACCCCGTGTACTCAATCCAAGAACATCACTCAAAGACTCTTTTACCCCTCTCCGCTAGCCCTGAGGACCAAAACCCACCGACCTCGTCATGCGGGCGGCGTGAGAAAGACGAGTTTTAATGACTTAATAGTCCTTGAGACACCTATAAACATTGTTAATTTTTTTATATTTTCATTCCTCCCTGGAGCTGCATTGGCCTGACGAAGAATAATCGAAAACACGTGTTTGGCAACTTGACTTTTCAGGTGTAACATGGAAATATTTGCGGAAGTTAGAGAATTCTGAAAAAGCAAAGTATTATCTGACTGAGAGCAACACTCCCGATTACTAGTGACCATCCGATAATAAAGATGGCGATTTGAAGTATATTTGCCCCATGCGATTGTCAAACGGATGAAGTGAATACGGCGTCTACACTTGCCCAAGGGTTTTTAAAGGCCTCTGAAAACTGGGAGCATTTAACACCGCTGCTTAAAAGCGCTGTTCTGTGTGAAGCACACCGGCCCGCCTCGAATCAAACAGTCCACGGTCGATGCAATAGCAATGCAAGTATCTCTCAAGCCACCCAAGAAAGACGACTGAGACTATTTAGGCACATTCTTTGTCGCTCCGAGTTCAATGCTGTCATTACTGCAATACTATGGTCTAAATGAAAACAGTGAAGAATTCTGTCGGAAGACTTGTTCGGAACAGTCAGTCAATACAGTGAGGTCGTTCCGGTGCGCCAGCTCGGTTGACCGAACACGCCTGGCAGGAGTCACCATTCAATGTGAAGCAGACGTCGGACAGCAGTTAGATGAGGCTGTCCAAGCCTTCTAAATTAGTTTACTGATCTCATTGCACAACAAACAAGGTGAAAACGGACCTCTACAGATAGCAGGATATACTTTTGGTCGTCATGGTATCGTTGGCCAATTAAGGGATAAAAGTTCAAGGCGGAACTTAAAGAAGCTTACGTAAGGCCACATTAATTAATTGGCTAGTCAAAGGTGTCCTTGGTCATGGCTTTCATGCTAGATGATCTGCGAAATTGGAAACTAAAATAAACGAAGACTTTGACTAAGCAGAACACAACGTTATGTTACGACCTGGTGATAGCTGCCCAATGTCTTCTAAATGCAACTGCGTGAGGCGAAAACACTTCACAGTCATGTGACGACCGATCAATCCCAAAGGGGCGGATAGATAACCCTTCATCAACACTAATGTGAGTGTGGACGATAGTGGCCTTAAGATTACAATTGGTCAGAGAAGGCAGATAAGGATAAATTTAGAACACTTTCGGAGTAGTTTCTGCACAGCACTCCTCTGACACCCACAAAGATTCATTTCACTGGAGGGCATTGAACCCACAATCTGTGACAATGCATTTGAGTAAATCCCGGTTGGCATCGAGCCCGGTGAGGATTAATCAATTAAGGCGGCGTCACATACACAAGATGGTAAACAAACCAGGCGCGTGATATCTGTGTCAATAATGAATGGCCACAGCCCGTGCAATTAAACCAGTATATAAAAGCTTTCAACTGAAGACTATTTTAACGGGGATTTTACCTCGGTTTACCACTGTGACACTGTCGCGGACACGGCCAAACAATAATTTAAGCTAATCCTAGAAAGGGGAATCTCCACTGACTAGCATTCCAGTATGTGTGAGGATATTGGACATCTGCTACTATTGGGAAACCATCAGATGCCCATGATCATATAAAGGTTTAAATAAGCATGCATAGAAGTGATAACCCTGCCTATATAGGGAACACGAATTGGGGAAATTCATGGAGACGACCGAAGGCTTCATGGTTTAATTACACATCCGGAAACCGAAGACTGATAGGTGTATACTAGTAATAGCCCTAGAAAGGGCATGGCGGCGATGTGATGCAGAAACTAGCAGAGAGACTCCAAATGATCGTCAAGTACTTTGCTGGGTAGATAGAAAGTATTCATTGGTCGCAGATGGGGTCTGCTTATGGAGACAGACTAGCGCATGTCAGCTAAGTGAAAATCCCAAGAAACACCTAGGAATATCGGCACTCAGCGCGAAGAGCTGAGGAAATTCTTCGGGTATCCCTAATCTGATGGAAAAAAAGCACTGCGAGATGTAAAAAAGGGTGCTTTATTAAGCCTCGGAAGAGCTTACGTGTAAGGTATGTACAAACAACCTGACATAAAACTGGCTGCCGGTCATAGGCCATCAGCGGATCCTAGCAAAACATTTGAGCAAAGCGCGTGTTTGCTGAAAACAGGAAACGGCAGGGAGGGCAATAAATTTGGATAAATGGCGTTTGGATTGGACTATATGGCCGAACGTATGCGTGTATGAACAAATATAGCATAAACTTAATACATGTAAGCAGAACACCAGTCATTCAACGCTGTGAAACAGTCATTCGCCTGTTTGGCATTGGCTCCACATATTTCCTTCAACCAGTCACAGAACAATTCCTCATCCCTGTACAAGAGGAGATACTGTCCTAGTACAACCGACGCCTTCTCGTAACCTTTAGTTTTGAGGCGAGCACCAAGCTTCTCGCCAATGCCTGGTAGTTCGAAAACAGACTTATCTCCGATGGGTTCGGAAACGAAGTTTCGTAGTTTCTGCGATGTCGTCATTGTCGGACTCAACGTCGAGAGAAACCGAATACGTATTGCGCGCGAATCAGTCAGCCAAGATAAAGATACAAAAAATTGAAAGTAACTCTTGGTTACAACCATTTCTAAGGTGTTAAGTGATGGTACCCCGGTCTAAATCTGGAAAGCGGTATATAGGAAAAGTACACCGGCTTATAGACATGTCGGAACGGCTAAGAACGCAGTGACAGAGGCATTGACATTTAGAACGTAAGAAAACGTTTAGAACTGGTTACGAGAGCGGAGAAGCGTAAACTGGATAAGACTGATAAAGGTCAGAATGAAGTTCCGAAACCCTGTGTGAAGAATAAAAACGTCATCAAAGGGAACGGTTCTGGTCATTTAAAAGTAACATCCAGATGCTGATTTACGCGAGGCAGAAAGCTAGTAGATTCTACCTCAGTAAACACCGATAACATAAACTGAACACATATGTAGTGTGCATTCCCTAACTCTGTGCCGTTTTATACCACACTGGGTCTTTCATAAATGGGTGAGACTTTTCTCTAGTTTCAGCATGTGTTGCAACCCCGACGTTCACGCACTGGTGTCGGTTTGGAAATGATTAGTTCGTACTTGGCAATAGATACTCATTTAATGCCCCCTGAGCTAGGCTCTGCTCAGCAGCCAAACCAGTTTAACCGCCTCGACCGGCGATGTTGGTCGACTCTACATCCGGTATTCATGCTCCCTGTTCCCCGTCCTATTCTCCTACCTCTCGACTTAAATGTCCTACGGAGGGGACGACATGGAAATCCAGTAGGCGGCCGAAGTTAACTTGGGTTGCTTTCCCGCTAAACGGAACTGTGACCTTCAGTGGACTTGAGAACTTGCTGGGGCGTCTTAACAGCCCTATATAACGACATAATTACTCACACCCTCAAGGGAGGTAGAGGCCGACAAGGTGCTCTAGAGAAATGCAGGGAAGTCACGTCGTCTACATTCTGACCCTGACCCACACATGTACAACTCACGACCGAAACGGGCGGGCAAACAACAACCCTCGTTTCCATTCCCTCCGTCTCACTACACAGACTGCTAAAGTAACGACGTCCACCGTCGTAGCCTAAAATGTTCGTCTGTTTTAGGCAATCCACGGAGTGACTGACCGGAAAAGAGAACAGCGTAACATTGCGGCGAAGACAAGGGAGACTGAGATGGCAATTTCTGCCTTATTAACTGTCGTCAGCCAGTCACACCCAGACCCGAAGTGTAGAACACCTGAGGCTCGATTCGGCGACCAGTTGGTTAGAAGTCCAATGCCTCTAACAACTGAGCCACTTGTTCGTTGTCCTGTCGGTTTAGATTGGGAATACACAATGGAAGAGGGGCGACTACCGATCGTGTTACAGAACTCACTCGTCCCGTTGGGCTTTGAAGTTCTTTCTCGAGCTCAGCCGGCAGCCGCACAGTGGCGCGTAATACAGGCAGAGTAACATTACCGACAAAGACAAGGCCTGTCCAGCTCCGAGCCTGCCGATCTTGTATATGCATATGTATATTGAAGGGTTACAGGCAGAGTCCAGGCAGAGACAGGATGATAAATTATGTGTCCATACCTTCACCATATTTGTCTGAATACGTTTACAGGCTCACTACCGATTCGGATGATGACGAGGAGGCATGTGACCTCGAAGGTGGCCTGATCGAAGACTGGCTCGTTGACCAACGCCACCACCAATCCTCCAGTAGGCCTGAGTATCTTAAATGACTCGTTGGGCCAGACAAGACGAAAGTCTGCCAAGCGCCTTGTTACCACGGAGTAGGCCAATCTAGCTACATCAGTAGCCTCCTATTAGTATGTAAATTTTATTAATTTACCCTTTAGGGTGCCACTCAAAAAACCCACCAAACCTGCTCCACAAGTTTGCTGTTCTCAGCTTTTACTAGGAATCGAGTTATTCCGGTAAGAATATTCTCAATGTCATTAACACCCACATGCGTGAAAAGTGGGTTATATGGCCGAGCAGTCCGTGACGAACTTTAACGAAATATAGCAACTTAAGGCAACCTTCACTGAGATTCTGCGAGCAGAGCTGGTTAGGCCCATTCCCGCAAGACAGACATCAACATTTCCTAATCTGCCACTATGCACTGAGGAGCAATACAGTGATTTTGTTTTTCGGACTTTGGACAGGAGGTGGTAAGTACACGAATTTGTCCGCATACTTATAACGACTTCTGGACAAAAGAACTGACGGTTATTGGAGGACGAAATGAGTGCGATTTCGTTATAAATATACTGACTTCTCCGCTCGGCCCCCCTGCCTCAGCTTCTGCTGTGAAAAATCGACAGGCAAAAGGTCGTTACCCAGTTGTCCGTTCAATACTATCCTCTCCGGTGGGTCAAATTTATCTACTGATATCCACTGACGTTATAAGGCTTAACCCGACTTTCAGTAAGTTCCCAAGTGAAACACTTCGAAAAAGCGTCGTTACCTGGTTCCACAGTGCCAGAGACAGATACGATGGAAGACCTAAACGCCGAGAAGCTACCGAGCAGGTAATTCGAATAATTCGAATTAATCCTACAATTCAGAAACTGCGAGAGACAGTCACCACCGAGGTCTTCCCCAACATGTCCTCCGCAGAAGACGATTTAGCAACTTTACTATTAATACGTCTTTTGCAACAAACTTCATATACAGTACGTGAAGAGGAGACTTGCAGCGGGAGAGAGCAACTTGGCCATTTTCAAGGGACGAGTAATACATAGGAACGCGATGTTGTTTTGGAACCAGCCAGTCATCATGATGGCGGCAGCAACATAATATTGGCAAACCCGAGACTAACCGAACGAAGCACTGTCGAATGTTGTAAACTAAAATTCTTTTACACCAATGCTCAGAGTCTGTTTTCCAAGATTGACGAACTGAGAATACAGGTAGCCGATACTCTTCCCGATGTTATGGCAATAACAGAAACGTGGCTGTCAGAGGACGTTGGTGATTGCGAGGTAGCATTAACAGGATACCATTTGTTTAGGAGAGACAGGAGAGGCCGCCGGGGTGGAGGAGTTGCCATGTATGTCAAGAGCAACTTAGCAGTGTGGGAGAGGACCGACAAGATTTATAACGACACAGAGGCAATTTGGCTGACTATAAAGGCACGGGGATTTCAGTCCCTCGAAGTCGTAACTATCTATCGGCCCCCGCAGGCGGATCCCGACCCAGATACTTGTCTACTGAAAAGCATAAAAGAGATCGCCAGCCGACCAGGCGTTGTTCTCATGGGGGATTTTAACGCACCCTGCATTCAATGGAGCGATATGCATGCGAAGTGCTTGATGAATACCTTCGATTACCATCTACTAAAGACAACCCTAGAAGCTCTACTCACGCAACATGTCCTGTTTCCAACTAGAGCTCGTGGAGGGCAACAGGCCAGTTGTCTGGAGCTCGTTTTTACCAAAGATCCTGACAGTATAGACGAGGTGTACTACCTACCCCCGCTCGGTCGAAGTGATCATGCAGTACTTTTATGGGAGTACTTGCTGTATTCTGAACCGTGTACAAAAGGCAATACGAGGCCAAATATATGGAAAGGGGACTTTCGCCAAATAAGAGCTGAGACATCACAAATAGACTGGGATGTTCTCTTCTCCGGAAACGTTAACGAGGACTGGAATTTATTCAAGGATCGTTTACTGCATCTAATGAAGAACCACTGTCCCTTGTCAAAGCCTAGGACATCCAACCGCCCTCAGTGGCTAACACGATAACTCAAAAGGGAGATCAACAAGAAAGGAAGATTATGGAAGAAATTTCGCGAGAACAACAACAATGCAGCGTTTACAGAATACAATGTTCAAAGAAATAAGGTGAAAAGTCTGATTTTCAGGAGGCGACGAGATTTTGAGAGTAATCTGCTTCACCGAGCCGTTAAAAATCCGAAATTGCTCTACAGCTATTTGCGGAAAAGCACACGTAACAGGAGTCCCATTCTTGTTATGAGGGGTGATGACGGCTTGGAGATATCGGACAGTACAAATAAGGCTGAGCACTTTTCTCAATTTTTCCGATCCGTTTTCACAAGAGAAGCAGACTTTACCCCATCTAATTCTGAGAACATAGGAGATCCCACTATCGAAAATATTGTGTTTCGAGAAGAAGCGATTTTGGAAGAACTAAAAAGCTTGAAGGAATGAAAATCTCCTTGTCCGGACGAGATCCCAGCAAAGCTGCTCTTTGAACTTGCCCAACAGTTGGCCAAGCCACTATCCTTTCTGTGCCAGAAATCATTTGATGTTGGAATTCTTCCCACAGACTGGAAGACGGCCCACATTACACCCCTTTACAAAAGCGGTAGTCGTGCCCTGGCGACAAACTACAGACCCGTCAGTCTGACATCAATCTGCTGCAAAGTGATGGAGAAAACCATCAAAAGGAGTTGATGGCTTACTTGGAAACCCACAACCTCTTGTCCAATACACAATATGGTTTCCGTAGGGGAAGATCATGTGTTACGAACTTGCTATACACAATGCAAAGTTGGACACGAGCACTGGACGCAAAACACACCGTGCATGTTGCCTATATTGATTTTCGGAAGGCGTTTGCCAGTGTTTGGCACCAGCGTCTCCTACACAAGTTGAGAATTATGGGCATCGGTGGCAAACTTCTCAAATGGATCGAAAATTTCCTTGTCGGCCGCTCCCAAATTGTCTGCGTAGAACAACAGCAACCAAGGTGCACATTCATAGAGAGTGGGGTCCCACAAGGCTCGGTGCTCGGACCAACCCTCTTTCTCTTGTTCATCAATGATTGTGTAGATGGGTTGGACTGTGATTGTGCCGTTTTTGCGGGCGACATAAAAATCTGGAAAGTCATCCAGAATGCTGCCGATGAGACCAACTTCCAAGAAAATCTTTGTCGATTGGACGAGTGGTCCCACAGATGGCTCTTGTCCTTCAATTTGAACAAATGCACCATTCTGCGCCTCGGAAATCAGACCCCTAGTACGCGGCAATACCATCTGAACGGAATGCCACTCCGAGAAGCAGAAACTCAGAAAGATCTCGGAGTTTGGGTTGCAGACAGCCTAAAGCCTTCTACACAATGCTGTAAGGCGGCCAAGGCCGCAACGTCAATGCTATATGCCATCAAGCGGGCATTCGTAGTTTTCGATGAAGACTGCTTCACCAAAGTCTTCGGCACGTTTATAAGGCCCCATCTCGAATATGCAATTCAGGCCTGGAGACCGTGGACGCATCAGGATTACGATCTGCTCGAAAGGGTGCAGAGACGAGCAACAAAATTAGTAAGAGGTCAAAGTGCACTGCCATACGAGATCCGCTTAACTAACCTTAATCTCTATCCTCTGAGTTATAGGCAGTTGCGCGGAGAAATGACCCAAACTTTCCGTATCGTGCGCGGCTTGGATTGTGCCCTTCGGCGCGATGACTTTTTCCAACTCGCCACTACATCTCACCTCCGGGGACATCCCTTCAAGCTACGTGTGCCACAGGGTAGACTGAATGTGAGAAAATATTTCTTCTCCAATCGTGTCGTGGAACCGTGGAATAACCTGCCCGAGACGGTTGTTATGCCTCAATCTGTGGAGACATTTAAATGTCGCCTTGACAGATATATGCTGCAGCAACAAGCGGGCTAGATGACTTTTTAGCCATGTGACCAGTGACATATGTGAATCAATGTATGCATTCACTTAATGCCGTAATTTCTTCACATTTTTGCATGTTTATCGATTTTTTTATGTACAAATAGGGAGTTCAAAGGCGTAAGCCTATTTCCCTCAAATACACTGACTGACTGACTGACGTGACCTATCTCATGAAATCTGATAACGAAAACTGGTAATAGCATTTCTGGACGTTTTTGACGTGGCACATTTTGTTCGCTTATCCACGTCCTTCAATGAAACGTCCTTTTCTTATGCAGAAATAATGTTAACGTAATTATATGAAGTATCATGAAGTATTCAGCAAAGATTCGAGGCTGATCTGAAACTCAACGCAATCCAAAACGAAGGAAAAGTATAAATTAATTTAATTAAATAAGTTCTTATTACTCGTTGGCTGCGTCTATCGTCCTCCCAACGCCAACGACAATTTTGATCGTTTACTCTCACACGCATTTCATGCTGCGGCCGACTTAAGCTTTAAGTATCAACTGGTTGCGGGTGACTTTAATCTTCCCGAAGTCCGCTGGTCTCCGCCTTCAGGCCCAAGAAGGTTCGAAGACATTCTTGAGGCTGTAGATGTTGGGATGTGGAATCAGGTTGTCGATTTTCCCACCCGAGGATAAAGCATATTTGACCTACTTTTCTGTAGAGGCTGCATGTCATCGTCAGTGTCATCCCTAGGCCCACTCGGAGGCTCAGACTATGACGTAGTTGTTTCAAAGTTGGAATTCGAGGCTGACAAAACGTTGTCCTCAAAGTATAAATTTTTTTCGCGATTTCCGATCAACTCGCTCAACCGAATTATTAACACACCTTAATTCCTACGACTGGACTGATTTCTTCCTTAGTTCGGATGTTAATGTTTGCACTGCAAATCTTTACGAAATTTTGGATCCGCTTATTTCTCGTTTTGTCCCCCGTAAGAAAATTATTAATGTTGGGGATGAGGTTTTCCTACCCCTACCCTTTCGTCGCAGATTGCGCAGGCTTTATCGGCGATTCCATCTTCAGAACGATGTTTCTGTACTGCCCTTGATTTTTGATATATTTGATCGAGCTAAAAGATTGTCTAAAGAAAAACAGCTAACCGAGGAGATCCAGTCTACCAAAAACCATTCGTTAGGTGTCTTGAAACTTTTCTCTAGAAAAATACGAGCTCACCGAAAGACGCAGCATCCCATCCTCCGAGACGCTCTCGGATATCCCATAGTTGATGCCTAGTTAACCGCTGATAGCTTCAATGATTTCCTGTCCAAAATGTTCATTGAAGACTCGACCACTCCGCTTCCGACCATCCAGCAATTGACCGGGGCAGTTCTAGAAACTATAACTTTCACTCTGCGGGATGTGACTGTTGCGATTCGGCGTTTTCGTCAATCTTATAGTCCAGGCCCTGATGGTGTCCCAGTAAGCATTTTAAAAGCCGATGCAAATGCGATTTTCCCATCCCCCTTATGCAAGATATTTAATCTCGCTATCGAAAGTGGAACTTATCCTACCTTGTGGAAGGAATCACACATTTTGCCCATTCCCAAGCACGGCAAATCCACATCATTTGATGATTTTCGGCCAATAAACACCCTCACCGCAGTTTCGAAGATCTTAGAGACATTGATCAAGGATAAGATGCTGTGTCACTTAACAGTGAATAACCTACTGAGTGCTGCTCAGCATAGATTCCTCAAAGCTCGATCTTGTGACACCTGTCATCTCTCTTTCTTTGACTATGTTCTCCAATCTAGGGACAATGGTTTTGCACTTTACACTGTATATTTCGATTTCACTAAGGCTTTTGACCGTGTTGACCATGCTCTTCTTCTCTTGAAACCGTCCTCTTTCGGAATAGGTGGCAAACTTTTGAATTTTATATCCTCCTACCTGGGCACTCGTACACAACGAGTTAAGATTTCCAACACTATCTCCAACCCCACACGTGTGAGGAGTGGAGTCATTCAGGGAAGTGAACTCGGCCCGCTTTTATTTTGCCTTTTCGTTAATGATGTACCCGATTTATTTCAGAATGGCAAGCCTTTCATGTATGCCGATGATCTTAAAGTTGCATATCGATATAAGCCGGCAGATCATGACATCGTGCTTGAGCTCCTAAAGAGCGATCTACAGGCTTTCACCCAGTGGTGCCGCACATGGCGCCTTTCTCTTTCTTGGCATAAGTGCTCTGTCATGGTGGTTGGCGACGACCACCAACCTCAACTAAGTATTGAAGGTCACCCCATAAATGTGCCCAGGGTTATTAAGGATTTGGGCATATCATACTCCAGGAGTCTCAATCTCTCGGAGCACAGTGCCTTGATTGTCTCCAAAGCACGCAGAACGACCGGGTTTATCCTCCGAAACTTCAAAACTAGGGACATTAGAATGCGCCTTTTCAACATGTACGTTAGACCTGGTCTGGAATACTGTTCGTTTTCATTTAGCCTCATGCGTGCTACTGAGCGGAAGAAAATAGAATCCGTTCAACACTTTTTTACTAAGAGAATTTTAACCCCAGAACACCGACATTTGTCTTACCAAGAACGTTGCCGGCTTACAGGCCTTGAGCCTTTATGGTTCCGTAGATTACAAGAGGGACTATTTTTGCTATTTAAACTCTTATCTAATCACACATTTAACCCACTCACTTCTTTAGGACATCATATCCACCCACGACGTAACAGTCACCGTGAGGTCTTCTTATTTCTGCCTCTGGCACGTACTGTTAAATATCGTCGGTTCTTTTCTGTAAATGCAATTGCTATTTGGAATAAACTACCCATGGGTGTGAAAATTCTGCAAAATTATCCTTTATTTAAGAGAACTATTACTCGATTTTTGCATTCAGAAAAGCTTCCTCAAATTTTGGTTTCTGAATCTACTGATAGACTTTACCGTAGCGATGGTGTTTGTGGTCTCTGAACACTATGGCCGGTCTCACCAGCTGTGTCTCAACGCCTCTACTTTGACTATCCCCAACTTCATGAAAGGAATTGATGTCCGATGATCTCCGATACCGTGCAACCCTCTCCCCCCCTTCTGACGGTCGAAAATCTACCGGCAGCTGTTTTTTTTCTCCTGAACCCTTCAAACCATAAAAACCATCATCAACTATATTTTTATTCTTCAGTAGTTTTTTTTCACTGCTGGTCGGATATGTGTTTAATCGCTTCCCTTGGCAATGCCTGTAAACTGGCATTTAATAAATTAAATTAAATTAAAAGTTCTCTCTATAAACACAAAATGGTATGTTTACAATCCAGCATGTCAGTTCTATTTAAATTTATTAGGCACCGACCGGCCTCATGGCATGTCACCTTATGAATACTCTTGATCCTACCACGTCCCCATCTTCAAAATCAAGCAAAATCCAGCTTCTTTTGTTGTACCTCATCTGATTTAACTCTAAAAAGTAGAGGAACTTATGAAACACTGGAAAACTGTTTTGGAATCTATACCCAGAATGTAGGCAGTTGACAAGCTATCATATATGAAGTTACACTACTTATTAGACGATATTTAGACGTAAACTTCACTAAAACATTGTTTTTATACATTATTTTATGTCTACTTTCATATTTACTACGTGTTTGGTATGAGAATACATTCTACACACATAAAAACGAACTTTACTTAATTAGAACCATTTCT
>CACRXP010000186.1:426367-450953 GCA_902702965.1 Spirometra erinaceieuropaei | reverse complement strand
AATCTGCTCCACAAGTTTGCTGTTCTCAGCTTTAACTAGGAGTCGAGTTATTCCGGTAAGAATATTCTCAATGTCATTAACAACCACATGCGTGAAAAGTGGGTTATATGGCCAAGCAGTCGCTGACGAACTGTAACGAAATACAGCAACTTAAGGGACCCTTGACTGAGATTCTGCGAGCAGTGCAGGTTAGGCCCATTCCCGCTAGACAGACAACAACATTTCCTAATCTGCCACTATGCACTGAGGAGGAATACAATGCTTTTGTTTTTCGGACTTTGGACAGGAGGTGGTAAGTACACGAATTTGTCCGCATACTTATAACGACTTCTGGACAAAATAACTGACGGTTGTTTGAGGACGAAATGAGTGCGAGTTCGTTAGAAATATACTGACTTCTCCGCTCGGCCCCCCTGCCTCAGCTTCTGCTGGGAAAAATCGACAGAAAAAAGGTCGCTACCCAGTTGTCCGTTCCATACTATCCTCTCTGGTGGGTCAAATTTATCTTCTGATATCCACAGACGTTATAAGGCTTAACCCGACTTTCAGTAAGTTCCCAAGTGAAACACTTCGAAAAAGCGCCGTTACCTGGTTTCACAGTGCCAGAAACAGATACGATGGAAGACCTAAACGCCGAGAAGCTACCGAGCAGGTAATTCGAATAATTCGATTTAATCCCACAATTCAGAAACTGCGAGGGACAGCCGCCACCGAGGTCTTCCCCAACATGTCCTCCGCAGAAGACGATTTTGTAACTTTACTATTAATACGTCTTTTGCAACAAACTTCATATACAGTACGTGACCTATCTCATGAAATCTGATAACGAAAACTGGTTATAGAATTCCTGGACGCTTTTGACGTGGCACATTTTATTCGCTCATCCACGTCCTTCAATGAAACGTCCTTTTCTTGTGCAGAAATAATGTTTACGTAATTATGTGAAATATCATGAAGTATTCACCAATGCTTCGAGGCTGATCGGAAACTCAACGCAATCCAAAACGAAGGAAAAGTATAAATTAATTTAACGGAAGAAAAGTTCTCTCTATAAACACAAAATGGTATGTTTACGATCACGCATGTCAGTTCTATTTAAATTTATTAGGCATCGACTGGCCTCATGGCATGTCATCTTATGAAAACTCTTGATCCTACGACGTCCCCATCGGCAAAATCAAGCAAAATCCAGCTTCTCTTGTTGAACCTCATCTGATTTAACTCTAAAATGTAGATGAACTTATGAAACACTGGAAAACTGTTTTGGAATCTACACCCAGAATGTAGGCAGTTGACAAGCTGTCATATATGAAGTCACACTACTTATTAGACGATATTTAGATGTAAACTTCACTAAAACATTGTTTTTATACGTTATTTTGTCTACTTTCATATTTACTACGTGTTTGGTATGAGAATACATTCTACACATATAAAAACGAACTTTACTTAATTAGAACCATTTCTGAATTTTTCGTGATATTGCGCTTTTCAAAATAAATCGACAGTTCTAAACAACGCAACACTGCCTATAATAATTTTTTATGTTTTTAATTCTTTTAAACTTGTAGTTAATTAGCACAGAAATTGGACACATGAAATGGTCTCGGTTTTCGAGGGACTGGCAATCATTCGTAAATTTCGACACATTTCATCAGTCAGGTCACGCACTGCACATATATTGCTATTATCATACTTTGGACTACTTAAATGGCATGCAATTTTTCTGTTTAAATTATAAAGAAAATACCTTCTTCGTATCGTTAAAAGCTGCCATGCAAGCTACCTAACATACGAGTTTGGTATTATAATTTATTGCTGCTAAAGCAGTATGACAATTTCCCGTTTAACTTCTTAACCAGGTTTCTCGTTTGCTTACAGGAATCTGCCATGACAACCGAAAGGGGATGATAACTCAGGACTGACGATCTGTATCTTGTACAAAATTCTTTTATGCCTTTCGTGTTATTCAGTTCACAAACTGACACCTTCCACAGCTAATTTCAATCAACCGACTTACGTTATGATACTGGTCGCTGCATTTGCTTGTGTAACTAATCGGGTGGATTGGAAAAACCCATGTTGGCCGTAATTGGGGTCTATTTGCCGGAACCAGTAGTGGCACAGCACGCCTCGTTTGTTCGCCGATGGATTCGATATCGAAAAAAGGAACCAGAAATGAGTGAAAACGCGAACCCCTTGCTCAGTTTCTTTCGGTGGTTGAACCAACTGGGCCACATCCTCCAATGTCACGCCGTAGCCCAGCCTTGTGGCCTATTCCAGCCCAACAGTAGCCACATCCAGCCCAGTCAAGCCAGTGCGGACCAGGTTGGGCTGATTCTGGGAGGGGGGAAACTGGAAAGGCCATTTATGGCTTATTGACCGTCGTCAGCCATTCATACCCAACCCCGAGTTGTGGACCACATGGGGCTCGATCCCCGACCGAGAAATGACGCGACGCATGGTGCACATCGATGCTCTCAGAGAGACCCAATTCTCCGAATAGGGTCAACCTGAAGATATGGATGCAGACTACGTCTTCTTTTTTTGTTCCGTCCCAAGGCAGAACGGCGCGGCGTTAATTCTGCCTCCTTGTCTTCTTTATGATGGGGTTACGAACCCAACTCCGCAGGAGACAGCAGGGTAAGTGAACGCCATGTAAATAAAATAATGTCATGTTTAATGTGTTTGTTCACCGCACCGAGGTCAGCAATCGACTGATAAACATTCCGAGTACATTATCATCGCCTAAGAAGTGAGGCCTCAGGACACTTTCTGATAGAATTGAAGTATATTTAGTTAAAATTAGCATATCGAAACTCAAAAGATTTCATTCAAACGACTGAAATGCCCCTTAAATTTTCTCCAGAATTTGCGTGCCCACGGCCGCGTCTATCTGCACTTGGCTACAACCACAAGGCGGGGCCATGTGTTGGCAGGGAATGGAGGCTCCGGAAGTGAACGCTATAATGGAGACATAATGGTTCAACTGGTAAGGCGACAATGACGAAGACATCTGCAAACTTTTCTCAGGGGAGAAAAAAAGCTATGAAAAGCGCGGAGCTGGTGCAAACAAAGCTGACGCTTGGTACAACTGCGGGAGATGCATAACGCCTGGATGGATCGTTAGCTCAGGAAAACGCAAGGCCACCCCAACGGCAACAATAAGGGAAGATTCTTCGCCTGTAAATAACTAAATAAATCATTGTACTGAATGCCCTTGGGGGTAATTCATGGCAAGTAAATTTTAGAACAAGTAGACAGGTTCTATACGTTATTCAGTTCACGGTTATAGAACAGACAGTCACATATTAAAAACGGTCAGCGAGGAGTAAAAAAACTCTAAATGAAAAATACAAAATCAATATGAATTGGTTTACTTTTTAGAAAAAAAAAATTCCGCCCTTGAAAGGATAAATATTTGGGTGGAGCAGGACTGACCCACATATGGTATTGTATAAGTGATTCAGAACGGAAATAGTAAAGACAGAATTACTGAACCGGATAGGGCCATTCGCCTCGAGGTGGCGAGACAGAGGAACCTAGACGCGTCGGTCACAGTCCGCTTAGATTCTAGCCAAGGAGGGGGCATTAAAGGCTGAGGCGGTCATCAAAGTGTAGAGGGGAGAATACGACCCTGAGACCTCTTCGCTGACCGATCGAACTACTAGCTGATGGCGAAAACAGAGGATGCCGCCGTGATCGTCAACAGACCACTTTGGTTCGAAGTGAGTTGGCATCAAGAGCCAAGGCTGTCTACCACCTCGCCCCACCCACCCATTAAAGAAACCCCGCCGCCGCTCAGCTCCGACGGATCGACATTTCTCACGAAGAATATCCAAATTCTGGAGCACTGGACCGAGCACTTCAGAAGCGTCCGCAGTTGACGGTTCACAATCTTCAAGGCCAAACAGTGTTTTGCCCTCCCTCCTCCTTCCCTCCTAGAAACAACTAAAACCATGTAACGGCTCTCTAGTGGTAAAGCACTGGGACCTGACGCAATTCTGACCGAAAACACGGGCATAGCCGCCCTCGGCTGATGGACAGGATACGTGAGATACATCATTGTCGTGAGTGCATTTCAACACATTTTACGTCACGCTCGTCCTTTTATGTATCCTGCTCACTTGCAACACCTATGAAATTGTGTAACAAGACAAGTTATCCCAAGACATCCAAGTGATCTTGGTAACTTACGATTCCGGCATTTTATTCTTCGGACCTTATCTGCCTATGATGTTCCGGACTGGTATCTGGGCGTCATAAAGTCCCACAAGGGACTTGCCATGACTGTTCCGCCTGTAGGATTTGTAATTAAATTACAAAGTCAACTTCACAGCGAAGCCGATATATATACACACATATATATGGTAGTGTCAAACTCCATGACCAAAGATCCCGGGTCCGAATCTCAAGTGGTCCACACTTGGGGTTGGGTATGACTGGCTGATGACGGCTAATAAGCCAGAAATGGTCATTCCGGTCTCCCTTGTCTTTGTCGGCTCCATCATATATATATATATATATATATATGGCCTAACCTTTCGCCATTCTCGGTGGTAAGTTATGATCAAGGTTTTAAACCTGCCAAGGAATCCAGAGACGGGAGTATTCCTACCAATGACACAATGGGAATCTGTGATCTACAGCCGGCTGTATTGTAACGTCTCACAAAGAATGTCAGGACATGTGGAAAATTTTCTTATTTTGGCTTGCAACTCGGCCAACCGAGGTTGTTCTTGAGGACGGACCGGTACCAGAGCTCGAGAAACTTTGACTGAAATTTTGCTCAGTATTGGAGCATAAACTGTCATCGCCGATCGCCGGATTTAAAATGGCAATTTTACCCCAAGGTCCGGCGTAAACAACCGTTATTAGAGCACTGTGCACCTTTCCTACTGATTTACGGTGCTTCGTTGATGACAGTCATCGTTTTTTGATCGATGTCACTACCCTTTAGTACAAACAATACCCGTGGATTCTAACGACTGAAAGGTTAGAATACCACTGAGATGGGCAAGGTCAGTTCCTTGTATTGTTAGTACACCTCACATGGGCACCTAAAGTCAGGTAATGTGGTTAGTATCACTTAAGTATTCTTCCCTTAACGAGACTCTTGAGTGGGACTCAATCAGAAGGCGGGCTACTGGAATTGGCGGGATCCTGTACTTTGTCGGGATCGCAGCAGAGGTGAAAAGCAATCGTCTGAGGGAGGGTGCTTCGCACACGCATCCGTCTTTCCCAAACCGACTTGGACTCCGTGGAACGAGGGAAGCACGAGCACGTCTGCAGACTGAAAAATAAGCTAGTAGCAGGGCCCGAACGCCTCCAAATCGCACTTGCCGTTCACTTTAGCTAACACCTGTTACCAGTCGTTTGCGCGCACGGTGACAACAAAGGCCAACGTCTAGTCAACTATATCCTCGGCTTCCAATTTTGGAAGCCTGCGACTCCAGACAGGCGCACTCCACAGGTGCGCCAATTCAAAACATCCAGGCTCGCAAACTCATCCCGTAGGAAACAATGATTTCGGTCACATTGACCCCAATGAGGTGAATCAGAGCGCGGGCATGACGGCGGACAAAACCGCACCGAGTACTGTACCCCCTTCATCATACCTCGTGGCCTTTCTACAGGTCATCGATCTACCAAATCAAAGCTGCGCCACGCTCGAGGGTATTACTATCGCACCGTTCCTGACTTCTTATTCGTCCGATAACCTACCTTGCAGCTCGTCTTCGATGAAGGTCCTCCAACTACTTGCCATTTAGGGACGCTCCGTCCTTACTAGGCTGGCAGACATACCGTGCCGTAACTCGCCATATAGGTGTACTTGAGTATCAAAAGTGACGGCGAGTCAGGCAGCCACCATAGTTTCTGGCAGTTCGTCACCAGAGTCCCTAACTCTTCCGTATCTCTAGCAGTCTGCCCAGTCCACACGCCGACCTTACCAGACCACAATGTGGGACACAGCGAGAGAAGAGAGACAACTTCTTGCGTTTTCGTGTGAAGGGCTGGTAGCAAAAAGGTTCAAGGACGACAATCAATCAGGAGGAAGAAAAAAACTGGTAATGGGGAGGGGAGGGGAGGTGTGAAGGAATGGAAAGGGGATTGGTTAGGACAAAAGCTAAGTTGAAAGATACCAAGATGATGGAGGGGGGGGGGAGGAGGTTGCGGATTTGACAAATTAGAGAGTACACGAGGAGAGGTATAACAACTATCACCACATTATCGCTTCTTTTTGTGCCCTCGCTTTTGGTTAGATTTGGCAGATGGCTGTGGACGTCGGCTGGCAGTCTGCCCACCACTGTTCGTCGTCTCTGTGCGTGGCGAGGTGGAAATTGGAGCTTCTCGAGGACTCGGGTTGCCCATGTCGCTAAAAGAGCGGAAAAACGGGTTACAGAAAAAGAAACAACGATTGCCTGATAAGATGCGTCGTGTGTGTGACAAAGTTAGGGCGAAAAATGACAGTTCCACTCCCCCCCGCGAGCAACGGCCTACACAGCTGCCTCACGAGGCGGATCTAGCAAGGGTGTTGCGGGCTTGCAGAGCGTCTACTGCAGTCTTTCCCCTACCCACCTTGCTCCCGTGGCGAGACAGGGTCAAGATGACCGGGGATAGACACAGACGCAGTGGCTGACAAGGCTAGACCGCCTGTCTACGCGTGCCGCGCACGACCTGGCTCCAGGTGCGATACAAGAAAGTACAAACTATAATTCCTTCGGACTAACAGAAAACGCTCATGTCAGCTCCGGGGCACAGGCAATGTGACGAGCAATTAAGTGGTAAACGCGCAGTGCCCCCAACACGGGCCACGCTGTAGATGCGCTGGACCAACACAGGAACTAGATCAAGGTATGGCAGGCGTGAGTAAGGATGCGCACCCATGACAAATGTCACGTATGAGGTGGGCTGGCACACCTACAGTGCGTGACCGATCTCATGACATGTTGGCCGAAATTCTGAAATGTGTTTTCGATTAGGAAGGATTACTTAGGTGGCGTTGTAATATTGATTAGCATGTAGCACAATCCTATTGCATTTCGGACTCATCAGGGCGTCGGCTTTTGGATGCGCGCCTTTTAGACCTCCTGCAGAAACCGCGCTCTCCAAAAAATGACTACTTAAGTAGCATGGGTTTTTCGTATTGATTTTCGATGGTCTTATAAATTCAAATATATTTTATAGAAAACGTACACAAGGATATGCCTTCTTCTACTTGTTCGGTGGAACACCACACTGTCTTTGTATTTTATACCCGAAGAAAGTGTATACTTAGGTTTTAAAAAAGTTTCTAATTATGAGATTTTTAAGACCGTGCGATGTCCGTATATACAACATTACACACATCCGTTTACCAAGGCTTCTCATGAAATGTGCAACACAGTCCGAATCCATTGCAAGATTTTATGAACTCTACATGGTATCTTCTTAAAGGCATAGAGGAATATATGGTTTTCCTTACGCGGAAAGCATGCACCGTGTAGACTCAAATTGCTAAACGCTGATGCAATGGCAGATCAGACTGAAAATTATTCGGGAATTGGGGAGCTTTTTTAAAACCTAAATACACACTTTCTTCGGGTATAAAATATGAAGACAGTGTGGTGTTCCACCGAACAAGTAGAAGAAGGCATATCCTTGTGTACGTTTTCTATAAAATATATTTGAATTTATAAGACCATCGAAAATCAATACGAAAAACCCATGCTACTTAAGTAGTCATTTTTTGGAGAGCGCGGTTTCTGCAGGAGGTCTAATAGGCTGGGACCCCTAAGTGCAGGCTCATGCATCGACAGTCACCTGCCACCGATTCCGCCGCCCTCCCCCCGGTCTCCGTAACTCTGTCTCGACACCGCGCCCGGTCTTCATGAGGGAAGAGAGAGTGCAGTGGCGATACAATGGCTCCTTCATAATGTGGCCTTTATGGCACTGCCACTCCGTGGGATCCGGGCTGGCTGTGGCGGCACGCCTGGGGCGGCTTCGGCCGCGCCAGCCACCTACACCCTCTCTCACCTCCGGTCTTCTTGACCCTGTCATGACACGGGGCTCAGGTGGATGAGCAGGATGGCTTGGTAAATTAATCGCAAGTCTACTGTCATTATAGACTAATTCGCGTGCAAGTCACTGTTCCTGCATCCACCCCGCTGTGGGGCACACGGTGGACAATATCGGAATCAACGGTCAAACTGCCTGTAGACACGCAGGGATGAATTGGGGAGTCGGAGAGGAGTGGGTTATGTATCTGTAAGTCATAAACCAGAAAACTAGCGTAAACGCTACTTAGGTTCCCCTTCTTATAACCCAACTCCAGCGCAAATGCTCACTGCAGCCCCGAGCAGTGGTGGCATTCGTCCTTCACAACGAACTGTCGTCTTAAAGCGGCATATTTTCATAATCTTTGTTCGTAGGAATGATTGGCAGACTCTAGCATTGCATGCTCTGCGTAGCTTCTACTTTCTTGTCCGAAATACGTGGTGGGACGGACGGCCGATCATGAACTCGGATTTCATCAAACTCACGAGGCAATACCCGCAGGCTTTTCTAAACATCTCGTGAAGGGCGGAAAAGAGAAAACCAACCAACTCAGGCCATAGTAGGGACTTCCAAAGATAAAAGATATCTCGAAGATTTTAGCAACATCTTCTGAAACTCGGAGTAGGGGGTCGGTCATCGGCCTGACTTGGGGTGGCGTCGAGAGGTGACAAGTCGAAGAAGCTCCGGCTCGAACTGGGAAGAGGTGGTCATAATCCAGAAACTTCAGCGGAAGAACCGGTCGACAGCTGCAGATGTGGATGCACCAATAACAACTGGCGGTGCGGGAGTTAGAGCCAGTTACAGATGGAAACCTAGCCGAACTCAGAACTCCTGTGTCTTGCACTCCCGGTGGCGGGTCGGGACAACGACCCAACGATAGGACGGTCGCAAGATCTGCTGCTATCAAACAACCGTAGCATCGATTTAACCCCGGTCTACGCGGCTCTGCGTCACTAAGTGACGGAGAGCGGAGTCACGAGGAAGCTGGACAAGCTGTGCGGCACTCTGACCCATCAGCCATCTCCACAGGTGATCAGAATGATGGCAACTGTGATTACGATTGAACAATGGCAAATGACTCAAAGTCGTCACGGAGGAGCACAGTAAATGAAACAAAAGACTGTTAACGGCAATCTTCGGTCTCTGAAGACCGGAGGCCGGACCCACCACTTCAAAAGTTCTCCAGGTGACCTCTAGTTTTAGTAGAATATTTGAGAGTATTATCTTCATTCAGAAGACGAAGATGCGATCAGTGGAACACGAAATTTATTGGCCTGACGTTTCGGATTTTCACTCGAATCCATCATCAGACAGTCGCAGATACCAGCAAAAACGGGGATGCACGCCCATAACGTTTGGGGTGCGGTAGCAGGCCCAGTTGTCGGCTCACGCCGCGGACACTGGGACACACCTGCCGCACCCCCCCCCCACCCTCCCAATTGTTGATGTTAGTTAACATCCTGGTCGTGTTTTTTGTGGACCAGGTGTGGTCGTACGCCTAGGTGCGGATCCGGCCCTGTCAGCCACCTGCGCCCTCTCCCGCCTCCGTGTTCTTCATGACTATGTCTTGACACCGGGCCCAGGTGGGGAAGAAGAGGGTAATAGATGATGTGCAAGTCTACTTCCACTATAAATAATTCACACACACACCACTGTGTCTGCACTCACCCTGCTGTAGAGCACATGGTGGGCATCGCCGGTCACGAGGGTCGACCCTTCATGTCCTACAGAATGAGGTATCATTGACGAATGAGGCAACTAAATTGGTCGTAGAATGATATTACGTTGGAAAGATCAAAGCCCTTTCCAGCTGCGTCTCTGAACAGGAGGACGCACCTCTGGGGGTTGTCGACTTGAAGAAGAGGACAGCTAACATCTCAAAACCAGGCTACTGCCAAATGAACAGCAAGGACGACAGTGTCTCGCGAATCGATGCTACTCGCAAGGTATTCCCAATCCCCAGATGCGATATCGTCGTTGTCGTCGTCGCTACAAAGATCTGCGTGTACCCGGCATCTATTCAGTCAGTCCGCTCATACAGCCGTGAATGCTGGGCTGTGAGCGAGAAAGACTGAAAATTTGAGTGTTTTATCACCACTGCCTCAGAAGTGTCCTTCGAACAAAGTACACCGACTTCGTACCAGACGAGACAGCTCGCGCTCGCTGTAACAGCATTGTGAGGAAATATTAAACCACCCAAGAAGGAAAACGTGCGTCTCATGTCCTCGACGCGGTGTCGTTTCCCAACTGGTGGCACCCAAGAGGGTGTCAACCCAACACTTGAGCCAACACATTCGGGTATGACACGGACATAGTCCCTGGACCTTTGGTATTCGGTCTCTATCGCTAAAGGAGAGAATGAGTCGAGTCCCTAGATCCGTTGCCGCAGATCGCCATGCGTTGAGATGTAGGATTTGCGACATCAGCGGGTACGGCCAGGTTAGGCATGACCACAGCTATATCAAGTACAAGCAAGTAAGTACAAGAATCCGCAAGATCAAATAAACTCACAGCTCCGGTGCGGCCACCGTTTGACCTTGCGGTCCGCGGAGAAGATTAGCACCGCGCTTATCCCGCCTCTTGCCGCGGTAGCCGGTTCTCTCTCGTCTGGGCAGCCAGCGCTCCGGATCGGGTGGGATATTGGGATCAAAGTTCTTCGGCAGACGAACTTTTCGTTTCTTCTTCTGTTGTGCCTTCTTTGAGCCACTGGCGGGAGTCTTTTGCATAGGAGTCTCCTTCGCCGCAACGACGGCGCTGTCGAAAGAGGCATTATAAAAATCATTGTAACTGTTCTACTGAAATAATAAAAGTAACATGTTTGTGGTTATTCGTCGGGGGGAGGGGATGAGAGGCTTACGTTTTCGGAGTGCCGCCAGCTGCAGCCGCACGGCTGGCCTTCTTGACGCTCTTCACGCCGACGAGGAAGGAGTTCTCCAGGGAGTCGATTTCCTTCTCGCTCAGCTTCTCCTTGAACTCTAGATCGCGGCTAGCTGCCTCAGCCTTGGCGTGATCAAATTTGGAGTAGGCCTGGATGAGGAGAGCAAGCAGGTTCTGGCGTTTCTGCAGGGTCGCGGGATCAGAGGCCTTGGCGAGCTGCTGCATGCGCTTTTCTAGCAGGCTCGCTGCCTCCTCAGCAAAGCCATAGCGCAAGAAAAACGCCGTGCACTGGTCAAGGAACTGCAAGTTTTCAGACTTCTGGAGGTAGGGAAAAGAAATGTACAAAATTAGGCTAGTACCAAGTTGAGAAAGAAGGACAAAAGCGCAACAAGAGAGGAGGGCGTGTAGGACAGTCGAAGACAGATACCCTATGAAGAGGGTCTCGCCTGTTTGTGTAACTACTAGTTATCCTGGTGCTTGCGTCTGGGGGACCAGATCGTGCATGTGGCGCGCGCAGACAAGGTCACTAGATGTCAGTCATCGTGCCCATTCCCCGCACCAGTCAACTGCCCGGCTCGGATAATGACTGGGGCCTGGGAATGGGAAGAGGGAGTGAGGTCGACGATTCAGCGCGTTTTCCTCGCTACGAACAACCCGACGCGCTTAAAGCTATCACGGTGCGCTAAACGCCGTGGCTTGGGAGGTTGCCGACTGACGGGATAACTTGGATCTCGCAATCGGTCCAGTTTTGTGTGTTGTGTGGAGTGGCCGGCTGGTGGTCTGAGAGCCAGGCTACAATGGCTCTTTTTTAATGTGGCCTTTGTGGCACTCCCACTCCGTGGGATCCGGGCCAGGTGTGACGGCACGCCTAAGTGCAGCTTCGGTCGCGCCAGCCACCCATTTTTATTGTTGGTTAAAAACAAACCTGGTTATTTGGGGTATGGAGCGGAGCGCCAAGGTGCGGACTCGACCGTGCCAGCCACGTGCGCCCTCCCCCATCCCGGTCTTCTTGACTACGCCTTGACACCGGGTCCAGGTGAGAGAGAAGGAGAGAGTGCGGTAGATGCGGCACAAGTCTACTATCACTATAAACTAATTCACGCGCAAGTCACTGTCCCTGCTCTACCTAGCTGTGGGGCACACGGTAGGCATCGTCGGAAACGATGGCCGAACTTTCGTGTATCCGACACATCCGTAAGTGGCTGATAGTGGGACGACTCTCAGTGATGGCTAACTGCGAAAACAAACTCCTGAGTCTAGGGGCCGACGGTGGTAGTGCTGGCAGGTTGAGGAGGGTCTAAATCTAGTAGTTGATTATCATCTAAAAAAGTTGAGGAGTTTGGTGATGACACTGAAACACGGCTTTTGTGAAGTAGCTCTCCCAGTAACCATCGTCTTTCTGCCTGAACCTCAATCTAAAGAACTAATGCAGGACTTATGAAGTCGACCTGAACTAAACCCCTAGCCAGCTAATGTAAATTTCTACATAAGGAGTATGCTGGGCCAGTTCGATACTACATTCCTGAATAATGCGTGCCGACCGCCAGCGAGCATGTATCTGAACACGCCCCTGTGACGGCTCGGTTAAGGCCCAGAGTACGTGGTGTCGAATAGATGTGACCTGCAGTGAAATGCGATGGTGACTGTCTTAATGGTCCTTCTGCCACCAGAGGCTGTCGTTTGACTGTCCGTAAACGCTTCGTTGAACTGACGCAGGCGTCAGCAGTCCGAAGTCTGAAGTACGAGTCCAACCAGTCTGAACGGGAACACACTTCAAAGTATCTCCCAGGAAGGTGCTGGAGCATACCAAGCATCACCGCAAAGATCAGATATCAAGCGAAAGTTTCCGACTGGCTCATGACGTAAGGGTTGCCCGAGCCCTTTTGGGATTGGGGTGGCCCATAAACCGGAATCCACTATCAGGCACCAGATAATGAGACCCAAATACCGGCTACCGGCAACGGACCAATCAGTACTCGTCTACAGCATGCCTTGTCAAAGTTGCAGTGCGAGGTATGTTGGTGAGACGGGCAAACGCCTCTGCGCAAGATTTCACGAGTACTAGCTTGCAGTCAACCGCGAGGATAGGCTGTCACTGGTATATGCTTACATACAACGGGAGAAGCAAAGTTTCGCCCTTGGGGAAGCAAGCCTCATCGACCAAACCAGCGGCAAGATGACCAGACTGGTGCTCGAAAGTTGGTCCTCAGTTGGCACCATCAACAGAGCCGTTGATCTTCATCCGGCCTACCAGGAACTACGTACGGGGCTCCAGACAGGGTCCACGGACACACAGACCTAGCAGGAACAACGACGGCCGGACAGCGGACAGAGTTCACACGAGTGCGCCAGCGGTGGGCCACAGAGAGACCAAAACCAATCCCCCGCCAACAGGCAGGTCAGAGTTCGTGCGTCAGGCATGTCTATAACACGAGACAGGCGGCGATGCAGAACAAGTCTGGGCTAGCAGGAATAAACACCTCACCACTCTGATGATGAAAACAAGAAACTTTCCGAAACGTCAGCACAAATACAGTGTGGTCATGGAATCGCCTCGTAAGAGCGACATTGAACGCCACTTTTGACCAACCTCATCGAAACCTACTGACCAAGCAGGAAACGCGTGAGGCCTGCGTTGTCATGAAACATAGCTTGTAGGTTCAAGTGATATCACTCACCAGGATCTATACAATCAGCAGTGCTTGAGCTTTACACTCCGGATTAGTCTCTCTGATCTCTACCTAACGCCCGACGCAAAGTTTATTACGAGCAGAATCGGTTAACTGTGCTTCCCGAACTCGCCGACAGAGGTGGTTGGCCACGTGTTGCACCAACTTGATGGTGAAACCGTCCAGGATGTCAGTCCGTCTGAGCCTGACCTCCGCTGGAGACGAGATCAACGTGGCCAACTGAGGACATCGAAGGGTGTGGTGAAGGTGCATCTCTAGTTTTGCGGGACGCTGGTGTGCTAAATGGCTTAATGTTCGCTCGTAAGTGCACTGCCAACTGACTAACTTTTTCCCGGGTGTGGTGAATTTGAAAGTAAGTACACCTTATAAGTACCATGACTTGCCTACGTGCCGGTTCCTCATGCTCTGTTGTCGTTTAGTCGCTTGTAGTGGCTTACCGAGAGGTTCGGGTTATCTGCACTTTGATTTGCCAAGTCGGGCCGATAGGAAATGACGGAAGCGCAGTAGACATAGAAGTTAGGAACACACTGGACGAACTTTCGAAAAACATCATAAAATATGAAAAAAGTACCAATGAGACTTTGCGGCACATTGTTTTTCGGCTGAGAATCCACTAGGGTAGATAACGACTGACACGTCGGAAGGGAGACTAACTTGTCACAGCATTAACTTACCGAGCTAGAATACATTCGGCAGGCTTTATACAGACATCTTAAAAGTCGTGGACTAAAAGGTTTCCAACTGACTGGTAACACTAGCTACCTCCACGTTAACGCTCAGGCTGCAAAGGTTTCCTTTTTGAGCGACCTTTGCAGCAATTCCCACCTACGTGTGATCCGAGGACGGGCTTTTAAGTCCGGATCATTGGCCTGTAAGGACAAAAATGAGTGTGTTACGAGCAGAGGCCACATGGAGAGCACTGAGGGACTCGCTGAATAGCCAAAAATAGACAGAATCCGGCTCCGGACTCGCAGTTAGTAAGTGTAGTGAATGCGGTTCAATTAGTTTGAGGTGCAGTTATAAAGTACTCTCAGATTCGCATGGCCCGGTCTTTTAACTTGTTGAATAAATTTAAAATGACACACAAAACCGATGTCAGAGGCCTTATAACAAGGTTGAACGAGCCAGAGTTAGCAGATCACAATGAGTAGGATTTATGCAGTCTTAAGAGGTTCCCTTCAATGGCACCTATGATCGCCTTTCTTTCAAACTGAACGCTTGATCTGAGCCCCCTTTAAAGGCTTCCCCAAAAGCCGACAACGGTACGACAGTTCGACCGTCGTTCCAGACTGCAGGGTGGACGCAGAGACGGTGACTTGAGCGTGAATTAATTCATGATGATAGCAGACTTTCACTGCATCTGCCGTACTCTCTCCTATCGCCCACCTGGGCCGGGTGTCATGAGCGGGGCCAAGATCCGAGACAGAATCGGGCGCAATAGCTGACAGAGCTGAATCTGCCGTACTCTCTCCTATCGCCCACCTGGGCCGGGTGTCATGAGAGGGCCAAGATCCGTGGCAGAATCGGGCGCAATAGCTGACAGAGCTGAACAGCCTGACTACGCGCAATGAGCCAGTATTTCACATAAACAGGACAGGGGGGTGGCTCGGAGCCTAACTGAGTGGGAGTGCCATAAAGGTAATAGTAACCCCGTGGAGACCAGCCCAGTCGAAAAATACATGAGTACTGATAAGACACAAGTGCAGCTTACGGCACTAGCGCCTTCACCACCGCTACCGCTGAGGGCGTCACTAATGATGGCTTTGGCGGCTGAAATGGCCTCGCCGGAATCACCACTACCACCACCGGATTTCCGAAGGCCCTGGAGACATAAGGCCACGCGCAGGCTGACGAGGGCAGGCGCACACAGGAGGTGCTGGCCCTCTGACAGAAGGCGCTGCCGCAGTTGGTCGCAGAGAGACAAGGCATCAGACAGTGCGAGGGTCGTTCCCTGTGGGAGGGGAGAGGAGGCCTCAGTGGCGCCGGTAGCGGTTCTGGGATTTAATCGCATAAGCTGCAGATGAAGCAGACAGAGAGGCACCAGGAGACGTCCTTCACGGTCATTGAAGGCGGCGGACTCACAGTAAGCCGGAGACTGACAATAGGTCTAGAGAAAAATAAGGGTTTGTCGAAGGGTGAACAGCGTTGGCATGCCAGAAACAAATCATGAAGAGAGGAGTTTTGATGCATGCGGTGTTAATGATACGATGACTGTAACTCTGTGACCTGGTACATTGAACATTGATTCGGAAATGGGGAGTGAAAGCCCCCTCGTTCGGGATTTCAGTTACAAGACACACAGTCGGTTTTATGACCAGTTGACGGTCCCAAGAGAGGCCGCAAACAATCGTGACTCTTTGAAGAGTGAACAATAGGGGTGGTGAAAAACTGTCATCTATCCTGAATGGGATACTCCTAAGCTTCCGTTTAATTACCGATAGTTAACAACTCTTCCAGACATAGTCACACTTGCTGGCACGCATGTTCTCAGGAGCAGCTTATCCTCTGATAAAACCTGTCCAGTTTGGTTATAGTCCCGTGACTAGTATGCAAGAGAGCCCGCGTGTTGACAAGATTGAAAAGCGCGTTATCTTGTATGGGCAGAGAAAATACATCTAAAAACAAAAGGAACTGAGGAGAAAGAGTTCATACACTGCGTCCGTCTAGAGATGGACAGTCTTACGTCGAATTTTTCGGTTTGGGATGAGAATAAGGACCCCCGTGCTGTTTTATTCACCTGAATAGACGCACCCGAGGTCAGAGCTATGTCAGAAGACAGTCAGGATAACTCGGTTATTGTTTGTGTCTTCTGACAGCTCTGACCTCGGGTGCGTCTATTCAGGTGAATAAAACAGCACTGAGTTTAAAGAACACCAACCACAAAAAGTTATTCGAGGTGATAAGACGAGCAGTCAGCGAATGACGCCAAGGTGTGGTGGTCGGTTTATAAGCGAGCGGCAACAAAGAGCAATAGGCAATGGACAGGGAACAATGAACAAGGAATGACAAGAACCGACGAATAGGGATCCAAAGACAAAGACAGGGCGGTGTGCGTAAAATCTGGTTACTAGCAAACGGTTAGTAGCAAAGTAAAGACAAGAATAGAAATTGACATCAGGGATGTCACACCGTGTCCGACCGATTTTTCGATATGCGTTCTAAAAATAAAAAGCTGTCGAGGCTCACCAGCGGGACCAATGTGGACCAATGTGACAGTTGTCAAGCCAGTCTTCTTTATGGATTTTTTCCGAGCGACCTGTTTCCCGCAAAGACTTATGTTGTGCGGCTCTGTCTTGTAGCTGGCAAACTGGCACTAAGATCGGCAAAATACAACGTTCAGTTCTACCTTTTAAGGGTGACAACGTCTCAAACACAATCAAGCGACGCTTGCGTTGCACTATAGAAAGAACGTACAACGCAGCAGAGCTTATCTTCATCAGTTCCACAAAAAGCCTTCCAATTAACCGGGCAAAGGATGCCTTGCCAATGCACGCCACCCCCAATTGTGTGTATGAATTCACATGCACTTGCGGATGCAAGTACATTGGGCGAACGCAAAGGCAATTGGCAACCAGGGCCGTTGAGCATTTGCCTAATTGGCTTTTCAAACAGGAAAACAGAACCCCCCGTTCGTCTATAACTAAACACCTGTTAGATAGCGGTCATGTTTTCGACCCTAAAGCATCCTTTCGAGTACTTGTCTGAGCACGTACAACTCGAACCTTGCGTTATTTGGAAGCGGCCTACATACGGAGGGAGAAACCAGACCTGTGCAAGCAGTTAGATCACGTGATCAATCTGCAATTGCCCTGGTAATCTCACGCCTCTATTTTCCCCTGCCTGTGATTTGTTGTTAACATTTCGTTCCCT
Organism: Spirometra erinaceieuropaei; assembly: GCA_902702965.1. Classification (NCBI taxonomy): domain Eukaryota; kingdom Metazoa; phylum Platyhelminthes; class Cestoda; order Diphyllobothriidea; family Diphyllobothriidae; genus Spirometra; species Spirometra erinaceieuropaei. The sequence continues at coordinate 433,479 of CACRXP010000186.1, read as the reverse complement.
TTTTTCCTTTTTGATGCTTATGTGGACGTCTTATCTGATTATTGATTGCTTTGAACTTTGGCCTTGCTCTTATGCACTGCCATTCTGTACAAATTCATACTGCTGTGCGCTTTCATTCGTTACCTATGTTATGCAGAGACGGGCTGCAGTTAAAAAGCCGTCACGAAATTTATTGGCCCCAATAAATTCTGCTGTACATGCTTGTTTTCAATTCATATCCGGGAAAAAATGCTTCAAACGTTCAGTTCGACATAAGACAAACAGTGCACACTCACCTCCAGAATCTTGATGGCTTGGGACAATTGCTTCGTCCTTGTTAGGTAGCTCGCATGCAGCAGCAGACCAGGCACGCAGTTCGGATCTTCCTCCAAAACGGCCTTCACTTTGGCGCGACAGGCTTCGAGCTAGTTATAAGAGGACGGGGTAAGGTACTACGGTTGTGTGTTCCCACAAAGTAAAAGTGACAAAATGGCATAGAGACACGCACCTGACCAGTCTGAAGGTAGAAAAGACCCTGGTTGAAGAGCATGGCGGTGCGCTGGAATCGGAAGAGTTTGTGTTTCAAGGACTCCAGCGAGATGGCCTTGATGCGTTTCTTGGTGTCAAAGACGTTTTGCTCGCGGTTGATGCAGATGAGATTGTTAGCAGCTACTGCCATGAGGGAGGGGTCACCTGACCTGATCGTGATAAAAAACGGGAAATTCCCAGTATTTGGTGTGTGCCCAGAACTGACAAGGCAAGTGAGTGCTGAATCCTGTGGGACGCTTAACATGGCACTGACTTTGATTCCTTATTAAGTTGTATATATCTTTTTACCGCGTCTTGTTACTTCAGTCGGCTGCCAGCAGCTGCATTTGCCGTACTCCCAGAAGACGACGGAAACTTCTGCTATGTTCAGCATCATCCCGTAAGCAAACTGATGGAACAATAGGCCAGATTGAACAGTAAGAAGAACCTTTATAAGTGTTTTGCATAGTCAAAACATTTGTCAGTAAGAAGAGGGCTGGTCTACGAGGCCATAGTAGATTTGATTTTCGTCTTTAAAAAAGCACTAACGACGACTTGTACATCGGTCACTAAGTGGAAAAGTGCGTCTTTCGAGGGATCTATTTTGAGTAATACTGAATATGCCCTTCAGATGTTTGACTCCATAATCTTGAAGGATTACCGTCCAACTAGGCGCTGTAGCCAGGTCTAAGGGGTCGGCCAACACCCGCTACTTGAAATACATGTATGTACGAAAGTACCACAAAGATTATCAACGGATGAGATGTAGCCCATGGGACGGACGCACCAATGAAGCGAAGTCCCGTCAGTGATTTCAGTAACTTGTTAAGATATTTTCCAGTGTAGATAAAATAAGGGAAATGGTGCGGTTGAAAACAACTTTATGAGCTTCGATTAGTGCTCCATGATATCCGGTGTACTTCTTATAATGTAATTCTATCGCTTTTTAAAAATTAACACATTCATTAGAACAGGGAAGGGTTTAAGGTCGGAAACAAGAAGAAATTCTAGGGAAATGAGACAAAACGAGGACGAACTTTTGACGTATTATTGTGTGGTAGATTTCTGCAGCCTCCGTTTCCTTCTTTTGGCACTGTAATACAAACGCTCGTTGTACGCTAGAAAAAAGAGGAAATGCAACAATGCAATGTGGATGCAAAGGCGACACAATTTTAGGGAAAAATCTGACCAGCTTATTTAATCCGGACAGCAGTCCTACATCTCATTAGAATGAGGCAGTAACGGGTCAACGGAGGAAATTAATTAACTGGGCTACCGATGAGACTTTTTTGACGCCCAACAGAACGAGTCTGCGTCGTATTTTAAACTTGGGACGGACCTTATTCCTGAATCCGGTGAGTAAAGGTCGAACTAGCAGTTAAAACATCGTGCTGAAACTTTTAGCTGAACTACGAAGGCAAACGCAGTCTGTGTCGAACTTGAGCAAAACTTGCAGTCACAAAAGTAAACTTCGATTGCAGACGCAATTCTGCGTGCAGAGCGAGGTAAAGAGGCCTTCACCGGTAAGTGGCAGGCAAGATAATAAAGATTTGATCTGCAACTACAACCTAGACATTAGCAAATAAAATACAAGTCTCATATGCGTCGTAACTAAAATTGACAGGCGTCCGCTGGTTCATAGTGTCTCTGTTTGAGGACAGTTGTAGGCGCCTCGTCGATATGAGTTATTGAGGCTTAAGTTATCCGGAGAATGTGTCTACATTTCGCCAAACATGACTGAGTCCCGAAGAATAAAGCAGTTTGAATAGTCCATAGTTCAACAAACTAACAGCAGGAAATGTACTAAAAATATTTTAGTCGAAACCCGAGTAATCATGAGCTAGGCCACAAGCAATGCATAAAGAATCTACCGTATCGGTGCTGTTTCCTGGTCGATTTGGTCTTCTGTTGTATTCGGGTCGTTTTTAAAAGAATCGCGGCAAAGATCTACATGTAATTAAGAAAAGCTAACACTGTCACCTTCGGCTTTCTTTAATAATTTAAGAGCCTTTGAGTATTCTTTTCGACCGACATGGTAGCACGCGGCGTTAAAGTCGGTTTCGAACAATGCGTGCTTGTATTCGAGGGACTACGAACGATAAGTTTCGACTCTGCAAGTTACCCGAGTTTTCTGATGCATTTCAGACAAGGCAGCAACTGTGGCCAGAATGTTGGTAAACCTTTCGTCCTCGTAGTCGTCCTAAGGTCCCCAATCTGCAAAAAGACTCAAAAGCCCACCTTAAATGTCTTCGTTAAGGACTTATAGCAGTCGTAGGAATTCTCAAACTCTTCCTTTCGGTAAAGCTGAAAAAATAAACTTCCACCAAAGTTCTTACGATCTGGGCTTGGAGTTCAAGAAGTCCAGGATTCTCAAGACCACTGGCTTTTATTGTTTTCAAGGCATCGTTTAAGTGATTAAGACGGTATTCACAATAGGCCTTCACCATTACGCAATCACTTCAAGAGGTGTGACAATTGTCATGTACGCATACCTTAATTTCTTTTTCCGGATGAAGTCTAAGCAGTCTTCAAAGCGTTCTAGGTGAACTAGCGCGACAGCCTTGCACTTGTTAGCGTAGTCATCATCAGGAAAACTAGCCAGCACTACTCATGAGGCTTTAGGGGAGTTAAATTTACCCTTGTCGGCAATAGACAATATTTTTGAATATGAAAGCGACCTGCATGCCTTCTCCAGGTCATTATGTAACCCGATTAACTGAGAATTATCTTGCTGATGTGTCATTGATAGAGTGCGCGCTACTCAACGTGTAACCGCAAGGCCCGCATTCAGTTCGGTTTAGTATAACTACTCAAACGTGCAAGGGGAAATTATTTATAAGCAAGATGACTGCGAGTTTTATTTAAAAGGTCAAATAGCTCTGTACAAAGGAATTCCCGTTTTGGACAAGGAAGATAGGCAGGTGCACTATTACGACAAAACTGAATATTTTCATGATTTAGGCGGATGTTCAAGTTTCCACGAAGATCTTTTTAATGCATCTGAGTGATTTCTAAATGAGATTTTACTATGAACTCATATAATTCCAGGTCTTAAAACCAACTGCTAGTTTTAGAAGGAGCTGCGCCCAAACATAAGCACAAATGAACCCAATCCGGAAAGTGTAAAGTTAATGATTTGCTAATTATTATTCCCGCTAGTCACCTGCCACCAAAAAGAGTCCTCAGCTGTTGCTTCTTTTACCTTATATTTTCTCAGTCCTCGGTGATTTTATCACCTCTCTGAGCAAAATGTTGGGGGAACAAACACCACGTTTGTTTGACGGCACTTCGAAACCCATAATATTACCGGTCGAGGCCGAGTCGAGGTAACGACATTCCCGGATGGGTCTGCTATGATACGTCACTGGTTAGTCTAGTCATGTTTTCTCTCCAACCAATGGCAACCGTTCTTTGGCTTTTTTGGGACTTCGGATGCGAGCATTAACGGTGCCGTTCTTCCTTGACACCTACTCGACAAGTTTCTCTCGCCTTAGTGCAACCTAAATGTAAGAGCTTGTTCAAGACTTTCCTGTGTTCATGGAGAATGGCAGCACCCAGAAGGTGCCAAAATAAACCCTTTCTATTATATTCTTGCCTGTTGTTCTCGTCTGTGTTTTAAACGGTGCCTAACTTCCTAGACTTTTTTTACCATGTCTATTATCTCCAGACCTGGACTCAAGATCTTGACGACAGGCACGCGGTTCACACCGCTTTCAATGACTTCCAAAGGTCGTTTGACATTGTGACACACTAATGACTGTTAAACAAGCTGGGAAGGGGGAGTATCATAGGTAATTTCCACAAATGGATAGAACACTTCCTTGTGGGTCATTGTCAGGCTGTGTGCATCCATCAAAAACAATCGGATGATGAAGTTGTCGAGTAATGTTCGGCAGCATTCAGTGCTGAGATCCACTTCATTCTTTCTATACGCAGATGATTGCGCAATACCTTTGGATGACGAAGCGGCAGTGATTGCTGACGACATGAAAATACGTGCCCTTGCTCTCGAAGATAGACTGCAGACGACTGTAGATGGGTGTGGTCAAACCGTAAGCTCATGCCGTTCAACGTCGGTAAGTGAACCATACTAAGCCTAGGCAGCTCAGCCAGATCCGACAGTACAATAAACTACTTTCTCAGCCGTGTAATTTTAATAATTATAATTTTATTTAATGCCAGTTTACAGGCATTGTCAAGGGAAGCTTTAAACACAAATCCGACCAAAAGTGAAAATAAACTCCTGAAGAAAAGGAATAAGAATATAGTCGATGGTGGTTTTCATGGTTTGGAGGGTACGGGAGAAAAAACTGCTGCAGGCAGACTTTAGACCGTCAAAAAGGGGGGGGGGTTGCACGGTATCGTAGATTATCGGACGTCAATTCCTTTCATGAAGTTGGGGATAGTCAAAGTAGAGGCGTTGAGGAACAGCTGTCGCTGTTGGCCATAGAAATTTTCCCTGGTGAGACCGGTCATAGTGTTCACAGACCACAAACGCCATCGCAACGGTAGAGTCGATCAGGGGATTCAGCACCCAACATTTGTGGGAGCTTTTCTGAAGGCAAAAATCGAGTAATAATTAAGTCAGTTTAAGTCAGTTTATTAAGGGAATGAGGCTTTCGCCCTTCAGCTCCCTATTCATATCGATAAACAGAAATAAAGTCATCAATTACATCAGCAAATGCGAAAAGTTAAGAAGTTAGCGGTAAGTGTGAGCTAGGCGCAAACTGCCGCCGCTAAAACAATCATTATTGTATGTACAGTAGGTTTTCAACAAGTGAGCGTCTAGTCTGCACTTAAAGGATTTGACACTTTCGGAAATAACGACGGCGTCAGGCAGTCCATTCCATGCCCCGATGACCCTGTGAGAGAAGGCGTTCCGTCGGACGTCCGAATGATCCCACATCCTTTGCAGTTTGAACGGATGACCACGCAGACGGTCAGTCCGGGCCAGTTCAAAGAATTCATCAAAGTCTGGGGCACACTCACGGCTTCTGACAATCCTGTAGGTTTGAATAAGATCGCCGCGCAGTTGCCTGCAATTTAGAGGAAACAGATTTAGTTCGGTCAGCCTGGTTTCGTAAGGCAAATGATGAAGATTCTTGACCATCTTCGTAGCCATCGCCTGTACTCTTTCCAGTCGTTGATAATCTTTCTTTAACCACGGTCGCCAGGCCTGGACTGCATACTCTAAGTGAGACCGGACGAATGCCCCATAGGTTTTTCCGAACAGCTCCTTGTCGATCTGCACAAATCCTCGCCTCAGCGCAAATAACACCCTTATCGCACTTTTGGCTGCCCTTTGACACTGTGAAGATGATTTCAGCGAGGAGGTCATTAGGACTCCCAGGTCTTTCTGTTCCACAACATTTGAAAGGGGCTGACCACCAAGGACGTATTGAAAGGAATCGTCCTCCTTACTGGTCCGTCTGGTGCGGAGTCTCAGGACCACACATTTGTCCACATTAAAATTGAGGAGCCAGCGAGCTGACCAACTGTTTAGGCGGTTGAGACTGTCTTGAAGCGCGTACCTGTCTGCATCAGATCCGATGGGTCTCCACAGCTTAACATCGTCAGCAAACATGATGGCGCTGCATCCCAGGTCGTCGACGCAGTCGTTAATGTAAACCAGGAATAGCAACGGCCCTAAGACGGAGCCCTGGGGTACACCACTTAGAACGGGAGTAGGAGTTGACCTTGAGGCCTCAATGCACTTGGTTTGCAATCTCCCGGTAAGAAAATCTGTAATCCATGTCAGCAGCTTTCCTCTTATCCCAATTTCAGAAAGTTTGTAGATTAGGCGTTTGTGTGGGACGCTGTCGAACGCCTTCTTAAAGTCTGTGTATATGACATCAACCCTCCCATCCTCGTCCAGTGCACGAGTCCACTGCTCCGTCGAGGGCAATAAACTGTAAAGGCACGAGCGGTTCTGTCTGAAGCCGTGCTGCAGGTCTGAGATTAAATGGCCCTGCCCCAGGAACTCCATTGTTGCTTTCTTAACTATGGCCTCCATTATTTTACAGCAGATGCAGGTTAGACTAACAGGCCGGTAATTGTTAGCATTAGTGCGAGCCCCGCCCTTGTATATCGGAAAGGTATTTGCTGTCTTCCATTCCGATGGCAACCTCCCTAATTCGAATGACGAGCGGAAGATGTGCGCCAGTGGTTTGGAAAGTTCATTCGCCAGTTCCTTCAAGAATTTGGCCGGTATATTGTCCGGACCCGAGGACTTTGCTTCCTTGAGATTTTTCTGCTCCCTTTCCACGACAGCTGTCGGGAACAGTATGGAGTCAAGCACGCGATCAGCAGTCTCAACAGCATTGCTAGCACTGCGACAGCGAAACTCTGTTTCTCTAGTAAAAACCGAGGCAAAATACTGTCCTAAGTGTTCAGCTTTCTCGCTGTTTTCAGCGATCTCTACACCACTACCATACTTCAGCACCGCGACCGGGTCCTTATTTTTAAGTCTACTGTTCAGATAGTGAAATAAAATCTTAGGTTTCTGTTCAGCCTGTCGTATAATTTTGGATTCATACTCCTTCCGTGCCTGACGGATACATTTTTTGACGGCATTTCGTTGACGACGAAATTCTTCGAAATGCGCT
>CACRXP010000186.1:381556-393182 GCA_902702965.1 Spirometra erinaceieuropaei | reverse complement strand
CAAATTATGAGGCCCAAAGACCCGCTCCCGGTGACAGAACAATCAGCGGTGGTCTACAGCATACCATGCCAAGATTGTGATGCCAGGTATGTTGGTGAAACGGGAAAACGCCTCGGCACAAGATTGCACGAGCACCAGCTAGCAATCAACCGCAAGGATAAGCTGTCGTTGGTGTATGGCCACACACTAGAGCGGAATCACTGTTTTGCCTTCGAGAAAGCAAGTGTGATCGGCCGAGCCAATGATAAAATGGCCAGACTAATGCTGGAAAGTTGGTCCTCGACTGGCACACTCAACCGGGCCATAGACCTACATCCAGCCTACCAGGCGCTCCGCGCAAGACTCGAGTCAGTCCAGGCAGGGCCGATGGCACGGATGAGCAGAGCCACACGGGGTCGACCGCCGACGCTCGCGGAGAGAGGAGAAGGCGCTTACCGAATGTCACGTGACCGGCGTGGCACACCGTCTCACGGACGTACTCGCGAGGCCGGAAACACCACGCCTGAGAAACAAAGACCGATCAGCCCGCCGTCTGACGAGGGGGAGGCGAACGAGCACGCCGACGCCGCGGCAACCACGTTAGGCGTGAGGGGGACGCAAGCCACGCCAGTCCACCAATGGCTGAGATCAGGGAGGCGACAATCAGCCAACGGAAAGCAGGCTAGCCAACAAACGTGCGCTGTGCACGGTTATAATACGAGGCAGGCGGCAAGGCTGAACAGATCAAGGCCAGCAGGAAACGTCAGCGCACGACTCTGATGATGGAAACGAGTGTGTTTCCGAAACGTCAGTCTGAATACAACCTGGTCCATGAAATCGATTTCTCTTCTTCGTCTTCCTCGGGGGATGATATACACGGTAATATATCTGGACCTCGCATCTTCACGCATATTGATATATATATATATATATATATATAATGACAGTGGGCGCTCGCCGATCTGGTTACGGAACATGCTCGTTCCGTTTTGCCTTGGGGCTCATACTTAAACCCTCGCAGGCAGTCGCACAGCGACTAGTAGAATGATGACTGCCTTCGAGGGTTCTAGTATGAGCCCCAAGGCAGAACGGAACGAGCATGTTCCGTAACCTGATCGGCGAGCGCCTACTGTCATAATTGATATTCCCGATCACAACCGACAGGACAACGGGCCCGTGGCTCAATGGTAGAGCGTCAAACTCCATGACCAAAGATCCCGGGTTGGAATCTCAAGTGATCCACACTTGGGTTTGGGTATGACAGGCTGATGACGGCTGATAAGCCAGAAATGGCCATTACGGTCTCCCTTGTCTTTGTCGGTACCACCTGTTCAGTTCAGTTCAGTTTATTGAGGGAAATATAGGTCTTCACCTTTGAACTCCCTATTTGTTTACAAGCAACTGCAAAATCCTAAAGGAACAAGTAATCGGAAAAGCATCAGGTCTGTACAGACAAAAAAACGGTCTCGAATTTTAGTGGTACGAGCAGTTGTAAAGCGGCCGTTTCGAGTGCAGCGAAATGAATAATATATCCGGTGACGAAATTTGCATATGTGCATGTCAGTAAGCGTAGGCGATGGGTTGGGACAATAAGATTTATATATATATATATATATATATATATGCCTGCGAGGGTTCTAGTATGAGCCCCAAGGCACAATGGAACGAGCACGGTCCGTGACCTGACCGGCGAGCGCCCACTGTCATAACTGATAATCCCGATCACAACAGGCAGAACAACGGGCCCGTGGCTCAGTGGTAGAGCGTCAAACTCCATGACCAAAGATCCCGGGTTCAAATCTCAAGTAATCTACACTTGGAGTTGAATATGACTGGCTGATGACGGCTAATAAGCCAGAAATGGCCATTGCGGTCTCCCTTGTCTTGGTCGGTGGCATTATCTTGGCTGAAATCATTCAAACGAGCCCATAATTGTATGACAAAATGGGAGTAAGCAATTCCAGAATATCCCGAGTTTTTCCCAGTCAATAGCGCTTGTTGCAACTGGAAATATGCGTCCAGGGGGACAATTCCTAGTAGATTTGTAACCTGACTAAAGAGGGTTTAGACAAATCAATGTTAAATGAACATGAATCACCTAAACTATCACTGAATTTGAAGTGTTGTTAAAGGGAAACGGTGTATCCAATCGCGAGAAATTTCCACATATAGCCTGAGCTCGCAACTAAGTAAGAACGCCCGAAACTGTGTACAATTGGAGGCCTGAGATTCGAGACAAATTTAAGCAACACTGTGATTAGTGTGGTGAATCAGCTTGAACTACTGAGGTTTGTTTTGCCGAACCGCGTTTCCGCATACGGGCGCCTTATGGAGACTTAGTTTCCGCTGGCCGTTTGTCGTCGTGGCGTGCTGGAGTCCGGACTTCGACAACTATTTTAAGGATGAATGCACAGGAACAGAACAATGTACGGTCTCGAGGATTGGTGTTCCCTTACATTCTGGTTACATTGAACTCACTACGTAGCCCCAATATACCTCATTTCACATTAAGAGATTCTGAACATTCGAAATACACAACTGACCGACTGGAACATGACAGATAACACGGGGTTGATTTAGTTTCTAGGTGACATTATTTTGCCTCTTCTTCGGTAGGTTGACCATGTTGACGGAAAGTCCGTTGTAGTGGCGCCCGGCTCCTGAGATTCCTGGTCGCTGTGTACTCCGGTTTTCCTCTTTGCACCATGCGTAATGGCGGTGGTGTTCTGCTTGACAACTAATCCTTTTTATACGGTCACTGTGTCTTGCCGATCCGAACAGTCGCTCGAGCGACGGTAGGGAGCGCTACACACCGGCCTGTTGTGGGCGCTTACTGCTGTATGTTCGGCTAGCTGTAATCGCAGTTGCTACCGGCTTTGTTAGTATTGTCGAGATTGGGTTCTTTTGTTTAGCAAACAGGATCGTGGTGATCCGTCTATGCGTAAACTAGGTTCTACAACGTCAGGCATTTCAATTCTAATTTTATTTCCTCAAGACGCAACTCCTTGCTTACTTAGTCTAGGCCAGTAGCCCGTCATTTAGAACAGACTTTAGTGTTTCGCACTCAGTTTCATAGTTATCCTGGAGTATTATTAAGTGATTGTCCGAGTTTTGTCCTACCGTCCATATTCATGTGGCCATAGTTTTCGCAGTGTGCTTTAGCACAGAGATGTTGGCTGGTTTGGGGTTCTAGTTGCGATTAGGAAGTTCCTCAGGTTTCTAACTGATTGTGCGTGCTCAATGTGTTGCCTCGAGGTGACGGATTATAGCAGTGGTCGACTCTAGGTTGACTTTAAGTGAGAAGGCAGTAGGGCTGCCGTTTTGACAGTCACCGCACTTGTAGTGCTAGGTATTTGTACGTGATAACCAATAAGCGGGACGTGATAGTGAAAGACATGATTATCTTGCCACCGTTACAGCTTCTGGAAGGCTGCACGGCGGAAAGCATTCCAACGAGCGCTGTTGTCCAACAATCTAGTCTGGCGATGCTGATGGTCCATTCACGCATTGTGCTGGTATTTTGCGTTGCATCCTGTTCGGTCAGCGTGTAGCAATCCCACCGTGGTGTGGGTTCGTCCTGTGGTGAGTCGTGCCGCCGCGTTTGATGTTTAACTACAACTTCTCTTTGCAGGGGTCGGGCACTTTTGTGCTTAAGCAGCGAGTCTGCGCATTTGTGTAAGGCAGTATGACTAAAGGAGTCGGCTGCTGCTAATTCATGTAGTAGGCAAGAGCGGAGCGTAAACCCGTCGGTCGCAATACACTTACCTAATTTCAAGAAACAGCTCTGAATCATGATAAGCTTGTAGCCAGTGTCGTCTTTGTCAGACGCTGCAAAGCAAGGCCCCTGCACAAGTTTACTGTCCGCACTGCGCCGCAGCATCCGGCGCTTATCGCGCCAAGTATTTGCAAGTGTTCACTACCGGCCACGTGGTGTCGCGTCCGCCCTCCTTCGTGCACCATAGTGATATTCGTTGCTAAAATATTGTGGTGCATTAGTAAATTAGCTGACATAGTCGAGCGGTGGGCACCTGTGGGCGGCCAGTGCCGCCGTACGAACTATCGACTGGAGATACGTGATCTGTTACAATTGTGCCCGACAGCCACCCTTGCTTCACATCCGTCAGGCGTACGCTCCATATGGCTAAAACTTGTCAGGGATAAAGGGCCGTGCCTACATCTGCTTGAAACGTCGCAGGTCTGCAGATGATACGCCTGGGCGGGTGGGTCTGGACCATACTGTTCAGCAGAATGCGACAGTCTAAGCCTGGAGTCGGTTGCGAGGTCTGCGGACTTAAACTTCTTTGTTTCCAGTAGGCGAGGTTTTCAGGTGCTCCCTCGCCCACTTTTAGGGGCGTTGGCAGCTTGACCTGTTCTTTGGGTAGTGGGATGTAGTTACGGTTCGAAAAAATACTTGTCGTGGGCGGTGCTGTCCGGACGCAGGGCTTCCGATGGTGCGACTGGCGATGGTGTTTCGCCGTTTGCTGTACGCTAACCTCGGGTTGGCTAGTTCAGGTGTAAAAAGGATGAGTGGGACCAGAATCACAGGCTCCAGATGCGGTCGTATGCTGATTTTTAGGGGCAAGGAAGCGGACGGGGCCGTTGATGCCTAGTAGTTTACGGGCCTAGGGCGCCGTCAGCTAGCTCGCGGGAGTTTATAAATGTCAGAAATGGGCATGTGGCCTTCGCACTCTTCCGACTCCTACGGTTCGTGTTCGGGGTTGTAATGCAAGGGTCTCGGGACGACGCATACGTGCGGTTGTCTTCCCGTATTCTTTCGGAAGCACGTGGTCTAATTCGGGACGGGCCTGCTCACTATGCGGATGTCGTGTCAAAGCTGCTGCTCGAGGCTGGTGCCTTTCCGCCACGGAATGTGTGAAAGCGTTATCTTGTCGCCACCGCGTGCTGGCATTTGGCTGACGGTGGTCGGTTGTATTAGCCGCCGCACATTTACCCGTGGCCCGCCAGGCTCTGTCCGGACGCTTGTGGGCTGTCGAATTACTGGTGTTATCTGACAGTGGCCCTCGCACACTGGCCACCTGCCTAAATGTCTTCGTATGCGGCCTTTCTTCCGAAGTGGTGGCCTTTGATATTCTCGCCCTCCACTCCCTAGGTTGCTCATCTGGAGATGGTAAATTTCTGTCAACTTGCACTTTTTATTGGCAGAAAGTGCCCCGGGCTGTGCTCGTTTCAGGGGTCTCTCTCCTTCGTTGCCGCTATCGTGTGTTCTGTCTTAGGATCCGTCGTACCCTGCAAAGGCTTCTGCGTCGTGCTGCGGCGGGTCTCGGCTCGTATTAAGGTGGCTTACTGCGCTTTAGAGGTAGCAGGCACTTCGCTCTGGATGTAGGTCAGACCTGGGGTTTTCCACTACAGGGCAGTTTGGCGCGTCACAAAACTCATTGGCTTGGGGTCGTACGTTCGTTCACGTTTAGTCGCCGCCCGAATATACAGGTAATTGCATTCCAGAGCCGGTTCGTGCTCCCCGTTATCGGCTTTTCGCTAGCTGATGATCCGTTTGGGGCTGTCCCACCAAGTCATTGATTCCCGACCGACCAGGCAGGTGCGCGTGAACTTCGGTCCTCCGGCTCATGGTGGTTTGTTTTAAGGGGCGACCTGACGTAAGGGCGGTTCCTAACATTGACGACAGGCCTCCCTCCGCCATCAACAATCTCGACCGAGGTCCTGCGTAACGGCGGAGAGGTGTACCAGGTCTGCAGCTTGGGAATTTCCTTAGAATCGTCGTGGGATGTCGCCCGGCAGTACTGTCTCACGCGTGGCTGCCCTCCATCCGTTCTGGTCGGCCCTGGACTAGCAGGCGGGCGTCTTTCCGGGGGACACCAGTTCCACTTACAAGAGTCGTTTCAGCAGCAGACAGCCTTGTTGGTCATTAAACGGCTTTACGCTGTTACCTTGGTTCCATCTTCAGTACTGACACTCATTTGCCTTCTGGTCGCTACACTAACGTGGATTTCAGCGGTGGTAAACGCAGAGAGCATCGCTAGACGTTCGCCAGCGCGCCTGTCGTGCGAATTAATCTAACCTTTGCAGTCGGTCACTACTGATTTGTGGGACCGTCAGTAGTATTAAGGAACTGGGGCTGCAAGGTTGTAGGCATTGTTCGAAATCGGCCGTCGACTTTGCGGGACCCTATGATGCCCTGGGTCGCTATTTATGTCACGACATCCCGGGGATGGGTATCAGAGATCGTGTTGGCCCATGCTAACAAACCGCACTAGTACTTCCGTCTCTCGTATGACCGAAGCGAAGTTTGGGATTGTATATCGGCATTTGATATTGGTTGTCAAGACCTCTATCCATGGATGGTCTCAACGACACACAACCGTTGGTACTCGTGTCCACTGGTCCTGGAAGGCGGTGCGCCCGAGCGGATTGACGTCTAACTTCTGCGCGTTCTCCTGAAGTCTGTCAGGGCAACGTAAGTGGTAAAATTCGTATTTTTGACGGTCGACCTGGGGACTGGTTCCTGGTTTGGGCCTTACTGGGGCAGACCGCACAAGTAACTGTGTGGTAAGGTTCCACGGCCGTAGTTTTCGTCGTGGCTGTAGATTATCTTAGCAAATACTCAAAGGAGGAGTTAGAGTGCTCTTTGGTAGTCGCGGCAGGTCATCTCATCACTAATTTTCTTGGATCTTTTAGTTCATTACCGACCCAGACAAGCTGCTAGTCGCCTTCAAAGACAACCTAACGGAGAATGGTGGCATTCGGAAGACCTCCATTCCTGCTCTCATCAATCTTATGTCCGATACGAATGGGAAACTTGTGCCGAAGTGTGTTTCCCTGTGCATCATATCGGCCTCCGATAATGCCTCTCAAGCCCAGTTGTGTCAAAGTGGTGCCTGGGACATCCTTCTCAAGTGGCTTCAGGAGGCCCTGAAGGAAGACCATCAGTCTTTTCTGATCGAGCTTCTGAATGTGTACCTTAACTTGCCGGTTCGATTTGAGAACCTCACCCAGAATGTCTGCCCGAAGTTGATAAATTCCCTTGCAAAGCGTTCAGAAAACAAAGGTTAGGACGTTCTGTTAACTCATCCGCTGTATAGCTGTTAAATCTGCTGCTGGAGAAATTGTGAAAAAATGGAAAGAAGTTATTAGCCGCGAAACCCGACGCGAGGGCAACGTTGAGCCGCCCATCAAAAAGAAGCGCTCTGAATCCGAAGGGAAGGTGGAGGTGACTGACACGGAGCCAAACTCGGCAGCGAAGGACCCGAAGAAACGCCGTTCCACCGTAAAGATGCCCCCGACTGTTATGCGTACGGCAGGCATTGAAGAAGCGGTTGAGCAGTTTACGCCGAAGTCGCGTTCCGAAGTTCTGTCGAAGAAAAGGTACAATTTTCAGCCTTCCGACCTAACTTGCTTTTAGTAAACACGATTCCACTGAAAAGCCTACATCAAGCCTTCCCATCGAGTCTTTTCACCAGAAAATTACTGTAGTCCCAACGGAACCCAGAAAACGTAAGCCTTCCATTCCCGTTTGTTATGTCCTCCTAGCGTCTTATGGACTCCATGAAAGTTCGAATTTCATTAACTCGTTAACAACAACGACGCAGCCCGTGGTGCGCAAAAAACGGAAAATCCCGAAACCCGAGCCCCCTCTTGCCTCCGAAGCTGTAAGTTGTATACTTTTTTAATTCCCCCCAAGAACTCTGTCTCAGATGACCAAAATCAGATCAAAGTGAAGCCAGAAGCTCCAGTTGAGGAGGAGATGGATACATCAGCTTCCACGACTTCTGACACAGAGCCACTAAAAAAGTCCTCCCTGGCTAACTTCGCGAATTTCACACTCGAAAAGAAAACGAAAAAGCGTGTGACTTGGGCTCCAGAAGACAAACTGCAGGCTGTTTCCTTCTTCGAGGTTGATGAAAATGAACGAGGTGGGTCGATCTTTATGGCATACTATTAGACGGCATTCACCCTGACACCTATTTCTTTCCTAACAACCCCAACACTAACCCTGTTGCACCGTATTGCTCTACTTTTAGTCAATGTGAACAGGATCTCCTTGGCTGAAATCCGTCAGAAAGAACTTTCTTTGGAACGGCAGTTGTTCAGGCGTCATGAGGAAATTGAAATCAAGGATGCGAAGGTATGTCGAACAAAACTTTTTTTGAATCATCCACCGTTTGAAGCGCAACTGTTGTCGCCTTCATGCTTCCCTTCGCAACAATATGCGCTTTATTCTTTTTACTCCTACCCTTTCAGTGGCAGACGCCCGCACCCCTTGAGTTGACAATTCTCGTCGAGCCTGGCTGCAAATCCGTGGAGCGGCAGCTGCAGCGTGAGCGGGAACGTTATGTGTTGCAGGCTATTTACTTCACCCGCGAGAGTATACCACCTTCCCCTGAGGAGCCAGAAAAAGAAGAGTTTGAGTCTACGTCAGCTGTCGAAATTCCTTTGGAAGATGTACGTTTGCCGGGAGGCCGTCGCAACCTACTGGGGTCCCCGTTTTCTCATTTTATTGGTTTCCTTGTTTGCTTACTCTTTAATAAAAATCCAGCCTTCTTAAATCCTCTCCACTTCGCAGTAGTGGAAGCGCTGGCGGGGTGGACGGTTTTCCTGTGCATCCGTTCGTCAGTGCACGTTGGTCATTCATGCGTAACTAGGCTGACCTTGCCCGTTTTCCCTATGTTTGTGTTGAATATTAATCTTGAGCGGTTTGCATAGCGACCAAGACCCTCATTCGTATCATTCCCAATTCACATACCAATAGCACGAGAGGAAGAAGGCTGTCAGATCTTCATTACAAGAAGAAAGACTATGATGGGGCTTCTCGTTTTAATTCGTACTTCTTGCTCCGGGAGCACTTGCCACAGAAGTTTTGTGGCACGCGTTGGCTCCCCAACTATTGAAATGTTAATTCGCTGAGCGCTCGATCTTATGGCTGCGGTCTACCAGGCCCAAGACCCCCGGAACTCGCAGGCGGGTCGACGTGTTCGTGCGGTCGGCCGTACTTCGTCCCCCTTGTAATACCTGCACCCGAACGATCTGTGGTTGGGGTCTGTGTTTGCCGCCTATGACGAGCGTTGGCGTATTGGCACCTTCAGGGCTGGTGTGTGTGCTGTCGGGGGCCCTGTGTGACGCTGGTGCGCCATGCTGATCTCTTTGCCCATGGCTTACTGGAGTCGTTTAATGCTTGCCGATAACTGTCGGAGTAATAAACAACCCACCATTTTGTAATTCGCTTTGTAGTTACACGCGAAGGAGCATCCATCCGAGAGGGAGGACCTGCTTATCATCAAGGACCAAGGGGACGGAAAAGCGAAGGTTAGTTTCTGCCGGTGTGCTCCATGCTGGCTGTCGCCCTATATGTGCTACTGCAGGATTTGGTCGCATGTGGGTGTGTTGGTTGCTTTCCAAATTGACTGGTAAAAGCTATCCTCATGAAGATTGCAATCTATGGTATTATTTTTCCAGCAGGATACTGCGAGTTAGTGCCTTACACTCGAATCAGGCAGTTCAACGGAATTGAAGACAATCCAGCTTGTCGGCCTGCTCGACCGTCTTGGTTGGTATTACGCACTCTCGGGAGTCATGGCCCCCCATTAGAAATAAGCCACGAACAACAAGGATATTTGTGTGTGATTTGTTACGGCATGGCACACCTTACCATGTGTGCTCGTACTTCATCGACCCTGCAACATCCTGGCTTGTAGGCCTCTGATAAAATATATTCTTTCGTACCAGGACCGTAAGATCAGTAAATACGTGTATGTCCGGCGAAAGTCTCCTATTTGTGCCACCGAAGGTCTTCTGCCGATGTCTTTATCTGTTTGCAATAGCGTCGTCGTAGTGCACGTCTAGTGTGTTACGTCAGCTTATTAGGGCGTATCTTCACGGTTATTTCTTGGACGACCCTTTTATAGTGCAGGCCTGTCCTCAATCGCCGTTCACAACGGACAAGCCAGGCGTGCTCTCTTCCGGACATTTCGAGTCATGTCTTCTAGTCGCTTTACTTTTTGTTTTCAGGTTTCGCTGAACCCTGAGGTAGCGGACCTCGTGCAGTCGCTAGTTTACAGTTTCAATCCCACTTGTGAAGTGCCAACTCCCCTCACCCAGCTTCCACCAACTACAACCTCTGCAAGCGAGACTCGATCTCCTCCCGCTGCACCTGAAACCCCTGCTCTCAACAGTGATATACCCAAACCAGTGTATTCGGCCTCGCCGGTCACTTCCGGTGGTGAAGACCAACTGGAGGCGCGGGCGGACAAGAATCCGCCCCCCACGGACGGCCATTCTGTCCCTGAAATGCCACCCGCTCCCTCCTTTGTGCCTGACAGGGCTCCCATCGGGCAAGGCAGGCCCCGTGGCCCCCCTCCACCCCACAGGCCCTTACCCGGTGATATGAGGGGTCCACCCTTTCCGCCTCACCGTCCGCCCTTCCCTCCGGAACGTGGTCCTATGTCCCGCCTCCCACCACCACCACCTCCCAACTTTGTTGGACGCCCACCCTTCCGCGGTCATCCACCACATATGTTCGGTGGCGGGAGGCCGCCAGTTGGGGGTCCCAGGGGAGGGGGTCCCCGACGGGGCGGAGGTGGTCACCGGGGAGAGCAAGTATGCAAATTCTTTCAACAGGGCACCTGTCGAAACGGTGCTAACTGCTCATTTTTGCATCCCGGTTTTCCATCGAAGCCCGGATGGTAGCTTAGAGCGGCCATAGATGACAGGCTGTCACAAACGTTTCTTTTTACTACCCCTCTTGTGTATATACCTGTACAGATTACATATGTATCATCCTGTGGTTTCTTCTTTCTCGTGTTCTATTACTTTATACTTTTCACTCTGAGATGCAATAAACTGGACAAATCGTTGTGCACTCTCCTGTATCTCAGACTGGTCCTGCTAGCTTCGTTGTACAAGTCGGGGACTGTTGAATCTGACGGCCTGTGTTATAGGCCGGTTGGGGCAACCACAAAGCGCTCGTTGACTCCTACTCGACACGTTCCGCACCTTGTGACTTGTAACTAACTAGCTTAACTAGCATTGTGACTATGAGGTGTGGACCGCGCGTTGGGGCCATACTAGCAGTTATTATAGGGAAGAAGGTGGAAACAGATGGAACGTTGAGACCATCGTCTTTTTGACCCGTTCTCCCGGACTTATGTGTAGAGCATCAGCTTCGGAAAACAATGAACAGTGCTTCCGATGCCTCGCTATGCGTCAACTGGGCGCGAACTCGCGTCGTCTGTCAGTGAGGTCCCAACACGGAAGGTGGGTCCTCCGCTCGTGGGGCTGTTGTCGCTGCCTGTATCGCTGTTGGTCCAACTCGTTATCTTCACACGCGCGGGTTCGTACTCAGCCTGTCTGCGTCAGATGGGTTGCATTTGGCGTGGGCCACGTCACTACACCGTCAGTCTGGTTAGCGAGGTCCGAGCCCCCGCCTCGTCATGGGTGCACGCCACGGGTTTGAACTCGCCTGTACGAAGCAAGTGCGCCGGTTTTCACGGAATAGAGTAGCGAGTCACCTTGGCTCTGGGTTTTTTTACAGAAATGTAGTAGACCGTCGTATTAATTCGCTCTCTGCCGACTACGCCCCTGGGGCCACCGGCGGATGGTGCGATACTACCTAAGAGCGGGAGCGCGCGTGGGGTCCTTTTGTGTTTCATCCCTGACAGCAGTTTGGAGTCGCTTC
>CACRXP010000186.1:350744-380054 GCA_902702965.1 Spirometra erinaceieuropaei | reverse complement strand
GTTGCAGCTAAAGCCGTAGCGCCTGTTGGAAGCTCACGAGGGGCGTTAGAAGGAAGCCTTCATGGGTCAGTGTCTACTTATAAGTTCGCCCAGGTGGCTGTCTTTGCGTGGAATATGACACAAAGGCGCCCAGAAAAGGAGACTGGACGGCAGTGCAGGTGGAGTTGAGGTTGGTATTTCTGGCCTCTGCTCGGCAGGTTCCTTTAATTGTAAGCCAGAGACAGTGGTCGTGTTCGACCCGATGGTAGGCTCGTGGGTTTCATGGCGTTCAGTATGCACCGCAACCCATGGAACAATGGATGAAAACTCCGTTATGCTTTCTCAGACGTAGATGAGGTCAGTCCTCGCAAGTATCAGGCGTCAACCCAGGCTAGCTAATGTAGTTTGTCATGGTAGCTTTTGATTGTTTCCTCACCAACTTACGGTGATTTTATCAGTGGTGAATTATCTGCTTGAGCGTGTTCCCCACGCCTCAGGTGACAGTGACAACTTGGGTCGGATTTTGAAGAGCCCGTTCCATCTCCCGAAAGTGCGCGGGGTACTTTAAAAATGAGCAATACTCCATCGGTTCTTGGGTTTGATTTCCTCCATGTTCCTAGGACAAGGGCCCGCAATCGTACCCGGTCAATCCAACATCATCCTGCCATCGGGGCCTGATGGGCGGGGGTGGAGAGGGTGAGGCAGGTGCTGTGAAAGTCACCGTGGGGCACGCGGTGGACGTCATCATGTGCCGGCCGAACTATCATCATTAGGGTTTATGATGTATCTGCCGTGCTTGTTCGAACTGCTACCGCAGGAAGTATTTGCTACTTGTTCTCGGCCTGAGGCATTCCATTATGTCCACTCAATTCCTAGAAGGCGTGATTTAACGCGGAATGACTGCGAGAACTAGACTTATTCTCTCTCATTCCCGTTAGGCTAACAAATTAAAAGTGGGCATTTTATATCATTTTATCAAGCGCATACTGTTTAGGTAGTTCGGGTTTCGCCAGTGGACTCGCCAAAGGCCGACCAATCGATAAAACGGCAAAGTAACTCAGAATTATGTTTCAACTTGCAGCAACTTGTCTAGTTACACGTACGGTTAAGCGCTTTGGTCAGTGTTTCTGGGGTCTAGTCGTCTGTTGTGCTTTCTCAACCATCGACCGCTAAACGAGTCGGACGAGTCAGTGCAGCCTCTTGGTAGTGCTGAATGATTTCCTGCTGCCCGAAAATCCAGTGTGGGCAAAGTGAGTTCTGTTCGCTCGGGCCGGTCTGTCGTGGGACTGGAATCTAATTGGTGGCAGACCATGGCGTAGCCCACACAGGCGCCTACTGCCGCAACGTAGATCGGCTTGTCGTCTGATCCCTCTTCTCTTTAGTAGCATATTAAGCCTGGTGGTTTTGAACCGAACACGAGGGCCTCTCGGTACTGCGACGTGTTTTCCCTCCAGAAAATGGCGTGTGCGTCTGTGGTATTTCTAGATGTTGCGGCACCGACGTTGGGCTTCAAGCCGGAAGTAGGAAACAGGCGGACTGTCCTCTTAGTATTCGATGACCAGCAGTGGATGGCCACTCCTGCTGATGCATCATCATCATCATCATCATCATCATCATCATCATCATCATCATCATCATCATCATCATCATCATCATCATCATCATCATCATCATCATCATCATCATCATCATCATCATCATCATCATCATCATCATCATCACCACCACCACCACCACCACCACCACCACCATCATCATCATCATCATCACCACCATCATCATCATCATCATCATCACCGCCACCACCACCACTGCCTCTCGCCATTTTTGCAGGAAGTAGCCCGAAGCAGTTACTCGGACTAGACAGATGTAGACCGACAGGTGCCATACAACCAAGTTCATTGGTCAGCCACCCTGTCAGTTATTATGAGTCTTAACTGGCTACCAAGGCGCCTAATGCCCATCACACTGAACAGCACGTGCAACATGCACAACTGCATCGACAGTTCCACTTGCTAACGATAGTGTCTGTTCCACCGGTGCACAATAAGTTTTCTGTCTCCTTTGGTCGGCCCGTCCTCACCCCCCTCCCCCCCTGCGTCAGAGGGTCTGCGATATGCGATGGGATGAAGGAAACCACACAACCGTTCTTTTCACAGCATTTGTGGACGAAGTGTTGTACTTTACATAGTCCGCTGAGCGGTAACGGTGGAGGCATGCATTAAGTGAAAGTCGATACATTTGGGCCAGTGCCCGCGTAATTGGAGATATCCCGTGCATTTATAAGCACATCTGGTATGTTCGGTCACGTACTGAAATATCACTCTTAAGGACACGAGAACTACTCCTCTTCAGTGCACTTTATCTGGACCGGTGTGCCGAAGAGCTTTGTGATCGACGACATCATACAACAAACTTGAGAATGCTCTCATTAAGCGCGTCGCTATGACGCTGGAACGCCGATTGTGATAGCTTCTTACGCTGAGCGGTAACGGTGGAGGCATACATTAACTGAGAATGGTAGTCGATGCATTTGGGCCGCTGTCCGTGCGAGTTCTGGTGCACAACAATCTTTCTCAACCGTTTGGTATTCGGTCTGGCATTCGACAGGGTTGTATCCTGTCAGCCATTCATTCCAACTACGCAATTGACTGGATTCTCGGGAGGGCCCTACACGAAGATGACGGTGTTGAGTTTGTACCCGGACACCGACTGACTGATATCGACTATGCCAGTGATATTGCCTTACTTGCGTCAAGTTTTGGTGATCTGCAGTCTATGGTGTCACGGGTGAACGAGGTCACTCAATCGGCCGGTTTATCCATAAACGCTGGGAAGACTAAGGTGTTTCCAAGCTGCATCCCTGACCAGAAGAAGGCACCTCTCGGGATTGATAGCTGTCAACTTGAAGAAGTAGACAGTTTTAAATACCTCGGGCGAGGCTGCTGCCTAATGGACGGAGTGAGAACGACATTGTCTCCCGAATCGATGCTGCTCGACGGGTTTTCTCAAGCTTTAGAAAATGCCTGTGGAACCGACGCGACCTCTCCATCGCCACTAAGATTCGCGTGTACCGTGCATCTGTCCGGTCTGTCCTTCTCTACGGTTGTGAATGCTGGGCTTTGCGCGTGGAGGACGAGCGAAAACTGAAGGCTTTTGACCACCACTGCTTGAGGACTATCCTTTGGGTGAAGTATACCGACTTCGTCTTAGGTGAGACAGTCCGCGCTCGCTGCGACAACTTCTTAAGGATAACCCAGGCCATCGAAGAAAGAAGACTGTTGTTTGGACATGTTCTTCGTCGTCCACCTCAGGAGCTCAGTGTTACGGCGCTCGATCCGGCACCGTTACCCCGTCGGAGGCGTCGAAGAGGGGGTCGACTGAAAACCTGGCTCGACACAGTTCGTCAAGACATGGAGGTGGTTCTTGGACCTTCGGTATTCGATCTCCGTCGTTGGCGAAGGGAATAGATTGAGCTGTCCGGATCTGCTGCCGCGGATCGTCACGCGTGGAGAGGTACAGTTCGGGACATCATCGAGGCTGGCTAGATCAGGCATGATCGCGGCCGTACCAAGTACAAATACAATTAGAGATATTCCGTACATTTGGGCACATTTGGAATGTTAGGTCACGTACTGAAATATCACTTAAGGACACGAAAACTACTCCTCCCCAGTGCCGAGGAGCCTTGTGATCAGTGACATCCTACAACAAACTTGAGGATGCTCTCATTAAGCGCGTCGCTATGACGCTGGAACGCCGATTATGGTAGCTTCTCGCGGGGAAGAAACTGAATGACTGTAAACCTCCGTAAGTTTTGTGGTAGATACAGCCTCTCATGAGTGGTGGTCGTAACTTCGATTGCCCCATCTTTCCGCTATCTTCAAAGCGCCACCAACGAAGACAACCCTCCTTCTCCAACCCGGCCTCCAAGAATGACGTCGGCGCGACCTTTCAACAAATTGTACATAGCCTTCTTTAATAAGAAGCTTACCTCAGCTGAGACATGCCATAGTTTTCTCAGGTCTGAGCGGTTGACAATGCTCCAGCACAAATCGAACTCGATGCTTTGACGCCGGTTTAATCTGTCGATTTGGTGGCGGTGGCTGCAGCACAACAGACCGACAACGACCTCCGACGTTTTCGCAACCTGCACAAATCAGTCATTCTCCATCGGAGCGTTCGCCTCCTCACTAGCTTTGACTATGTTTCTTAAGATGTACCTACCGGCAACGAACGTCTTTGTGTTCGTACGATAATCCCACTCTAGATTCCGGATGACAGAGGATCTCGTCAGTGAAGGATCCGTCTCGTCCGACATCAACTGGCACGTACGGCGTCGGGCCCATCCCCGTCTAGCGTATCAAGGCTGAAGGGACCATAGACACACTATGTCTACCCCCCCCCCTGCAAGCAGTTAAGTCATGTCTGGCGCTCCTTACAGTTACATACATCTTCATCTGGTAGGTCCACGCCCATATCTGGCCAGTTATATTCATTTGCTGGCATGCAATGACCGTCCCATTCGGTGGCTCACCGCCGTATCGATTCCGTAGATTTCAACGGATACGATAGGGGAATCTTTTTTGACAGACCTTGGAGTCCATTCGGTTGTGCTGACCGACCGTGGTCTGCAGTTCCCATCCGCCTCGTTCAGACAATTGCTACCACCCGTATTCGTACGAGGTCATACCACCATCAGACTAATGGTCTGGTTGCACGTTTTCATTGTCACCTGAAGGCGGTCTTGGCTGCCCAGCTCGAGTCCGTTCTCGATGGTCCGATAACTTTTCTCCAATCATCTTGTCGAATTGGTCCACCGTCAGAGCCGACATTTAGTGAACTGAAGCTGATCGAGTCTGCGGAACAACTCTACAATGGTAGAGGGGTGCTCACCGATCGTTTCTACGGAACTCAGTCGTCCCGTTGTGCCTTACGGGCTCTCTCTCTCTCGAGCCGAACCAGCAGCCACATAGCGGCGCATGATATGGAGGCGTTGGACTTCTAACCAACAGGCCATGGGATCGAGACCAAGGTGTTCCACACCTCGGGGTTGGGTATGACTGGTTGACGACGGCTAATATACCAGAAATGGCCATTCCAGGTTCCCTTGTCTTTGTCGGTAATAACATTCAGCCTTTTGCATGTTATGCCCGACTAACCCGATTTCTCTGGTTTTGGACTTCTAGAAGTGGGGTTGTAGCGAGATGTGACCTTGTGAGACCCAAAGAACCATTAGCATGTGTGTCACGTCTCTACTAGCTTTTTTCACGGTTTCAAGGAAGGCTATTACCAGGAAAGTCCGGCTAGGCTGGGATGACCATTTCTGAAAAATTCGTCTTTGACATACTCAAGGTTTGAACCCGGATTCAGCTGTCCAGTAAGTTGACGCTTTGTCACAAGGCCACAGGATCTTGCCCTCTCGGCTGCGATCAGTAATTATTTAAGGACACGCGTGAATGACACCCAGTGATCTATCCCGATTGCAGGATGAACCGCGCCATCTCTAAGTGAAATGCAGCACAATTTAACCGGCCAAAATTAAGGGCAAGCATCTTTGACATGGTTTCTCCAGCAACAAACAAGTCGGCTTTGGTGTGTTTACGGCAGACATTCGAACTATCCTAAAAACGGACTCCACACTTGTAGATGATTCAGTTTTTTGGCTCATTAAGGTTCTCAACGAGTTTTCACAACTCCCTTGGCAGTTTGTGTTTGTCGATAGACAACTCTGCTTAGTCTACTCCTCGGAATTATGCGCGTATCGGGTTGGACATTCGTATTAACAGGTGCGACACCTTGGTCCTTATTAAGCCGGCCATGAGCAATCCTTTTTATAAGATGGATTGAGTATAAGTAAAGAAGGAGACTGGCCGAGTACCAGAATAGTTTATTTATCGTTCTGAGCTTCCGAACTCACGCAGGAGTCGATCGTCAGAGATGGCAGCAGCAACAGAACGAGCGACAATTACAGGGGTTGCCAGCCGATCATCGATCGATGACGCAATACCTGAGTTGACTGCGCAGGACTCTGTACGTCGACGTCAGATCGACAAATCGATTGACTGAGCTCTCGGTAACGATCGGGAGATGGCACTCAAAAAAATCCGTTACCTAGAAATAATACCTTTAACAGTGGACTCAAACGCCTTCAGGCTATATCAGCGGTTGCAGGCCTACTTTCACGCACTAATTGGACTTTCCGCGACGGCCTAACATGGGCTGGCCGAACGAACATCGCAGGAGGTTACATGGACGATGGTCGCTGTTACCCAACCTTCCTCATCGTTACACAAGTACAACCGAATATACGGAATACATTCGCATTATGGCAGTTTATTACAAAACAAAATCACTTTTAAATAGGATAAGTCTGCACAACATGGGACAGGAACAGTTCCCAGGCGTCTGTCAAAGACATGGCATTGAGGCCAAACCAAAGACGACACTGTACTTCGTCTATGTGAGCCCACACAACTCGACCACATACTGGGCCTACCTCGTGGGGTTTCCTTTTCAGTCTACTCCAGTATGCCTCAATGGCATTGGCGTACCGTCCGGTGGTAGGTTCCTTGAAGTTCATTGAGTGGTTAACATAGAAATGTAGATAACCTTCTGAGGGAAGACGATTATACGCCTTCCAATCGTCCGTTACCACTATACTGCCTTTGGAGACCCATTTTGTAATAACGGAACGGAGAGCGAGCCAACTTCGATCATTCACCTGTTCAAACAAGACTTTCTTTCGGCTAGTAGCGTACATCCCCATCAGCCATCACCCATAAAACCCCTATTACCACCTGTCCCGTAAGACAGGCTGCTTTGGTTAGGCCGAATTTTTTGGGTGCCATCTCCCGATTGTTACCGAGTTCTCATCCGAGGTCCAGGCTTCGATCGATTCTCGGCATGTTAACGATGTGGCTCTGCGCAGTCGCCTCCAGTATTGCGTCATCGATCGATGGCTGACTAGCACTCCCTATAACTGTCGCTCGTTCTGCTGTTGTTACTATTACTGACGGTGGACTGCTAGAGTTCGAATGCGCAGAACAACGAACAAACTGTTTCGGCACCCAACCAGTCCTCTACTTATACATGCCTCTGGGACTCAAACTTCTGCCTCCACTAGTGGCTGAGTATATTCCAGCGTGCACTCTGTTGCCGCACGTCCCCAAGCCTGCCCTCCTTTTCGCCTTAAGAAAGCGCCTCTGCCTCTGCGTCGTAGTAGCTGCTCGCAGAACCCGTGCGTCGGCAGTCTGCGCGTTAGCATGCCAAGTCTGTTCCAGCACTCGGTAGCGCAGACAGCCGCGGCAGCCCTTCACAGCATCACGTGACGCGGACAGCGCGCGCGCCTGGTCTTTTCAGGGTGGTCTTTCCGAGTCTTCACGCCGTGATCATGATCCATTTGCAGTACGCCACAATGGCAAGAGTCACCTTGTGTGCACTTAGCACGCCTTTTCCCCACGGTTGACGGCTTTGGCTAGGTCTTATTTTTCTTTAACGTAGGGGCATTCAGTCGTGTAGGGCTCCGCCCGAGTCTTTCCTTTGCGGTGAAGGGAGTTTTTGCGGCAAGCTTACGATGGTGGCCAGAATTAGGTGATTGTTGAAAGAAAGAAGATTAGGGTTAGATCCTGCACTGAGACCGGGGTATAAGATTAAAGTCTGGGTTCTTTAAGAGGTTCCAAAATGCGGTTTTGGCCTGTGACACTACTGAAATTCCTAAAAAGTTTCAAGTAGAAAACCCCACTCGAGTGGGTTTGTAACGTTAATAATCAGGATGTATCCTTTACACGCTGCAGGATGGCAAAACTCGACCAAGAATTACTCGGCCTAATAGCGAAAAAATCGGTAAAATGGGGAAAAAGTATCCTGCATATCGCATGATAGATGATTTCGCGCTAAATTTCAGGGGTACCTATTCCCATGTCCTAAACCTGACGCTAACACCAACCCTAATCCCCCTGGAATTTAGCGCGAGGCTAACTTTACTACGGGGTGGGTACCTAGTCCCGTGTCTTACCGAAAAATCGATACTTGAGTAATGTAAAACGCCGAATCGATTTTCGGTTCTTCACATTAGCAATTGTAGCGGTCGAGGACGTCAAGGATAGCACACACCAAAGTAAGAGAACGCTGAGAGTAGATCCTGGAGGAGGTAAATCTGAACAGAGTCGTTAACATCTCTGAATACTCATTCACACGCAGCAGAATAGGGTACGTCAGGAACGGAATACAGAAAAGTATAACAAGACAGTCATGGGAGGTACGTACAATAAGAATAGTTACTCGTACAGTTGGAATGAGTTACAGCCATCAGACAACCTGTCTGGGTGAAGAGGCGATACCGACATGCCAGCTAAATAACCGGTGGGGAGCGCAGCGCTGTGGGCAACTGCAGGGGAGGGCCGAGGGAGGTGCCGATGTTGTGAGACGGAGAGCGAGGCGAGCGTTACGGTACGGTACGGTAAAGGGGGAAGGGATCGGCGGATGAGAGAGGAAGGGACACCGGCCATCTTCGCTGCCACGCGGTTACGCCATCTCCACCCTAGGTCCTCGCGCCAAAAGTGTCACGGCATTCAAACAATACTGTTCAAGTCCAGGGGCGTTACACAATCACTTGTTTTTTTAGAAGAATTTAATTGGCGGTTCAGTGTTTAGTACTTTCGGAAGAAACAAAGTCCTTTTAAATTCTAGATTTTTCGGGGAGAATGCATCTTGGACTGAAAAATGTAGACTTATTGAGTGCCCTAGAAAATTTTCTGAAATTATATTCGGTGCCCGTCAGTATCGCAAGCCCAATTTAAGAAATACCTTTTATTTGGTGTTAAAACTCAAGAACCGGGTTAATGCCTCATGACTTTCTGCAAAAACGTCGACAGTTTTGTAAGCGAAAAGTCTCAAGGCCCCAAACCTCGGTTTTTTTAGACCCAGACGTGGTTTTACGCAACCTGATTCAGGTTATTTGCGCGGCAGGAAAAGTCAACGCCCAGTCTTGCGGAAGTCATTTGCACCCTCCTTCCTGGCTCAGAGTAATGTCTTCTCTGAGAATAACAAGCACGAATACAAAGACCAGGCCCTGGGGAACTGTCCAAATGTAGAGGAGCGTTAATTTTTGCATAAAAACAATTTAGGAGACATTCCGTCTTATGAAACAGCCTTTTGTGGCCCACATTGGACTGCCAGAGTGAGCGGACTCACTCTGGCAGCCCGTGGGGTAGGGAGGGGTGGGGTATGAGGAAGAGGTTGTTGTTTTTGCTTATGTGAGTGTTTTGACCGTAGGTCTTGCATCTATGAGCAATAGTAAACTGGTAGATGGCGTGATTCCTCAGCGTTTGTTTAGGGCATCTTTTCTAGCCCCTTCTCCGTCAGGGGAAAACGGTGTGCAGGTTCGCAGGAAAAGCAGGCTATTGTCGTTGAAGCAGGCGAATCAGTGAGGACCCAGTATTTCTCCCCCCAACTAGCGCACTCTGCCCCGACGTCGGCACTGAAATCACCAAAGGCAACCAGCTTGTCCGCCTTCAGCACAGACGCCAGGATGGCGTTTGGGTCTTCGGGCAACCTGCCCTTCGTCTCGTCAAGGTCGGTCATTGGTGGGACGTAGGCACTGACGATGATGACGAATTGAGATCCCCGACAAGGCAGGTGCAGGCTCATCAGTCGGTCGTTGATGCCCTATAGCAGACAGGGCAGTCGTCCCACGATGTCGTTCCGGATAGTAAGGGCGGCGTTCGCGTCTCGTCGCTCTGCCCTGGGTCGGCCGCTCTAGAAGAAGGCGTACCCGGCGACCACCTATTTTTGCTGACTCTCTTCAGAGAAGCGGGTCTGACTGGGTGCAGCAATGTCCACTTTGTAGCGCGCCATCTCCCGTGCGAATAACGCCGTCCTCTGTTCCGGTCGGTTGCTCCTGGGATTTTCTAAAAGGGGACGAACATTCCAGGCTGCCAGAATGCGCGAGCTCACAACAGCAGCCTGCGAGGCGGGGAGGGGGAGGGAAGAGAGAGACTATTGTTTCTTGTTTTGTTTCGACCCCCAGATTTGCATTTGTGAGCCGCGGTATAATAACAGATGGAGTGTTTCCAAGGTTTATGTAGGACACCTTTTCTAGCCCTGTTCCCCTCTTTGGGTGTGAGCAGTGTTCTCCCTAAATAGGGCTGCTCAGACATCCCAGTCAGCTGCCGGACTCCACCATGGATCACAGTTTTGTTTAGCGGGGAGCGATCTTAACTAGCCTGGGCCGCCTACGTGATTGCATGTCGCCCTCTCCGTAGAACTTTTTTTGGGGGGGGGGGTGGTAAGGGAAGCAGAGTTACCGGGTGGGGGTGGGGACGAACACGACAGAGGATACCGTCACTTGGTTTAGCCCACTGGTCGAGGCGGTCACCGGGATGTAACCGCTAGACAGAGTCTAGCTTCGAGGAGCCACGAGTGAGAGTTGGGTGCCAGCCAATGGGCTTTAGGCGCAGTTACCACCTGCACGAGACAGATGGTGCAGCCTACTGCGATTCTCGTGTGGGACCCACAACTGGACACTCCTGCACTCCAGTATAAACTAATTCACGTGCAAGTCACCGGTGACGAGCTAACTCCGTGGGGCATGCTGTGGACGTCGTTGCTTACGACCGACTCCTCGTCCATCACTCCTG
Source organism: Spirometra erinaceieuropaei (assembly GCA_902702965.1). NCBI lineage: Eukaryota > Metazoa > Platyhelminthes > Cestoda > Diphyllobothriidea > Diphyllobothriidae > Spirometra > Spirometra erinaceieuropaei. Next base: position 369,435 of record CACRXP010000186.1, on the reverse strand, counting down.
CGTCCTCCCGGTAGCGGTGATGCACATTGATAGCAATAAGGGAACTGCTGGACTCCTCTAAGAAAGCAAAGAAAGCGTCCAACTGAAAACCTGTTTCTTCCTGAACTCCGCATGCTTGACATTCAGTTAGGAGAGATCATTGGTGGCTCCGTTGAATGGGCAGCTAGCTTTTCAAAAAATTTTCCACTTCCTGAATATTTTTGAATCCGACCTGCCGTTAAACTTGCATTCAGGGTTTCCAAACTACAAGCCGTATATTTTCCGCGTACGGAAAACCATACACTTCTCCACGGTATTAAGAGGAGACCTTATGGGATTCATAAAATTTAGCAGTGGATTTGAGCCATATTGTTAACTTTACAAGCCACAGACAGGATGTTTTACGAACGGCCATTTCACGGCATTAAAAAACCTCACAAGTAGAAACTTTTAAAACCGAATTATACCCTTTCTTCGAGAATAAAATTGGAATAAGACGTAATTTTCAACCGAATGAGCAAAAGAACGAATACTTTTATGCATGTTTTCCATGAAATATAATTAAATTTTTAAGGACATTGAAAGTCACTGATGAAAGTACATGCTGCATAAGTAGTCATTTTTTACAAAGTGTAGTTTTTTAACGGAGCTGAAAGAAGTTCGTTCGAAAGTCGGCATCCTGAAGTTACTGAATTGTTATAGAATTAAGCTGCATGATGATTAGTTTTACGACCCTACTTAATTGGGTCCTTCGGGGCCTTAACCCAATCCTTACCAAATCTCTCCTGCAGTTGTGGTTTTTTCCTGTTTTGTGTTGGCATGCAAACTTTCACTCCAATCAGATAGACGGAGTCTAGTGATTATAGCTTTCAGAAGCTACATACTGTCGCCTGCCCGTTGGTTCCCCGAAGCGCACATATCCACCTTCTCTGACCCTCGGCAGTTGTCATATAAAGCAAAACGTGGGTACCTTGGACACTGTTCCCCTGATTGTCAACTTGGAGTTCGAGGGTCTCCCTGCTAGATGGTTTTTTGCCTATAGTTTGCTTTTGTCGAATTCTCTCTAGACCCTATCTTACATTGAGTTGCTATCTGCTACATAGTGATCGGGTTGGACACGAGACTAGGCTTCCCCCCAGCACTACGGGTGGCCTTGCGTTAAATCTCGGGGTGTTGTCTGTTCCTGCGTCATAACTTTAGCCCTGACCCTAACACTGGACCTCATAACCCTTACTCCTCCCCACCCTAGCCCTAACCCTGAACCGTAGCGTCCCACCCGGGAGGTTAGCGCAAGGCCACTCGTATTTGTTGTTGCCCAAAGTCTCCTTCTTGCCCTTTACGACTCTCCCCTAATTTTCGCGCTTTATTTGGGAAAAAATAAGTTTTTTAAGAGCACTTGAGTCCTACGATTTCTCCTGTTTTCGGTCTTATCATTTCTTTTCAGTGTACAACACAATGTGTCAGCACTTTACGGGGGGTTAGGCGTTTCATCGGTAGTATTTTTGAAGGTGTAACTCACGCACTTCATTCTGATCTACTCGCGGTCTAGTCACTCACTTCAGCCCGGCGTTATCTCCCTCACATTCCCTGTTGAACGCCAGCATTTTGTGACTCAACAGTTCCTTTGCCGACGCACTTCTTCTGCACGTTGTGAGCCTGGGAAATAGGGGGGAAGCGAGGTTTAACCTGCCACCCCCCCCCGATGGCCATCCAGGTTTAATATCACAGAGGTTCTTGTCCTGAGTAGGTACAAAGGGAAGAGTCACGCTAACCGCCTCGGCGCGAGTGATGGGGGTCGGTGACTCGGACACATCGTGTGATTGAGAGGCATCCGCAGACGATGGTGCCAGCAGCCATCGGGAGGTGATAAATCTGACTGATTCGGAGCAGATCAGCCCGAAATTTCAGAGCAAAACTACCCCTAGAAACAATCGAGGCTCTCAGTCGGTGTCTCCTAGCTCAGATGATTCGTTGCACTCAAACCTTGCCCTTTCCGTCGCTTTCTCACTGTTGAGATGGGCAGTCAGTCAAAACACGAACGCCCTGCTTTGGTCAGCAGCGAAGTATTGAGCGCAAAAATACCCCTCCTCCCTCCACATGCATTTGAATGATAGAAATTTTTTTCATTACTATTTGCTTTGAGGTGGAAGGCTATATCTTCTGGCTTTTGATTAATTACCCGCCCGAATTCAGGTTGTAAAGTATTTCAGTATTCAGAAGAAGAAGAAGAAGAAGAGAGCACCGGAACAAGGAGTTTCGGATTCTTACTCGAACCTGCAATCCGTCAACAAGCGCAATGACTTCCTGGTACCATATTCGGTGCTGAGACAGTCCCTGAGCAGGGGAATCAGTCACATGGAGAGGGCGCGGCCGAGAAACAGTCCCAGTGACAGCGGTCTAGATTGTCGAGCCATCATCATTCAAACATCCAACACGGATGATGAAATTGTGGCAATTAACAACTCGGACGCGGACTGACGAGCCATCATCGCCTCAGTTACGACCCCTAGCGGTGATCGCGAGAGCTGTTAATTATAGTACGCATGCGTCCCCACGGCAGCTACGTGCTATAAATACTGCACTCCTTGTGCCACCATTACCCTTATCTGCGACCGTCTCTGATGATGGGTTCGAGTGAGAATTCGAGACTTCATGCGAAAAGACCAATAGTAATTTGCCACATGGTTCATTCTCTGCGTCATGCCTTTCGCCCGGCTCGTCCACGTGGTTGTTTAAATCCCTCAGTTGGCCTGATCGATTGCTCATTGGTGGATGCCGTGAGGTGGCCAGCGCTCGCGAACATGCCGGGGTTTATTGTGCCGAAATTAACAGAAAAGGATTACGAACGTGACCACCATGAGAGGTTCATCGAAACCCAGTTTGGCTACCTCGATTACCATGACTACCCCGGGCAGAAATATTATCGAAACTATCAGGGCGAACATGACCTTGACTTAATCAGGCGCTACATCCCATACAACCTCTGCTCGGGTTATCCTGATGTGACCTACCGATACTTCGCTATGAATTGGCCCGAGTTATGCATATTTGTAAGGCAAATCGTTTTACCTGCATTATTTAACTCTAAATTTTGCAAGTGATCATGATTTTGGGGTACTTTGGCATATATTAGGAATACCGGAAAGTAGTGTTTTTATTTTAATGAATGACAAGAAAATTTCTAACTGGCGAACGCCTTGCTTTTCAGTCGTTTATATAATCGGCATCGTTATCAAGCATGATGACTTATTTTGAAAATAAGTTCTCAGTACCCTCTTTATAAAAGGAAGTTTGTCTTGAGGTAAAAATCCCAAGGAATCTCAGTTTTGACATCATCAATATTTCGAGCAGTTTTTCCGTCCAGGAAGCGAAAAAAAGATATAAACAACTAATAATCCATTGGTGTACAATCAGGTGAATGTGGTGAATGGGGAAAAAGTTACCACCCCAAGTCTTGGATCTTGTGCTGGATCTGCAGGGCCGAGTGCAGTCTGGGTAACAATCGGGAGATGGCACCCAAAAAATCCGTTACCTAGAAATAATACCTCTAACAGTGGACTCAAACACTTTTAGGCTATATCAGCGGTTGCAGGCCTACTTTCACGCACTTTTTGGACTTTCCGCGATGGCCTAACATGGGTTGGCCGAACGAACATCGCAGGGGGTTACATGGACGATGTTCGCTATTACCCAACCTTCCCCATCGTTACACATGTACGCCTGAATATACGGAATGCATTCGCATTATGGCAGTTTATTACAAAACAAAATCACTTTTAAATAGGATGAGTCTGCACAACATGGGACAGGAACAGCTCCCAGGCATCTGTCAAAGACTTAGCATTCAGGCCAAACCAAAGACGATACTGTACTTCGTCTATGTGAGCCCACACAACTCGACCACATACAGGGCCTCCCTCGTGGAGTTTCCTTTTCAGTCTACTCCAGTATGCCTCAATGGCATTGGTATACCGTCCGGTGGTAGGGTCCTTGAAGTTCTTTGAGTGGTTAACATAGAAATGTAGATAACCTTCTGAGGGAGGACGATTATACACCTTCCACTCGTCCGTTACCACTATACTGCCTTTGGCGACCCATTTTGTAATAACGGAACGGAGAGCGGGCCAACTTCGATCATTCATCTGTTCAAATAAGGCTTTCTGTCGGCTAGTAGCGTACATCCCCACCAGCTATCACCCATAAAACCCCTATTACCACCTGTCCCGTAAGACAGGCTGCTATGGTTAGGCCGAATTTTTTGGGTGCGATCTCCCGCTTGTTACCGCAGTCTGACATTGTCATGCGGCAGAATAAAAACGCGTTCTGTTGTTTAACTTTTGATGTTTGGCGACGAGAGCTTAGTTCAGTCGTTCTAATATTCGACAATAGAGGTCTTCTGTTACAGCCTGACTTTGTTTCAATGGCTCAAAGTGAAATATGCCTTACATACCCCACCAGACACTTGGTTTGTGGATCTGATTTCGACGTGGGAACTGGCGCCTGACTTGTGGAAAGCCGTTGGTGCTTGTGCTGGTTTTGGCAAGGGTATGGTTTATGGTCGGGATTAATTAAGCCGCGGAGCAGTTGTGTTAAAAGAGAATAACTGGCGATATTTACTTGTACGTGCCAGAGAAGGATATTAAAAGACTTCGTGGTGGCTGCTGTGTGAGAGTGGTCAAGATGCGTTAAGTCGGAGTAAAAATATGGAAATGTCAGCAAAGGGAAACTAAATATATTTTTATTATTACAATTAAATAGTGTCCTTTTTTAATTGGTGGAATTATGGAGAGTCAAAATTTGTGATACCCCAAAGTTCTTAGATGCCCAGCTCTTTTGCTTAACACATCTTCTCCCCGCAGTAAGTAACCCCGGCCATAAATCATACCCTTGCCCAGTCTGTTAACATGAAGAAACCGTTTCTCATCTCCACTGACAAATCGATGAAGAGCTGGCCCTCTCTCCAGTCTGCTTAGCAATAAGTCACAGATTGTGGAGCGCTGGACTTTGCTTTTTTTATCGAAAGTCGGCGAGTAATTCAAACTCCTTGTCTACTGACCTTGCCTATCTATTGAAGGCGCTCCTCAACAGTAGACCATGATAAATCTAGTTTATCTGATTGCTCCTCGATGGCTTGACGAGAATCTGTCTCCGTGGTTGCGTTCTAAGGACCGTTGTCCAGCTACACTGGTCTTCCCGGACGATGGACATCGGAGAGGTCGAAATCCCCCGATCGGAATTTCGCGAACCAGTGCTGGGCCTTGCGGACGTCCAAAACATTCGGATAAACATCATAAATTTTTTGGGTGACTGTTATTGCATTGGTTCGTTTACGAAAGTCCTACAGCATACAGTGACAAACATGGCCGCCTTCGGGTACTTTTCCCATTTTTCTTGGCGTAGTCTAGAAAACAAAATTTATCTTAAAATCTAAAAAAGAAAAACCTAACGGACTTGCATGGAACAAACATCGGCAGTTTGACCGTCGATTTCGATGGCGTCTACCGTGTGCTCCACAGCAAAGTGAAACAGCGACGGTGACTTAAGCGTGAAGTAGTTTATAGTGTTAGCAGACTTTCGGAGCTCCTATCTCACTATCACCCCCTCACACACCTGGACTCCGTGTCAAGGTAGAGTCAAGAAGACAGGAGGCTGGAACGGAAGCAACTGGCTGACATGGCGTAAGCCCGCGCCTAGGCGTGTCATCAAACTCCCTGGTCCGCAACGCAAAATGGCCAGGATTTTAAACACAACAGGAGAAGAGCGATCCCACGGACAGTGGCAGTGACATACAGGCCACATTAGGAAGGAGGCATTGCAGCCTGACTCTTAGACCACCGGTCCACTAGTCCACACAAAGACACACTGGACCGACTACGAGGTCCGAGTTATCCCGTCAGCTTGCAGATTCACAAGCCACGGATTTTAGCACATCGTGGAACAGATATAAACCTTTACTGAATAGCATTCAAAGTAAGACCACTTAAAACGACACTACTTTCCAGCATACATAATAATAACAACCTTCGGAGTTGTTATTTGTTCGCGATTGCTTTTAAGGAGGTAAGTGGGACACCACACTAGCTTTACTTTGTTGATCTGGAGCAGACATTTGACTGTGTTAAATTCGCAGCTGCAAGTTTGCAGACAACTAGGTCGACCTAACCGCAGAAGTTAAATAGTCCGTTAGAAGTGTGGCCGAAATGGCAGGCAAATCATTACAAAGTCCACCGAAAGCTGTCGCGTTTCCCTAACCCCTCGAGTCTGAAGCCAGAGGAATGTGATAAGAAGGGATATTTGGAAATTATTTCCCAGTGAAAAAGTAAGTTTGGTTGTCGGATCCAGATCAGACGGAGTTACCAACAAGTGTATTACTCTAAATCAGAGACACCACTTCTAGACGTATCCAGCTTTCAACTAATGTGACTGTTTTCCGACACCATGGAATTTTCAAGTTTCCCAAGGTTCTGCATATTGGGTGGCCACATGATATTCAACATGGCTACAATTTCAGTGAAATGTCGACTGCGAATTTCGGCTGTGCTTTCCGGTAGAAGGGTCCACTTAGATAACATTGCAATATTTGTTTACGTGAGTGTAGGACGCTGACTTCTGGCAGAGCATCCTTCCACCCACCTACGCCAATCCTACTCTTAATACTCGATTAGTGTGGTAGTAGACTTCAAGTCTGGCTCCCAGTCAATCACAACTATCCAAACCGGCCAATCATCTTCAAGGCCGACGCATTTTCCAGTCATTCTGTACAGAATACAATGCTCTGTCTACTGGCGTCTAACTTCTCTTCTTTCTGTTTGCGCCCGAGCCTGAAGGTCGTAGTGGCAACGGTCCGCCCATGACTCAAACTGCTGCGACCCACACAGAGTTTAAGTGGAGACATCTTGCTTGTGGGTGCAAGAATGCTGAACCTGAAATGAGCACTCCATAATGTCTGCGTGAACTTTTAGCCGTAAATCAGTATTGCAGGTGCGCTTAAGCAATATTCTGAATTTAAGAGTTTATTTAAAACTCCCCATCACTGGTGTCTGTCGCAACTCTAAATCGCTGTCGCTACGCGCGAAGAAACTCAAACGGACACGACCAAATCAATTGATTTACAGGGGCTGTGGTGACTCACGCCCTACCGCTATCATTTGGCTGATGGACGTGCGTGATAGAACGCTCACGTCCACGATTCCTCCCCTCCAGCCAACCAGCGTGACCAGCCAATCATTTTAGACGTCTGCGTTTGCTCTGATTGGCCTCGACACGCACATCCCGTTTGGCCTACCTGTCGGATGCGCGTTGGCGAGTCTGCTTTTGAGGCCTTTGTACGGAATAAGACTTCTTACCACAGGGCTATCTCACTTTTTTCCTCATAAATCCAACTTGGTTTTGGATCGTAGTGGTTGACCTAAACCTGCTACCTTAACTGCTGTCCGATTCTGGCTGTTTGGTGACGCTGATTGCGAAATCAAATTAAACTTCCTGGGTCGGATCCTGTCTCATTGAATTGTCTCCAGCAGAGTCTCAAACCGAGAGGGCAAACTCTGATAAATTAGCGACAGAACAATGCATCTGGACAGCCCCTATAAATGTTGCCTTCAATTAGAATTCCGGTAGAATGAGTGTCTGTTTTGATTCCTGTAACCGTGCACAATCACGCGCGGCAGCTTACTCGGGACGACCTATTAGAACGTAAGACCGATTAAAGTAAGCCAGTATGTTTTCTGAGAAAATGTGAGAGTAACTTGGGGTTAGCCACCTGACGGATTGTTTTATGTCCCCTCCCAGGCGTTCACTGATACGCACATTCCGATTGGCGTGATAATGGGACACCAAACTGAACCCCGGAGGGCACGAATCACAATGTTCGCTGTGGAACACCGAGTCGACCACAAAGTTGTCTGTAAGTTTTCTGTACTGATACGCCGAACCCAAACTCCAAAATCCTTCTGTTAATAGTCTCAGACACTTTTAGGTTTTCCCCATCCTTTTGGAGCAGGGCCTTTCTGCTAATAGTCGAGTTGAAAAACACTGTTTACGGCCTAAAACCGCAACCACTGGAAGGTGGGGTGGGGGCTTGTAGTTAAAAGCCTTAAGTCAACAATCAGCAGCCATTTCGAAATATCTGTCCTTGACAATTTCCTGAAGTTGTTCAGGTATTCTGTTCCCTGACCCTCAATATTCGACCCTGCAGCTAAGGTTGAGGCAGAGTTTTGACAGATCTGAATTATTTAACCAACCGATAATAGCTCAGCGGCCTCTGCGGGCCTCAGGTTCAGCCAGCGCCCTAACCACATGGGGTACGAGTTTATTTTAACCTTTTCTCTTTCATCATTCTCTTTCAGACAAGAGACTGTTGAACCTAGTGCTCAAGAGGATGCGCGAAAACGAAATAAAACAGGTAATTTTTGTTTTAATAAGTAAGCCATTCCTGTTCAAAGAAGGCATCTGGGCATGGAAAAGGTAGAATTAAAGTTTTAAATTCGCTCGGAAATTAATGTGTGAGCTCGGAGTAAGTTCTTCACCAGAAACCTCGCTAGGTTTGGCCAGGAAGTTGATATGGACACCTGGGTCGATCAACCGCGTGGTGTTCACATTCTGCTAACAGGCTGTCAGTAGTATGTAGATACCGATTGATTGGCCACACTCTTAGCATCAGATGCGCGGCTCTGCGCTTTTTGCCATTACACCCGCTCGAAGAATGGTAGACCAAAAACATGGTGCTGCCTGTTCAGAAGAAACTACAGTGATTACACAGTTTTTGACAGTTGTGTCAATATGAATTATTCAAAATCTGCCAAAACGTCTATGAATTACGTGAGCCTGGTAGTCATCTAGTGGATCCCAGGTGAATTACTTAGGAAATCCTGCTTGGGCAGTCAACTTACTGTATCAGATTTGGTGGATCCCAGACGTTGCAGTAGGTTGGGCGGGTGACTTGGCCCAAAATTTGATTAAACTCGCGTCGTCCTGCGGGGCCTTGTAGCTCAGGTGGTTAGAGCGTTGGATGTACTAAAGCCTTCCCCCTTGCTGTCGGGGTTCGAATCCCACCGAGGCACCGAGTTTTTCACAGTTGGGTCAATATGGATTACAGTTAAGTTGATTTTTACAAAAGAATAGGCCACATGGCATTACTGACAAAAATAAGGGAGGCTGGTATAACCATTTCTGGCTCATTAGCCGTCGTCAACCAGTCATACCCAACCCCGAGGTGTGGAACATCTGGGGCTCGATCTCGCGACCTGTTGGTTAGAAGTCTAACGCCTCTAACCACTGAGCCAGGAGCTCGATGTCTAGTCGGTTTCGATCGGGAATATACAGTGATAGAAGGGCGCTCACCGATCGTTCTTACGGAACTCACTCGCCCCGTTGGGCTTTATGGGCTTCTCTCGAGTCCAACCAGCAGCCGCGCAGCGACGCATGATATTAGCAAAATGGCAAAAGACAAGGGAGACTGGAATGGCCATTTCTGGCTCATTAGCCGTAGTCAGCCAGTCACACCCAAGAACGCCCGCTCTTTAATCAAACTTAACTTACATTGGAGTCCTGCCTCCGATGACGAAATCGCGGCAATTAACGACTCGGACGCCGACTGACAAGCCGTCATCGCATCACTTACGACCCCAGCGGTGATTGCGAGAGCTGTTAATTACAGTACGCATAGGGTCCCACGGCAGCCACGTGCTATAAATAATGCACTCCTTGTGCCACCATTACCCTTATCTGCGAGTGCCTGATGATGGGTTCGAGTGCGAATCCGAAACACCAGGCCAATAAATTTCTTTTTCCAGTGATCGAATCCTTGTCTTCTGCACCTCTTTCTGGAACTCGCCTGTTCGCTTCTATACATGTAGACTTGCCAGCGGCGCTTTATTCAAAGTTCACTATTTTTTGAAAATATCTTTTGTTCGTTTTTTTTAAATTATCGCGCCCAATTTCTTTGCCAAATGACAGCGTACGGTAAGATTTTCGGCAAAAATTTATCTATTGTCTGTGTTTTCTTGCTCTCCATCCTGTGCGCTGCCTCACTCGTAAAATCCCCGCTACGGTCCACAGGCCAGCCCAAGTTAGTTGTGGGCCCTACACCCTATCGTCGCCAACTGCCCCAGATGCTAGGGACAGCCACAGCTATAGTAGTGAAAATGCAATTCCCAGATGTCATTATCAAAAAAGGAGGTGTTCACCGGGAGAGGTGTGGTGGAGGTCTGACGTTTCGGGTAGTCGTTTCTTCTACCCATCTTCAGAATAGGAGTTGCCCACAGGCCCGACTCGACAATCCGCCGGCAAGTGATGCGGCCAAAAGACCCGATCCCTAAGCAAGAGATGTCAGTCGTTGTCTACCGACTTCAGTGCAGCTGCGAGATGTGCAACTAGGTTGGGAAACCAGCCAACGGCTGCAAACGCGAATGCACGAGCATAAGTTGGTCGTGCGAAGGTTGGACCAAAGGTCGGAGGTAGCAACCCATGCCGCGAAAATGGGACACATCTTCAACTTTGCCTCCGTTGGAATTGTGGGCAGGGGTGATGATCATACGGCAAGGCAGGTACAAGAAGCCCGGACGTCTACCGACTGTTCTGTCAACCGCCACATCAATCTGCCTCTCCCCTATCTGGTTCTACAGACATTCTTGACGGGGGACAGTCACGGCGCGGGACAATCGGGGCCGTCAGCTATCGCCGACGAGGATGGGCGGGATTCAGGTCATGGTGACATGCAGGTCGGATGCAGCCACACAGGCGTCAAACAAAATGAGCCATATAAGGAGAGCTGTGTGCATGACTTCCCAGCCTCTGAAGATGGGTAGAAGAAACGACTACTCGAAACGTCACATGACCAATAAACCTCTCCCAGTGAACGCCTCCTTTTCTTTTGACAGCCACAACTGCTCAGCCCTAATTGGGTGGGCCGCAGAAGTTCTACTGTCTGTCTTGCATGCAAGTGTGCCGGATAGGATAATGTTGGCGTGTGTCTTAACTAACACAACCATCAGACTCACTCCTGGTCGGCAGGTTAGACCGAGAGATACCAGCAGGCGGAGTTTATTCTGGTGGTCTGAGCACTCGACATGTGACCACCTCCGGGTACTCGGACGCGTCTGTCTGCGGGGCGAAGGTGACTCTGTGTGTTTCGGGAGATGAGAGCCAATCAGCGTCGCGTTAGCAAGTGAACTGGACTGTTCCCGGGTTGGCTGCCCTCGCGGCATGCCCCATCCATCCGAAGGTGGTGATCACGTGACGCGTGTGGCAGGGGGGGGGGATAGGCGGACTGCATATATGCGTTTGAGGTGCTTGCGCAAGAAACCGCTGCGACGACCGCACGACGACCTAGTCGGTTTTGCTCTTGCAGCGCCAAAATGCCGGCATCTTGTGTGCGGGCATTGTTACCTGAAGTTAGAACGGCTTTACCCTGAGGGCATTCACCTAACGTCCTTGACCGCATCGCATGCACTAATGGCTTTTGCGTGGGTGTTAACCGCACAAGGGACTCTAACTAGTAGACAGAAACTGTTTGCCTGTCGAAGTGCTCCGATCTCGCTCGCCTTGCTCATGCACATAAAGACCACCGAAACGGTCGCCGTGGCTAACACGAAACAGACGCTAGTAGTCTCCATACCCGTTACTAGTTAAGTGACCAGTGTAAGCCATTGCTTGGACCTGGGCACGCACTACGAAGACCCGCGCTACTACCCCATCAACCATCCGCCCCCCTCTTAAAAACAACTCATCCATGATTATCCATCTGGAATCTACAAATGTCTCTGATGATGGGTTCGAGTGAGAATCCGAAACGTCAGGCCAATACACTTCTTGTTCCAGCGATCGCATCTCATTTTTTTTCATTTGAAAACTCTCCGAGTCACCGTTTTTTCATTTATTCTAGTACTTCCCCACCTACCTATCCGAATGCCGTTCACCGGCTTCCTGTGCTCCTGGCGTGTACACACTTTACGCAGATCTAGTCTGATGCTGTCGCCGCTCCCTCATTAAGTCCGAAGACGGGTTGATGTCACTAGCCCTACAATTAACAAGTGCAACTCGTCTTCTCCAAAGAACCCGCCTCCCTCGCTGATGTGATAGTAGGGAGAAGCATTTGAATTAATGCACCTGATCCTAACCAAGGGATCACCGATCCGGTGGCCCAGTGCGAGAGCATGTGACCTAATGACCAACGTTCAAAAATGCCAGGGTTCGAACCACATGTTGTGTTGACCTGGGGTTGAGGTTAGGCCGGCTAAAGGCGACTATTATACCAGGTACGGCCATTCCGGCCCAGTCTGGTTATGCCGATGTTTCTTTTGCATATGTAGCGGGCAGCCATCATAACCAGTATGGCTTCATTGTTCAGGACTTTGCTGCCAGATGCGCTGACCTGAAGCCACTCGACCGACTTCAGCTCGAACACAATTGCGTCCACACAGTGTCATGGCTACCCATGCGCCACTTGAACGCGCTATCCCCTGCAACGACAACCTAAACCACTAGGACACCATCCCTCGGCAAATGCAACACACACTGACTGGACACCACTTGAGCTTGGCCCACGACCCTGCAAAAGCGGCTGCCACCGCTGTGTCAGGGACTCTCGAAGAGAGAGAGAGAGAGAGCGAGAGAGAGAGAGAGAGGACAACTCCGGGTTCTGTATACATTAAACCCCCATTCTGGTGCCTTCCGTCTTCTCCTTCCAACATGGGATTCGACCTGGTGCTTGTAGCACTCAGAGCACTTATTCTCACTGCTATGCCGCTACACATACATGTTCCGCCGGAAGATAATGTGTGAATCCGGAGAGAGGTCCTCAGATAGCGAGATTATTCGTCGAGGTCTACCGAGGCTGGTGTCAGTGGCAGCCATAAGAGCGACAGCAGGACTGAGAGGCGACAAAAAATAAGTCCAGGCGTCGCTAATTGGATTTGGAAAAATTGGATTTCCGGTTTGTGGCCATCCCGCCACATGAGTATTTTACGGGAATGCTGTGATTTGCCAAATGTATGGTGTTTCTTTTACCACTGAGAGAATTGGTTGTACCGTGGAGGGCAGATGCATGCACATCTGTGCAGTTGAGATCAAGACTTAGCTTACGATCTCAAGTTTTAGGCTGAAAGTTATTTGCATACAAACAGGCAATTAAGACGCAGAACTCTGGCATCGCTGGTCAGTTCCACGGACCTGACTGGAATCTGTCCCCATGTTCGCGACCAAACTAGGCTAACCATCTATTCGAATTAATTCTCAAGGGAACCCCAACAGTTGGTGGTGCCCGACCCTGATCACGGCGGCTGAACTGACCTTTCGGCGTTTAAATTAGTCGCTTTGCCAACGAGCCACCTTCCCGCCCAACTAACAGGTCTTACTGTGAAATGTGCAATTACTGTGCCAAAAACATCACATGGACGAATTCTTCCGCCAGTATATTTTGGTTTTGACGAGTACTCATTACTACGGATACAACTCTATCTCTCTTTCCCGTCACGCTAGCAAAAGTTATCGGTCGACAGTTTACGTCGTTCGCTTAGGATGCCACTTCCCTGATCTCCTGCCGCTTTTGTCGAATTAGCGGTTGTTTTTATTGTTTAGGTTGTCATTCTGCCCCTCAATGAGGATAAACGCAGAAGAATGCTCCAGGTCATTGGCGACGGAGGTCCGCTGCGATTCATCAACTCTGACAGGGAGTTTCAGTTCTATATTTGAAGTGGCATGCTTGGAAATGCATGCGCAGGATAACGTCAGGAAAAATCCTGATTGTGCATTAAAGAATGCTTTCATTCGGCCTTGCGTTCTTAATCGAAACACCCGTTTTTGGTTGAAAGAACGGGAGATAGGCGGCGTAGGCGCCAACGTACTCAATCGAAACAATTCGTCCGACGACCACAACTATTGGAATAATTTCTGCTACTATAATACGTTTAAGTAGGTGCGTAGTGAAATATTTACACATAGGGGTACTCAAGTCACCCATGTCGGCGAGTAGGCGAACTATGATGTTAGGCGAGGCCGTTTAGCAACATACGCTTGTCTCGCATCCGCAAAACCAGGAAAGTAAACAGTTTTGCCTGAGTTTGAACGTGTGTAAGGTCAGCCATTAAGCACCCGTTGTCAGGTGAATGCTTGTAATAGTACGAGTTGCGTTTGGCATGACGATCATCAGTAAAATCGCACAGGATGATGTACATACGGCAGTCTACCCTATCAAATATTCACTGGACGCAACACAAAGAAGGGCTGGCAAACAGTGAGGGAATCTTAAGGGTGTAGGTGGTACAGCTGTCGCGTCCTACGTTTATGTCTCATCCGCGTGTGCGTGACTTGGGCCTTTGTCTGGTTGGCCTTGAATATCCATAAGAGCGGGTGAGGTGCAGGAAAAGATAGACACCAAATTACTTGCATCCTGTCGAGTTTCCCGCCAAAACAAAACATCAACGAACCCGTTTGGAAGTAGTCGGTTCTACTTTTTCCGACATATAGCAAGTAAACTTTGACCTCTAGCAGGTCCGCAGAGAGCAGTCTTCTCAGAAGGAGATGTCATTCTTTTAAATTTTCAGAAGATTCTTCTACCTTACAGCATGCGTCCTTTGAGAATGCAGATACTCTACTAGCCGAAATTTGTTGCGAGATATGACGCGTTTCATGATTGCTAAGCTATTGGTTCCTTTTCATAAATGCTTTTAAATACCGGATTCGGGAAGGCGGTAAACAGAGACGTGATTGGATGACGACTGAAAATGGCCAGTCCAGTTTGCTTTGTGTGTAAGCGATAATGATAGCTTGACCGTCGCATCCAACGATGTCCACCAGCTGCTCCACGGCCACGCGATGCAGGCAGGCTGACTTGCGTTGGAATTAGTTTGTGGTGGGGGTGGACTTGCACAGCATCTACTGCACTCCCTCCAGTGTCAAGACAAAGTCAAGAAGACCGGAGTCGGAGATGGCGCTGATGGGTGGCGCGGCTGAACTCGCACCTTGGCGCTACACTCCACACCCCCTGATCCACAACAAGCACTTAACCAGGAGAGAAAGGACGTGAATGACTGGGCAGCCATGCACACGACCTATATACCCAGCGGAAGTGCAAGCGCATCTACCAACAGGGAGTCAGGTGCCCGAGAACTGCCAATGCACATCAGGTTGCGAGGCCAATGGTTTCCTGACCGTGGAATAGCAGACGCTGTTTTAAGCTAGACTTTGTTTGACTGGCACTTGGGGATAATTTCTCAACAGCACGGGATAAAAATGACACTACACGCTTACCAAGACTGATAACACAGGCCTTTGCAGTTTTGGAAAAACTGCCAACTTACTCTGAAATAGCGGATTGGCTCGTCGGTCTTTTCATGCAGGTAGACTTCCGGTTGTGTTTTAAAGTACACTGCTAACTAATAAGAGCTGAAAAAAGGAACGGTAGGATGTGGTTTGGTAGCCCAACCTGATGGGCACACTACTGTTGGGGTTGGGGTTAAGGGTTAGGGCTAGGGATTATGGTTAGGGGTTATGGTTGGGGGTTAGGGTTCAGGGTTAGGGGCTTTAGTCAGGGGTTAGCGCAACTATTTCTCAACCATTCAAACTACAGCCGCGCATACCCAATAGCTTTTCTTTTGCATGCAACTGCTCAGCCTTGTCACCTGTGCGTTCCCCGGCCCCATCTGTAAAAACCCCTATTAGCACCGGCCCCGTATTGGAGGTGACTGGGGTTTGTTTACTTCAGGTGGGGCTACATAACCGCATCCGACCAAAGAAACCAAATTGAAAGCGAACACAAATGTCACAATGTCACAAATGCTCCAGCCAAAAGGTTACCAAATAGATTCTCGGGAAGTAAGTAACAGTTTCTTGGCGTTCATTATACAAACTAATTAGAACTTGTCGTTTTCTAAATAGATTCTGTCGAAAGCCGCACTCTGAGGGGAAGTCAGGGACGTTTGAAGTATAACGAGAATTGGGCCGACAAACGTACGCCTTCGCCTATTCCTCATCAGGCCTGAACAGCAGAATATACATCACGGTGTACAACTGCTAATAGAAAAGGCTGCTTCGAAGGAGGGCTAAAGGCGTCTAGTATGACTAGACAAGAGGACAAAATTATGGTCTGGTTCTGTCAGGGGCAGGGACAGGCGGGAGGTGCCAAAGAGGATGTATTTGCGTTTCGTCGCTGCAATGAGATCTCTCAGGTGAGATCCAAGTCGCCCTTACAGAAGTCCGGCAGATTTTTTGGAGACCAGGTTATGTGCAGTATGCGTCTTGACAGCCACTACGCATACGCCCACATCTGCTTATACTTACATTCATATTAACCCAACAGCAAAATACTCGGCGCCTCGGTGGGATTCGAACCCAGGACAGCAAGGGACAGGCTTTAGTACAGCCAAAGCTCTAGCTCCTTGAAATACGAGGCACCACCGGCAGACGTGAGTTTAATCAAATTCAGGTCACCCTATCCGCCTAACCTATTGCAACATCTGGAATCCACCAGACGACTACCAGGCTCACATACAGTGAGTGACCGATCTCATGAAATGTTGGCTGAAATTCTGAAATGCGTTTTCGATTAGGAAGGATTACTTAGTCGCGGTTGTAATACTGATTATCTTGTGGCATACTCTTATATCATTTCGGACTCGGCAGGATGTCGGCTCTTGAATGCACTTCTTTTGAATCTCCCGTAGAAGGCGTGCTCGGTAAAATATGACTACTTTAGTAGCATGCATTTTCCCCATTGATTTTCGATGGTCTTGGAAATTCAAATATATTTTATAGAAACCATAAACAAAAATATGCCTTCTTTTAATCAATCAACAGAGAATCACGTCTTCTTTATATTATATACTTAAGGAAGAAGCATAATTAGGTTTTAAAAAAGTTTCTGATTATGAGACTTTTTAAGACCGCGATATGTCCATTCACATAGCATCGTACCTGGCCGTTTATCACTGCTCCTCATGAAATGTACAACATGGTCCGCATCCATTGCACAATTTTATGGACCCTGTATGATATCTCTTCAATGACATAGAAAAATATGGGATTTTCTTTACGCGGAACGCATGCACCTTGTAGAGTGTAGTCACTAAGCGCTAATGCAACGAATGATTAGGCTCCAAATTTTTCGGCAATCAGAAAACTTTTTTAAAACCTAATTATACTCCTTCCTTAAGTATAAAATATAAAGAAGACGTGATTCTCTATTGATTGACTAAAAGAAAGCATATTTTTGTTTGTGGTTTCTATAAAATATATTTGAATTTCCAAGACCATCAAAAATCAATGGGAGAAATGTATGCTACTTAAGTAGTCATTTTTTTACCGAGCACGCTTTCTACAGGAGATTGAAAAGAAGTGCATTTAAAAGCCGACATCCTGCCGAGTCCAAAATGTTATAAGAGAATGCCTTAAGATAATCAGTATCAACACCGCGACCAAGTAATCCTTCCTAATCGAAAACGCATTTCAGAATTTCAGCCAACATTTCATGAGATAGGACACGCACTGTAATTCAGAGTTGTTTTGGCAGATTTCAAATAGTCAATTTTGACCCAACTTTGAGAGCTTTTGTGCCTCGGTCGTATTTAAATCAAGGACGGTAAGGGAAAGGCTTTAGTACAGCCTGGTGGACTCTAGGTGGATTGTTTGGGAAATCCTGCTCGGCCAGTCAGCTTACTGTATTAGATTTGGTGGATTCCAGACGTTGCAGAAGGCTGGGCGGGTAACTTGGCCCAGATGTGAGTGAACTCACGACTCTCGGTGGGGCCTCGTGCCTCAGGTGGTTAGAGTGCTAGCTGTACTAAAGCCTGACCCTGGCTGCCGTTGGTTCCAATCTCACCGAGGTCGCCGAGTTTTTCATTATTACGTCAACGCGGAGAATTAGTTAACTAAAATCAACGTTTTGGATTGGAGTTCGAGTTTATCATTGGAGAAGCAGTCATGGGAGTGTCGTCATTGAATAAGGTTATGTAGTGTCCATTTGTGCCCCCACCCTAAAACACGCCGCGAGGTAGATGCGCCAGTTGAGAACGAAGTCGTCCCGGCGTTTTGTTGTGGTCCAGAAAAATCATATCACTGTGAGTTATGGGTCAGGAAGGGTAGTGGTACGCCGTGCCACCCACCTGCGCCCTCCCTCCCTTCCGGTCTTCTTGACTCTGGGTCCAGGTGAGGGAAGAGAGAGTGCGATAGATGCTGCGCAAGTTTACTATCACTACAGACTAGCTCAGGCACACGTCACCGTCCCTGCTCCCACCTTGATGTGGGTGGACATCGTAGGCAATGACGGTCGAACTGTCGTAAGGTTCAGTATGTGGATTTCCACTCTACCAGCCGATTATCCTCTGAACTCCTGGCCTTTCGTAACTCCCGTCACTTGTTTTATTGCCATAGAAATCATGGGTTTACGGAGTGTCTACCACATGACAAGTGATTTGGGATGGTCCTGTGGCGAGGTAGCGGACTAATTAACCTCTGATTATCTAGTCCCGTTTTCTTTAACCGAATTGTTTGTTTTAACGTGACGGAAACTACACACTTGGACAACCCACGCTTCGCTGACATGCTCCGCTGTCGTGCTCTGTTGTCAGGTCATTTTACGTTCTGAATATCAACATTATTCACTAAAATGATTTCGCTGACCGCCCTTAATACTTAAGGCTTTTGAGATATCATTCGTTAGTTTGTGGGAACATCATTAACTACATCAGTCCTTCGAGCTCCAAGCGGAAACTTCGGGCTA
>CACRXP010000186.1:305205-349144 GCA_902702965.1 Spirometra erinaceieuropaei | reverse complement strand
TTTTAACGAATATTTTTGCAGGACAAAAAATATTCGCATCCATTCAGTTCCCTGAGCGGGGCGTAAATTCATAAATATTTTACATTACTTCCAGTAGTATGTTATTACTGACAAAGACAAGGGAGACTGGAATAGTGATTTCTCGCTTATTAGCCGTCGTCAGCCAGTCATACCCAACCTCGAAGTGTGGAACACCCGAGGCTCGAGTTCTCGACCTGTTAGTTAGAAGTCCACGCCTCTAGCCACTGGGCCACGAGCCCGTTCGCCTGTCGGTTTCGATCGGGAATATACAATGGTAGGGGGCGACCACCGCTCATTCTTACGGAACTCACTCGTTCCGTTGTGTCTTACGGGCTCTCTCTCGAACCCAACCAGCAGCCGCACAGTGGCGCATGATATAGGCAGTATGTGGATCAGTGACCCCAGTGGACCTCTAACTAACAGGTTGCGAGTTCGAGCCTCGGCTGTTCTACACTTCGAGGTTGGGTATGACTGGCTGACGAAGGCTTATAGGCCAGAAATGGCCATTCCAGTCTCCCTTGTCTTTGTCGGTAATATCAAAGTAAATAGTGTCTTGCCGAGTCTGTGTATTTGACTTCCGTTTTGGGCACGGAAGTCACGGACTCGTGGCCCAGTGATTAGAGGCGTTGGACTTCTAACTAGCAGGTCGCGAGTTCGAGCCTCGGGTGTGTCACACTTCGGGGGTTGGGTATGACTGGCTGACGACGGCTAATAAGCCAGAAATGGCCATTCCAGTCTCCCTTGTCTTTGTAGGTAATATCATTCTGCCTTCATCATGCGCTGCTGTGTGGCTGCTGGTTGGGTTCGAGAGAGAGCCCGTAAGGCACAATGGAACGAGTGAGTTCCGTAAGACCGATTGGTGAGCGCCCCCTACCATCATTACTTCCAGTGTTAGTCAAATTTTGCGCCGATGACATTCTGGATTAAACTGCCAGGTTCCAGGGTTGTGCAGCCAAGCACTTTTTCGGCACGATTTCCCTTCTACCCATATGAGGCTCCATTTTAAATGAGGAACCATGCCGTTGATTTCATAAGAAAGTTCGCCTCAAGAGTCTTCTCTGTAGGTCTTTAGAGAGGGCGCTACAGCTATCTGCGGAGTGCGTACGACCCAGATCTCAGAGTTTCTGACTGTCGAAAGAACGTGCTTCTGTTTCCCATCCGAAACGCGCCGTCCCGCCTAATCACCGCCAAAAGCAAATGTACATCCAGGGAATTAGCATGGGTCAGTCAACCAACCGTAGTCATCCACGCACTAGTAGATCAATCAGTTAATTTTCCACCAAGGTTTAGTCCTGCAGCTCCACCTGAGTGATTCCATATCGTTAACTTTTTAGGAAAATTGTGTTAGGCGTGAAAAAGCTGACTTTACAAGTATCCCGTATTTGCATCTTAATCACCATTTTAATCCACCGAGTGACTGTGCCAACGGAAGGGGGGGGGGTGAGTCCTTATACGCTAGCCTCGGTTACTTCAGACATCCGTTCACACACTGTTCCCTCTGCGTGGTTCGAGCCCTACTTGCGCTCTCTTCGTTATCCTAACCCAGCGAGTGGCCAAGTAGACTTGATAATGGAATTGTTCGGACGGTGTGGAACTCCGTCGGTTCCGCTACGGTGGCCATGCATTGCGAATTACCACGCGGTTCCCTCCGTGGCCTTCCAGTTGTGATTGGTGCCCTCCTTATCCTCTGCATCCAGCGAGTGGCTGTGCTGGGATGGGGGGGGGGGGGAATGTGTGTACACACCACATCCACTCGCATCCCTGCGCTTGCTTCGAGCTCTGCCTGCGCCCTCTCACCCCATCCTAATCCAGCGAGTGGCTAAGTTAGGCGTTCAGAAGATGAAGATGCGATCACTGGAACAAGAAGTTTATTTGCCTGACGTTTCGGATTCTCACTCGAATCCATCATCAGAGACATTCGCAGATAGAGGCGAAGGTGGCACCAGGAGTGCAGTATTTATAGCACGTGGCTGCCGTGGGACCGTATGCGCACTGCAATTAACAGTTCTCACAATCGCCGCTGGGGTCGGAATTGATGCGATGGTGGCTTGGCGGTCCGAGTCCGAGTCGTTAATGGCCGCGATTTCGTCATCCGTGCTCGATGCTGGTGTGACGATTGCTCGGCAAACTGGCTCACTGTCACCATGATAATTGCTCACCCGCGCCCTCCCCACGTGACTGATTCTCCTGCCCAGGGAAAATCGCAGTACGCTATAGGGTACCGGGAGGTCATTGTGCTTGTTGATGGATTGCGGGCCTGAGAACCATGACTCGAGCAGCTCGCGGTTCACGCGGTTGTCACCCCTTGCGAGGATTTCGGCCTCTTGAAATTTGAAAATATGGCCGGGTCCCGTCGAGTGTGCCGCCACCTGAGAGTTAGCGTCTCCCCGCCTCACTGCTGTTGCGTGCTCGGCAATTCGCGTACGGAGTAATCTCCCAGTTTCTCCGACATAATTGCTCTGTCCGCAACTACACCAGATCCGGTAAATGACTCCAGACGTGTCCTACCGTGGCAGCGGGTCTTTTGGCCTCATGATTTGGCGTCTAATGGTTGCTTCCGGCCTGTGTGCAACCCCAACTCCAAGTGGAGTGAGAAGACGACTGACGGCTTCCGAGACGTTCTTCACGTACGGAAGAGCCCGCCAAAATTTGGGTCCGGTTGGATTTGGTCTCTGGTGTCCTTTTCGTATGCACTGCTTGACAAAGTTGCGCGGGTAGCCATTGGCTCTCATTACCCACCGAAGATATTGTAATTCAGCAACCTTGTCTTCCATTTCACTGCACTGCGTCTCAACACGCCGGTATAGCGCCCTTACGCAACTGCGTTTGTGACTGATCAGGTGGTTGCTATTGAAGTTCAGTATTTGTGTCGTATTTGTCGCTTTCCTGAACACTTTGGTTTTGCCACCTTCACCTCTGATGATGGATTCGAGTGAGAATCCGAAACGTCAGGCAAATAAACTTCTTGTTCCAGTGATCGCATCTTCATCTTCTGAACTGCTACCTGGACCTCGCCTGTTCGCTTCTATCAGTAAGTTGGGCGTGTTAACTACTATTGCTTAAGGAAGCTAGCCGTATGCTATCAGTAAAGTGGGGCTAGAGAGCCAAACCTCGCCAAATTTTCAAAGCCAACACCGTTGAATGCACTCAGGGACTACGTGGGTGCCGCAAACCCCCGCGCGCCTGGACTTCACACCCACACCAACTAACGGTGATTGTCCTAATGTTTATCCGTTCAGAAAGCCTTGAGGAATGTGAGTTTCTGCTATGCCATGATCAGCGAAGCATGATCCTCACCTGCCTCCCTGCCAGTAGAGGCACCTGCGCTCCCATTGGGTGTACGGGTCGTGGGCATGCTTGCCAGTAATCCTTGTTTTTCCGACCCCATTTTTGTGCTGTTGGTTAAAATCCTGATCAAGTGTTTGTTGTGAACCAGAGGGCGTGTTGCGGGTTTACGCCGTGTCAGATGCCTGTGTCCCCTCTCGCTTCCGGTCTTCTTGACACTGTCTTTACACCGGCCCCATGTGGAGAGGAGAGAGTGTGGTAGATGCTGTGCAAGTATACTCTAATTACAAACTAATTCACGCGCAAGTCACCGTATTTGCTTCGCCTTGTAGTGGAGCAGACGGTGGACATCGTCGGTCGGACTGTCATCTGTTCAGAAGCCCCAATGATCTGAGACCATATCCTGTCCCCCTTGTTAGGCCAGAAAGAGAAACCTGAGGATGTGGAAAAGTCTATTCTTTCAGCTCGGCATACTGTAATACTGTATGCTAAAAAAACTTATAAATTCACAAACAGGAGTCGGCTCCAATGCGCCCCAGTGAAAAAAATTGCTAAAGCGTTGGAACATCTGACCTGATAGCTTCCTGAGAAAGGACTTCAAAAAGGAAACAAAATAAAAATAAAGAATTGAGCAAAGTACAGCAGTTGGAAGTCTTCTTCATCTTCCACCGCTTTTTTTCAATTTCCTCCTCCCCACGCCTGTGTGAATGATAGTTTTCTAGGCATTTAAGTACGTCTGTCGCAAGATGTTGTCCGAGTGGGTCCCCGCGTGAATAATATTCACAATGTCCAGGTTTCTCAGGAGGTGACCGGAAAGGTCGGGATCATTGTCCAGTTTAATTATCGGCGCCAGCGCAGCATTGGCTCTGTGACAGAGTCCGGTATCAGTGGTCGTATAGGCGATTCGTTCGCCGCGGCCAATTAGGCGTCGCCATTCTTGTGAGGGTATGTTGGAGGGTCGCGGGATAATGCGATAGTTATTGATCGAGACAACTCTAAAATAAAACAATCGAGCGTACACCCAGGAAGTGGAGAAGAATGTCGTTCTAGGAGGAAATGACTGAGTTTCTACCGCAAGTCGCCAAAATACAGACAAGATCGTGGAGTCAGCAGACGATCTCACCCTCAATCCTGTCATCTTGGGCGCGGTTCTGGGGAGTCACATGGAGTGTTTTTCGTAGATCTATTCTACCTGATAAGGAATTACAGGCGCCCTAGCCCGTGAACTCTGGGCTCAACGATAAAACGAATCATCTGCGTTCAATCCAGTAACCATACCAAATGGTAAAACTGTCTCTCCACGTGACGTAATGTCCCCTCTAGCGGCCAACAGAACGGAGGTCTGACGACCAGTTAAATCAGGTCTTCTCGGCCTAGAACAAGACATGACTGAGTGATAATGACAGGGGGGGATTAGAAACGGTCGTCCAATTCTTCTTAATCTTTGTCGGTAGTACCCTCCCGTTACTGATCGGTTGCTGTTGTGCATCCGCCAACGCAGTGGATATCGGCGGAAACCCCCATACGACTCTAAAATAGATGCAGCCACAATAAGGATGTCCTTCAGCAGTCTAAATTAAACGCAATGCCCAAGGACGTTCCGCACTGACGCCTATGGATAGCGGGATCTTTGTGCATCGTCCTGTTCTTTCGTTCATTTTCAACGGTACGGCGAGGACGACAGTGAATGATTGCGCCGACCTTGCGTGCAGTAATTGTTCATAGGAGTGGTCGGCTGCGTTAGCATTGGTTGGCGTGGTAGAGGAGTTCAACACATCTGTCGACCGACCCAGAACCGAACTCCCACTCGATCACATCTCGGACTCGCGAGCTCACGGTTTGTCCAGTTACACTCATGGCAGCAAGTTCACAGAAGTGGCTTAGTTCTGGACTGCGTCTACAACCACGAGAGATCACCGGTTTCCTCTCGAACGACTATTTACGTTTCAGTTCACCTGGACAACTATTTCTCGTCCCCATTTAACCGGGAAGATTATAGGCGTCATAGGCTAGTGTGCAGACACACACCCTACTTTAGTAGGCATTTATGCGGAATTTAACTGAAAAAAATCATACTTGATGGGAGAGTGTAGATCACCATCCTGCAGTAGTCTTTTTGTCGACAACTATTCGTTTCTGTCCCTACGGCAGGGGCACTTTCACAAAACTCAGCGACAGATGAAAATTTAAAAATACACTTGTGGAGGGGAGGGTGCTGTGGGGAAGGACCGTAGTGGTACGTACTTGGTGGGGGGTAACTTCTCGCGGAAACCGCACTTTGCCAACGAGCGCTGCACCCGTCGACGAACCAGTCGGTTCACATAGTTACCGTAGGCGTTGATACGTTCGATGAGGTCGTCCAGAAGGGCCGGCTTACCCTTCAGCGGTTCGAAGTAGGGGTTCTGAACACGGGAGCGCAGAATCCGCCGCGCTTCCGACCCCGGTTCCCACTTGCGGGCCGCAGAGGCACTCTTGGTGAGGAGTCGAATAATGTTCCTTGTTGCACAGTGCGGGAGAAGGGAGGAAGGAGGCATTTAAAACCACACACTATACTGACCTTTATGGACGATTATGAAGGCTGCGACAAAAGATCTAGAGAAGAGGAACCCTGAGGCGCATGGTTAACTGATCAGAGAACAGTAAGTAGGCCGGAGTGTGTCTGCTGCGCCAAGACTCGGGCGTGACTGAGGCAGGCTGGTCTCTTGGTCGCCGGTACGGCCGTTTACTCACGCTGCCTTCCTGTCCGCCTCACACTCCCCGTCAGCCGATGGCCTTAACCGGTCGAGACTTGACACCGGCGGGGCCGAGGCTCGAAGAGCCAACCGACACTGTGTACTTCAGTATGTTATTACCGACAAAGACAAGGGAGACTGGAATGGCCATTTCCGGCTTATTAGCCGTCGTCAGCTAGTCATACCCAACCCCAAAGTGTGGAACACCTGGGGTTCGAACTCGCGACCTGTTAGTTAGAGGTCCACGACTCTAACTACTGGGCTACGAGCCCGTTGCCCTGTCGGTTTCGATCGGGAATATACAATGGTAGGGGGCGCTCACCACTGTCGGTAATAACATTCTGCCTACATCATGCGCCGCTCTGCGGCTGCTGGTTGGGCTCGAGAGAGAGAGAGCCCGTAAGGCACAACGGAACGAGTGAGTTCCGTAAGATCGATCGGTGAGCGCCCCCTACCACTGCGTACTTCGCCGACTGCCTGTAGACAAACGTAGCCAAAGCGCACACATAGGCGATGGGGGCTAAGAATCTCAACGCATGCCTGGTGAGAAGAGGCTTGCTGAGCTGTGTGTACACTCCCTTGCCAGCAGTAAAACATCTCCATCTAACTGTCCTCCCTGACTTTGGCTTTGAAAACACGCGTGTCGTGGCTCTACTTCGACATGACCAGCTTGTTAGTGACAAATCCATTAGTTGTGCACAGTGAGTAGTCTATCCAGGAAACGAAGATAGCAGTATCCCAACAGTTACAAACTAGTAAATAAAAACAAAGTCGTCAACAGGTAAACATTCACGTGCTTGTTTTTTGTCTCATTCAAAGTTGTGTCAAATTATTTAACAAAAGGTATTGTAACTGATTAAAACAAAACGGGCTTAAATGTCACTACAAGTTCATCCGAAATCTGGCATCCTGTGGTAACTGACTTATTATAGAATTACGCTGCACAATAATTAGTTTTGCAACCCTACTTAATTAATCTTTTCGAAATCGAAACTCATCTCTGAATTTCGGTTGACGTTTTATGAGTAAGCCCACCTACTGCATGTGAAATTATGGAGGTTGTTCACGAAGGCACGTAAGTCGGAAAAGGAGTCCTTCCAGTTCCTCTACCTCTTTTTTAGGAAACTTTGCAGCATTCTACTGGCGTTAGTGAATGGAAACGGAAAACTATGGAGAACTGCCTACTATATTTTTAAAAGTAGGTGTTGTTCCGTAGGACTTTTGATATGCCCCTCATCAGCAAAATGACATTCGCTGACCTGTACCGCCCCGGGGAGTTGAAATGTTCATACTGACTCATTTTTCTGGGAGAAAAGTTAATTTTTGAAAAAAAGTTCGGCGCGGAGAGCAGTCGGGTAGCAAAAAAATTCCCGGACTACGTACGTCTGCCACTAAAGCAGGAGTGATGGAAGGTTGGTAAACTTGTTAAGCGACAGTTGACATTTTCCTACCCCGCACACATACTTAATCCTTGCCGAATACTTTTCATAAAATGTGAAGATCCAGAGCGATTAAACGTTCCTTAGAGACAAACACAGATGTCAGTAAACTGGGCTTACAGTGTATTTCCAATTGCACGGAAATCAAGACTGATATGTCCATGTAAGCAGCCTAAAATTATATATATGGGAATTTATAGGCAGCTGTAAATGAAGCCATCCCGAGCGAAAGCCAGAGCAGTTGGCGGTTCGGTTAGATGAGTGCGCGCATAGATGACATCGCACGTCGGAAAACATATTCGCCCGATCCTCTATAACCAAGCATTTGCTAGAAAGCGGACAGTCCAATGACGTCAAAGTAGACTTCCAATTGCGCATTCGTGCAGAGACGCTGCCAGTTGAATGCAGTGTCCAGGCTTAGGGGCAAATACGACCAGTGAGCCAAGCTGGAAATTTGGAGTTGTCATGGTAATTCCAGGTGTTCTGATTCATACACCACCTGGTTTCTCAGAGACTACAGAAGTCTTGGGCTTCTCGGTCGAAGTCCTCCATTTTTTACCATATTTCTAATAATCATTTTAGAATTTGAAATATGACCTTGCTGGTCTTCCATAGTGAACAGTGGAAATACATCAAAGCTCCGTGCAGCGGTACGTCGCATCTGGTGAAAGGACGAAAAGAATTTGATGTCATTACTTTCCTTTTTTCAGTATCTAGGCTGGCTTACCTCCGGAATCTAATGGATTAATTCGGGCCCGTTCTTGCATGAATGTGCGCACATATGCAAAAGAAAAGGAGAAATCGATTTTTAGATTCAAAACAACCTTTCTACGGTGTTTCCAGCGTTCAATCGAGACCACTGTTATGAGTACATGAATTTGTATGGCCCACTTAAAATTCGAACAACTCCTCCGGGAATGACCTGAAGCCGTGCTATTGATGTGTGCTTGCTTTCCTTAATATTAGGACAGCAGATCGATATGCCTGTGGGCCAAGTCATGCTTTAAATGTCAAGTTTCGCGCGGAAGGCCTGAACTCCGGCGACCAATTTGGAAAAGGACCTGAAAGCAAGGATACATGGAGGCAAAATTCTCTGTCAGGCAAAAAGACGAACAGTCTCTGGCGGCCTCTTGTTCGTCCTCTCCAGGCGAAAACTTCACTTTCGATCATCGCAATACGACCCTGGGCCAATCAAATGACCCAATTTTACACCTTTCAGGAAATGTAGCACCCAACCAATGGCTGAGTCAACAGGCATGTCAGTCTGCTGCTGTCGTACCAAGTGCTGAGAAAACAAATCAACAGCGGGTTTGAGGGTCACTCCAGGCAAAGGTTTTCGAATCTTGTTCGAGTTCTACGTTTTCAGGTATCCTTGAGGGTGGGTTCGAGTGAGTACACGAGAAGTCGTACTTATGTTATTTTACACACAGAAATCCCCATCCCTTCTTCTTTTTCTTTCTCTTCTGCTATCTAATTACCGCCATTTACGATGTAGGTATTCATGCTTATGCACTAAAGGAACACCGAAAAAGGCAAGGGAGACCGGGGACTGGCCGTTTCCGACTTGGTAGTCGTCATCAGCCAGTCACACACAACCCCGGGTTTCTGAAACAGCTGAGATTCGAATCGGGAAACTGTATTCATTGGGTCGAACGCTCTAACAGTGAGCCAAGGGCCTTTTGTCCTGTCGGTTGCGATGGGGATGTAAATATTGCCAAAGACAACAGACCTATGACTCAGTGGTAGAGCTTTGGGCTTAATAACGCAGAATTTCCAAAAAAATTCCGGCTTAAATCCTACGTCCTGCAAGCTTGCGGCTGGGCAAGGCTGACTGACGAAGGCTTGTAAGGCAGAAATGGTCATCTCGGCCTCCCTTATCTTAATCGACACTCTTCCTGCTTCGTATGTATATATGTAGAAAATGGTTCATTTTACACCTAACTCACGCGTTACAGTCCTGAAAGGGCCCCATTTTTAGACCACCAGATGGAGCAATAATTTAGTTATCATAAGTGTATAGATTGAATTACGCGGGTTCATTCGCAGGGTACAAGTTGCTGATTAAATGCACAACACAAGCAAAAAGAGCTTTAGTTAACTGATACGGGTAGATTCGATACAATGACTCGGACAGATCTTAGAACATTTTTCCAGACGTAAAACGCTTACTTTGAAGTCTGGTCTTCGATTTTCTGGGCAGTCTCCACTTGTTCGAGTTTTTCCAGAATTCGTTGCTAAATGTGGTAAAAGGACAATTGACATAAAGCCTAAACAGTGTGCATAAAATACAAAAGTAATGTTGATTATGAGTTTAGAATGACATCTGAAAGGGCCCTGGTAGATCGTGGTTCCAACCATTTTCCCATTATCGTTGTCAATGATTGTTCTTCACTTTTGATCCCTCTACCGCGAGGTTTTTAGTGTGCAGGTCTGGAGGTGCCTGATCAAACTAACTTCCACAATGTTTGCACCGCGGAATACAGAACTATTTACTTATAGTGCTAAAGTAGCAATATAATTTAAAATATAATTTACCTTTCGAATCTTCTGCTTTTCCCGAATGTGCGCCCAAAACTCGGGCTGTCGAGTCATAGGCTTACGAGCTGGAATGTTTTCAAGCAGAGTGGTGCCACTCTCACTGCTGGGCTCGTCAAACCAGTCAGAGCCCAGTTCTGAACGACGTTTCGCGTCCGACCACTTTATGAGCTCGGCAGCTGTACTGGAAGTTGCCGCTTCTGTCTCCGCCTCGTCGTCGGCCTGACGTTGTAGTTGGCGTTTCCGCTGCACGGCGAGTTTGATGTCCTGTGGCGGAGCTAGACCAAGACATCCAAGGGAACTGAAGCCTCTAAGCAGGCCGTCGGCGATCCTAAGAAGGTATTCACCACTGGCCTCAATACTCACACCGGCACGAATAGTGTCAAGCACCTGGAAACAGAAGAGGTCCCAGTAGGCGCAGTCTGGATCCTCGCTGAAGATACTGCATTTGGGCAAATTTTCGAGTTGCTGAGACTCATACTGACAGTTGAATATCCGCGGTGCAATGGCTTCCATCTCTCTTTGCGAGTAACTGCCGAACACCGCAAGACACTTCATAATGGTGTCCAGGAGGGCCAAGGTGATTGGGTCCTTCTTCTGAATCTCCTTTGGCGTTTCTTCCTCCAACTCCGACTCGAGGGGTCGGAAGTAATGCAGTTGAGGGATTTCGGAGTGATCGCTGCTTGTGGACTCGATGACGGAGCTGAGGCTGGAGGTAGTTTCAGTCGACGTTTTCTGCACTTTTCCCAGAATAATCAGTCGCTTCGAGGTCCTTTTGTGTGGCTTGACTTCGAGGGAGTGAAGGAGTTCGTCTGATTGGGTACTCTGCTTCAACAGGCTGGTCTCCTTCGGTGGCGCCTTTTCGGGGGTGTCGGGTTTCGCCTTCAGACTGCGCTCAGCAGAAATCGGTAGCACTTTGAGGAAGTCATCCGGTGCTAGGGTTGCCTGAGAATGATATGCGGTGTACCTGGGCAGACGTTCCAGTCCCGCTTTGAGGCCATCTTGGTCTATCTCATCATCTGAAAGGGGCGTCTTCATCATCAGCCTCGCCGCCGCCTTTCGAGTGGTGAAGAGTGCGCGGATATTGTGAGTCTTCTGCGGTTGGCCACCAATGTTTGTGGCATGGAGCGGCGGCCTGCCCGTCCCTGCAGGACTCTTCGTCTGTTGCAGTTGACCGGGAACAAAGCTGGCCGACACAAGACCTGCCGGCTCCCTTTTCTTTTTCTGTTTGCTGCCCGCCAATCCGAAGCTTCCGGGTATTGACTCCACATCCTTCAACTTTCGGCCTCCACTATAC
This sequence comes from Spirometra erinaceieuropaei, assembly GCA_902702965.1. Classification (NCBI taxonomy): domain Eukaryota; kingdom Metazoa; phylum Platyhelminthes; class Cestoda; order Diphyllobothriidea; family Diphyllobothriidae; genus Spirometra; species Spirometra erinaceieuropaei. Next base: position 337,835 of record CACRXP010000186.1, on the reverse strand, counting down.
TCCCTAACGCCCTCCTCGTCGCGTCTATCCTTCCCCGTCACCTCATGCTCCTTGTCCACCGCTGGGTACAGGCTGTCTCCAGGAGGTGTCTCGGGGGCACCCTTTGCCCCTCGGCGTGCCCCCACCCCATCCTCTAGTCCACCTTCAGCTGCCACTGAAATACCCGCCCTTTCTTGTCCCTCATAACGCCTGAGAGCGGCTTCGGTCCCCCAACTAGCGAGTGAACCCCTATGGGCGGTGGCCAGTAGCTTTCTTTCAGCCTCCTGCAGCTCCTCGTCTTCTCTGATCTTATTGCTCCCCAACTCTTCGTCCTCTTCCTCTTTCGCGCGAGCGCGAAAGGCCTCCTTCCTTCTTCTGCTACCCTGCTCCTCTGCAGTCAACGTGCTGCTCCGACTGGCGATCGACTGAGATCTGCCTTCGGTCTGGTCGAATGAGACCTCCGAATAGCGGCTGTGAGTCTCTTCCAGGTTGGGAGCCTCATCTTCCACTGGAGATGACATGGCGTTGGAGACTTCGGAGTCGCGTCGGTCACGATTCGCAAAATAGCCCTGAGAAGAAAACAACAAACTGAGAATTACCAGTCAGGAAGGCATAAAAAACACACATGAAGTCACTTGATGAAGTTACGGACAACAGTGTCCAGGCTGAATCTTCGTTCTGAATTTTTCACGCAGAGGGTAGTGGAGAAATGGAACGATCTCCCTCAGTCGGTCGTGGAGGCGACATCCCTGCAACTCTTAAAGAAACGCTTGGATGATTATTTGTGTCCCCTGCCTTCTCTCGACAGTCTGAATATGCGCTAAGTACCCCGCGACCCGTAATTTTGTTATCTGAGACAATGCTACTCAAATGAATCAAGTACTGTTTTAATAGCGAACATTTTCATCGTTCGTGTACAGTTATTTCTAACAAGCTGACATGTTATCAATGGGGTTTTCAAAGGCCTTGTCTATTATCCTTACCAAATAAACTGAAGTCTGCGTCTGAGCATTATGAGCTGGTCTCTAGCTGTTGCCTCTATTACTATCATCAAAAAACTGCTGAGATTGACTCCGGTTGAGGGGCGTGCATGGATCGCGTTACGGAGCACACTGGTTCCGTTGGGCCTTAGACCTCGCCAGAAGCCGCACAGCGGCGCGTGGTATAGGCTGAATGACATTACCAACAAAGACAAGGGGGACAGGGATGGCCAGTTCTGGCTTGTCAGCCGTCATTAGACAGCCATACCCAACGCCGAGGTGTGCTACACCTGGGGCTCGATCCCATCCCCTGTTGATTAAATGTCCATTGCCCCCTAACTACTGAGCCACAGGCTCGTTGTCCTGTCGACTTCGATCGGGTCTATTTGTGGCAGTTCGCGTCTCCTTGCCCTCCACCTTTGTAACGCTGCCTTTCTGTCCGCCTGGGACACGCGAGGCTTGTCACTAGCCTCGCGAACGCTCCAGGCCAATCAACGCTGTCCCCCGTCTGATTGGCTGGTGGCCGCGGAGACGATGAAAGGCGGACACGCGCACTGGGTCCCAGCACCTCAAAGGCGGACACGGACAGCAACTTGCTTGGAGAGCGCGCTCGCGGCGACTGGCTACAGAGCCTTTGTGTACGCACTTCCAAAACAGTAAAGGTTGTCCAAATCACTTCGTCTTCCCTGACTTTTGATTGGGAATCTTTGTCTTATCGACCACACTACTTTGAACGTATTAACACACATTAACCAGAATGACCCGTAAAGTTTCCTCTCTTTTTGATGACCTTTCCTTTGCGTCATTGTTTATCGTTTCGGGACTGCTTAAGGTGCCTGCAAGACAGAAAGAACAGGCAATCTCCGTCACGTGACCACATTGGCGGGGTCCACTTTGAGAAAGACTACTATTCCCGCTCGCCACCGCCTGGACAAGGAGGCTGTAAATCGGCGGTATAGTGTTTGGCCTAATTCAAAATATTTAAGCAGCGTGAGTTGGAGCCTGAGGATTTGGGCTGGAGGACTATGACTGACTAAAAGATCCGGCGACAAGTCGAAAATTGCTACTTCAGCCTCCCTCATCTTTGCCGGTGTTCCTTTTATACAACTAGCTGTCATCAAACAATTCTTTGCGAGGGATGTAGATTGCAGCTGCCTAGCAAGGCAATCACCACTTTCACAGTGGGGCTCCTCCTCTGTTAATCTCCTACCCAAGGCATGGGCGAAGGGAGTTGTAAGGTGCGGTTTCGATTCGGAGCTGCCAGTGCTCATCAGGAGGCCTTGTTTCCCCCAAATGCAGAAACCTTGCTTAAGCACCCTCTTCGTATCTTTAACAGTCAACTGAGAATACCCGCAAAGCAGTGTTGACCTAAACGGTTGCTATCATTTTCCAAGGATTAGGAAAAATATGTGCACATCTAGTAGACTCAAGCAAAGCGAGACTTACCGAGGGGCCCGACCACGGACTGCTGTTCATTCTTCGGAGGGCATCCTCTGCGCTTTCTTCTTCCGTGGTTGAACTTAGGGCAGAAAAGGTGGAGACAAGAATAGTGCACATTATTTCCTCCAAATTATTTTCGAGGGACTTCGGGCGAAAAAAACAAGGAAGAGGATAACAAGCTAGGGAATCGGGGCAGTATCTGAGGACGCGGCTCTGCTACAGTAAAATGGGGAGTTGCGCGTCTAACTGAAGCTGCTACCCAGTAACCAATAACCTCTTATTGTTCGTCGTCGTCGTCGTCGTCGTCGTCTTCTTCTTCTTCTTCTTCTTCTTCTTCTTCTTCTTCAAAAGCATCCTGAGATGGTTCAGGAAGTTCGGATCAAGAAAGGACTTGATGGCAATGAATGTAATTCGGAGGAGCTTTGGTTGACGGAAATTATCCTGGTCTGCTGGTGGGTTTGGAAAATTTGCACAAATGCATCTCGGTGCACGAAGGTGAAAGCGTCAACAGCATGCATGAGCCTAATACCTCCATCAAAATTCTGCCTAGCTATACGCTGACCTTTTTAGACGTGAATATTCAAACAACTAAGGACAAAAAGGAGCCCAAAGACAGAATTCCATACATGATACCCGGAAAACCGGATCAACATGCTTGTATTGGGGAAGAGTGACCAGTAACCTATATTCAACAGAAAAATACATGCGTGGATTTGCAGTCCTGTTTCAGACGATTGCCTGAAAGATCCTTTCTTGAAGTGTATAAGAGAACTGGAAAACTTGTGACGATGCCTCCTGACACAGTCTCTGGATATCTTGCCTTTTTTCACCTGACTAAAACTCGTGGAAACGGCCAGCTGGTCAGGGTACTACTATTGTCATAAATGAGTACTACATGTGGCGTTTACGTTTTTTGGGCTTCCAAATGAAGGGGTGGGGAGAGTTGTAAAAGAACTTGGAAAAAAAACCCGACAAGGCGGCACTGTACTGGTAGTAGTCGAGAAGGCAACCCAGTTTCCCTACCCGACCCTGTATTCAGCATTACGCCTCGCAGAATGTGGTCAAATAAGTGGTTTAGCGGAAAAGTCGAGAGAGTGGGTGGATATTTCATCTTTGGTGCTGTTTGGGGCGTATGGCTTTTGGATGAGCCACAATCTGCTCGCTTTATGGTCTTCCCGCCCTCAATCTGTCAACAAGCGTAATGACCTTCCATCGTCGAATTCTGCGCCGAGACTTTACCCCGGGGAAAGCAATTAGCCACTCGAGGAACGCGCGGACGACCACTATTCCCGGTGCTAGTGCTGGTGAGCCAAATAGCTCAAGAAGTCGACAGTTCGACCGTCGTGACCGACGATGTCCCCCGTGTGCTCCACAGAAAGGTGAGAGCAGGTACGACGACTTGCGAAGCATCTACCGCACTCTCTTCTCCTTCCGGCGTCAAGACACAGTCAAGTAGGCTTGGGGCGGGAGAGGAAGCAGTTGGCTGGCACGGCGTAAATCCGCACCTAAGCGTGCCCCACACCCGATGGCTCACAACATACATTTGACCAGGATTTTAACCAACAAGAAAACAAGCGAGTCAGAAGGCGAAGGGTGACCGGGCTGTCGAAAGTGGGGTGGACGACAAGACCAAGATTCCCGATCAGAAATTAGGGAAGACGGTTTGAGTTGGACAACCTTTACTGTTTTGGAAGTGCGTTCACAAAGGCTCTGTAGGCAGTCGCCGCGAGCGGGCTCTCCAGGCCAGTTGTTGCCTGTGTCGGTCTTCGAGGTGCTCAGACCCAGCGCGTGTGTGCGCCTTTCGTTGTCTCCGCGTCCGCCAGCCAATCAGAGGGTGGACGGCGTTGATTGGCCTGGAGCACTCGCGAGGCTATTGACAAGCCTCGTGCGTCCCACCAGCGTATCGACAAGGAGTGTGAGGCGGACAGGACGGCAGTGTGACAAAGGCGGAGGGCAAGGAGACGCGAACTACCACGGGGCCACCACCCACACGACCTGTGTACCCGGGGGGGGGGAGGAGGGGGGCGAGCGCATCCATAGGCAGGGAAACAGGTGTCAGAGAACTGCCAGCGCACATCATACTGCGAGGGCCATAGCTTGTTGATCATGGCATACCAGACGCACATAATCTCTAAGACCCAGAAGGGCGAGACACAGTCCTGCAGTTAGCCCAGGCCATCACCATTCAAGGCCGGGTAACTCAAGAACCCACGCGAGTGATGAACTTTCAATAATAAGCAGCCCGGCTGTGGCCAATCAGCAATTAGCGCGCCAGGTGCGATGAATGCGGAAGCCGGCCAATTTTGCTGGCTACTCGAGGGCATAGCCCCCGGGCACTGCAACACCTGGCCAATTAGGCAACTGTCACACCACGTGTCAATTTTAATAGACGCGCAGTGACATAGTAACTGCATCTTATAAATCCTGAAAGGGCAGTTCAACCGTTAACCTTTACATAATTCGCCTTGATGATAGATCCGGACGTGAATCGGAAACTTACGGCAAATAACGTTCTTGTCCCAACGATCATGCCTCCCTCCTCAGGAGTGTCTTTGTCTTTTTTAAATCAACAGCTGCTGAACTCTTCACGTTCATTTATACGGACTGAGTGTTTAAGCGAATGTTTACTGATCACTCAGATTTCTTGAGGGGCTATGCTGGAAAAAATCGCCCTCATATTTTGATATCAATGATGTTTCATTTACTGAATTATTCTCATAAACAGGCTCTATGTAGAATAAATAGCGTTAACTCCTACAAAACGAGTTTTCGCGCTCTCGGCACTTCTGATTTTCTCAGGAAAGCCGTCATTTTAAACCTACGGATTATTGCTTTCAATAATTCTTTCGTAAGTTCGGACGGGCAAAGTTAAGAGATCCGGGTTGGTTATTTGAAGAAAAAGAAGGGCTCACCGGAACAGGTTTATTTAGTTGCTGACATTTCGAAGAGCTTGGTCGGCTCTCCATTGTCAAAGCGTAAAATGCACTTAATCGACCAGTAATCCCAAGTGGCATGTCACGTTGGTCGGCCTCATAGTAATCAATTTTTCTCACCTCTCGCTGCCTCGGCCTCTCGGGGGATGGTTGACGGGCGTTTTGACTGAATGCTTTGTGAATCGCCATTCCGTCCGGAGGCGGAGCCGATTGAACCTTTGTCGGGTGGTCGGTCTGGCGGTTCTTTTTCTTCCTCACCGAGTAAACTCGCCGTCGGGCTGTCACCGTATGGCCTTCTTAAGTCCGCTGTGGTTGTGTTGTCCTGAGCTCTACGATTGTGATGACGTAGGACTTTGTAAGCTGCAGGAAGGTCCAGATGCCTGTTGATGGAGTGGGAATCGGAGTACCAAGCCTCGAGTGTTAGTCGCTCTGCTTTTGTGTTGCCGCGGCCTAAGATAGCGGCACACTGGAGATCGAAAGCATGTTCAGTTTCTCCAACTTGTGTTGCTAGTTGAGAGTTAGGTTGTAACCTCCGAGCGGCCGATTTGTGCCCTTGTAGGCGAGGCTGCTCTTCGAATCGTCAACGACTAAATAATCCCATTTCAGTGAGCCCATCTTTTTCTTCAAATCGTTTGTAAGTTTTTGGTCGCTGCATTTGGGTCAACTTTCGATCGATCGGAAATTTCTCGCTAGTTGATACGCACACCTCATGAGTTTCGTCATCTGGGAAGCATCATGCCTACGAGAATTGGTGAATTTACGGCCTCAACTTCGATAAACTTTCCTCAGAGAAATTCGCCATTAAACATGAATTAATGCAGCTGACTCAGGCTGGCCCAGTTAAAGCCACAAAATGCTAGAAGCATCTTGGAAATCCGAACGTCAGTGCGATGGGGAAAGGGATGCTGACTGGTAGACTGGTGTATACGTGCTCGCTTTTTGTGACCGCTGTGTCCTGATAGTACTCTGCGCATTTTGACGAATTTTGCCTGACTGGACATCGGTCAGGCTGTCTGGTGAGGGTCAAACGCCCACTTGACATGCTTATATACCTCACTTCATAAGGCCTATGACGTACTGATGATCGGTAACGACCGTGAAACAGCTGTCTGCGTCTGGCCTGTTGCACTCTTAGCGAGCTGCTCATGTATTATATGTGGTACAGTAGATGTGCTAACTCATGAAATGTCAATCAAAATTTCGAAATGCGTTCTCGTTTCGAAAAGACAAATTAAGTAGTGTTGTAAAACTAATCATAATGCAGCATAAATCTATAATGATCCAGTTACCTCGGGGTATCGGCTTTCGAAAGAACTTATTTTCGGCTGCATGCAAGATCTATACTCTGCAAAAAATGACTTCTTAATTAGCATGCAATTTTCTCATTGATTTTCGATGCCCTTGAAAGTTCAATTATATTTCATGGAAAGCATGCAAAAAATATTCATTCTTTTACCCATTCGGAAGAAAATCACGTCTTCTTCCAATTCCATACTCAAAAGAAGAGTATAATTCGGTTTTCAAAAAGTTTCTAATTGTGAGATTTTTAATACCGTTAAATGGCCGTTCATGAAACGTCATGTCTCTGCATTTACGAATGTGGCTTGTAAAGTTAACAATTTTCCTCAAATCCACTGCTTAATTTTATGAACCTCATATGATCTCCTTTTAACACTGTAGAGAAATGTATGGTTTTCAGTACACGGAAAATATACAGCTTGTAGTTTTGAAACCCTGAATGCAAGTGTAACAGCAGGTCGGGTTCAAAATTATTCGGGAATTAGAAAAGTTTTTTAAAACCGAATTAAACTCTTATTTTGAGTATGAAATTGGAAGAAGACGTGACTTTCTACCGCATAAGTAAAAGAATGAATATTTTTTGCATGCTTTCCATGAAATATAATTGAACTTTCAAGGGCATCGAAAATCAATGAGAAAATTGCATACTAATTAAGTCGTCATTTTATGCAGAGTATAGATCTTGCACGCAGCCGAAAATAAGTTCTTTCGAAAGCCGACACCCTGAGATAACTGCATGATTATATATTTATGTTGCATCATGATTAGTTTTACAACCCTACTTAATTTAGATTTTCGAAACGAGAACGCATTTCGAAATTTTGATTGACATTTCATGAGTTAGCACATCTACTGTATGTGTCCTCTGACACAGCGTTCGTTGCCGCCAGTAGCAAGCTGGCGGGCGGACAGAATGGGATCGAGTGAGATCCTAACCACAACAGTGAGGGTCAAACGCCCACTTGAAAAGCCTAAGATATTCAGTATGTGGCCTATCTCATGAGAGGTGCCAAAATTGTTACTCACCCGCAAACCGCCATAAACAAATGGATCGAAGACTTAAAATAATAAATAACGACTTCAAGCTAATTGGAAACATAAAAGAAATACCAAAATTAATACAGGGTTGCTCGGAAATACCGAATTTATTTTAGAAAAGCGGAAAATCGCAACAACGCCGAAAATCGTTTCAAATGAGTTTTAACCAACAAGAAAATAAGTGGGTCAGAAGGATGAGGGTGACCGGGCCACCATCCACACGACCTGTATACCCGGGGCGGAAAATCGCGACAACGCCAAAAATCGTTTCAACGGAGTAAACGTAAGTTTGCAATGTATGGGAAGCCTGCTCATACAAAAATCGAGAAAATAATCCAGCACAAGTAGAATGACGTCTGAAAGTTGTCCATTAATAAGGCTTGCGCCCTAATGTCCTTGAGAATTATTCACAGATGAACTAGTCCAATGCCAGGCATGGCGGTTCGAAAGTGGCTAACATTTTGAGTATAGATTTCAATACGGTTTCACGAGAATAAATTGTATTTTTTCCGTTTTTACATTATTTGAGATGCAGTTGATTAAGGAAAACAAGTCGCCGCTTGATTTTAACGATAGGAACTAGGGGCGACACAGGAATACAAATTTTCCTAAGGCTGGTTAGTGACTAATAAATTTAAGCAGTGCAGTGATATCGGTTGCAGTAGTTATAGGATCAAAATTACTCAGGGTTTGCCAAGGAAACCCGGACGGGGACAAGCAGAAAAACCGAGTGAAAAAGAAACGTGCCCTCCACTCAGAAGAAGGAAAACAAAATCCCAACGTTAGGGTTTTCAGCAGCGTGGGTATTTCCACAGTGGGCCTCAGATGCGAGGCGCACGTCCGACTGCCAACCTGATACAACGACACATTCCTCCTCCTCCTCCTCCTCCTCCTCCTCTTCCCGCTCCATATGATTATTCCTATACTTGGGACCTGCCCTGAGGGTCGTAGTGCTAGGGGTCTGTCCACGATTGGCTACTGCGACATTGTGCAAATCACACAGAGGTCGTTAATGTCTAAGAGTTGACTGATCGGTTGCGTTTGGTTATGATTGACCTGACACCATATACAGTAGGCGTGCAAACTCATGAACTGTTAACCGAAATTCTGAAATGCGTTTTTGACTCGGAAAGATTACTTAAGTAGGGTTGTAATATTAACCACCATGTGTCATAATCCCATTATAATTCAGATACTCCAGAATGGAGGCATTTGAATGAGCTTCTTTTCAGCCGCCTGCAAAAATTTCACTTGGTAAAAAGGACTACTTAAGTAGTATTAACTGTTGTCATTGATTTTGAAATTTTCCCGTAGGTTTTCGATGCCCTTTTAAATTCAAATATGTTTTGTTAAAAACGTGCATGCAATTATTCATTCTTTTACCGATTTCATAAGGCAATACTTCTTCAAGTTTTAGAATTGAAGAAAGGACTTACAAAGTTTTTAATCATGAGATTTTTTAAAATCGTGAATTTTCCGTTCAGAAAACATCGTGTTTCTGCATTTACTAATGTTGCTTGTAAAGTTTACAATATGACTCGAGTCTACCGAAAAATTTTATGAGCCGTTATACGGTTTCTTCTTAATACTGCAGAGAAGTGTATGATTTTCCGTACACGGAAAATATAAAGTTTGTAGTTTGGAAACCCTGAATGCAGGTGTCACGGCATGTCGGATTCAAAATTATGCGGAAGTCGGGAATGTTTTTTTAAAACCGAATTATACCCTTTCTTCAATTATAAGATTTGAAGAAGACGTAACGCGTTACCAAATGAGTAAGAGAATGAATATTTTAATGCACGTTCTCAAAGAAATATGCCTAAATTTATAAGGACGTCGAAAATCAATGGGAAAAATTCATACCATTCAAGTAATCATTTTTTACCGAGTGCAATTTTTGCAGGCGGTCAAAAAGTAGTTCGTCAAAGGCCGGCATTCTGGAGTAACTGAATTATTATGGGTTATGATGCACGGTGGTTGGTATTACAATCCTACTTAAATAATCTTTTTGAGTTGAAAATGTATTTCAGAATTTCGGTTAACATTTCATAAATTAGTGCACCTGCTATAGATCCTTGCAGTATCCGCGATCAGCCCGAGGTTATGACGGCATCATTCAGAGCCGCATAGTATCAGACAAAGGGGCTGGCAGTCGGTGTGTACGTACAAACACGTGCCAGACTGAAACATACTGTTACAGCAGACAACGGAAGTAAAGTTTCTATGGTTGTTCTAATAAACGTAATTGTATTAACAGCAATACTGATGGTAAAAGAGCGAGCTGTATTAATATCATGGGTGGTAGTAGACTTTACATTAGGATGCAAAAGTAGTCATGACAACGTTAGCAACCATAACAAAAAACACAACACTTACTCTCTCAATGAAGTTGAAGATTTACGGAGCTGAGAATGTGGTTCTTGAATTGGTGATCTGACTATCTGTTCTTCTTTCAATTGCGCCTGTGCTGGACGTTTCGAGAGCGTTATTTTGCTAACCACTGGCTCTATCTGCAGATAAGAAATTTCGAAAAAGTTGCTGTAGGACTATCATATAAATAGAAGAAACAACTAAACAACCATATTTTATTATGTAATTTTTTTCGTTTAAGTACGAGATGAAATCATAAAAATCGATTTGGGGAGCACAGTAAGCAATGTCTGGCATACTGACAGAGTTTACATTTTTTCAAATAAAACACTAAAGCCCTTGCTGCCCACCAGAATGTCAAACTACAACTAGAAATTAACGTCTCCGTCAGATTTTAAAACACTGAAAAGTGCGCGACTTGTGCCTTTGGTGGGGTTTTAAACTAAGACATAATCGAACGGAAAATGGGTCCTACTCATAGTCAGAAAGTAGTGAAGTCTGGGTAGAAAAAGCGAAAGAATAAGGTGCCGTCGCGCTAACGCCTTTGGGTAAGCCGACAGATGAGCCGGCCGTGGGCCTTCCCATACAGTGGCACAGCAGTACTCTTAAAGCCGAACTTTGAGATTTAATGAGTCTTCGTGATTGCTATCCTCTTTATGCAGGTTCCACTCCTATTCGATATCCGATGGGCTCTCGAAAGCGGAAAGTAGGTCGAACTGTCGGAAATGTCAGCCGGTCAGTGAGTTTTATTATAAAGTCCCTCCTGACCTTGGTTACCACAGCTTCGTCCGTTCCTCGTTGGTAAGCTAATTTTGAACGCCAGCTTCGTTTCTGCTCGAAATTCACTTAGGTCCTGGGCGTCCGCTTCTCAATGCCAGTCTTAAATTCGGTTTTATTCTCCTTATTAGCATTCTGTTGTCCTGTTAACATCCAGAATGTGCAAGCTTTGCGTTTTTTACAGCCGGTTGACCAAACGCATGGTTTAGTGGACTCTGTGGTGTATCCGATGAAACTTAAACCGGGATTCTATCATCTGTTGTAGTTTAGAAGGGATGACTTAGGTGTGTATTGATTATTGTACAACATAATTCCATGATATTTCAGTCACACCAGGTTGTTTGTTTTAAAGTGTCCCTCATTTCCGACCGCTCGAAAAACCTAGACCAGGTGACTAGGAATATTTTAGCAATATGAATTTTCCCGTTGATTTTCGATGCCCTTTTAAATTTTGATATATTCCATAGAAAACAAACGTGTTCTGCCTTGCATTCATTGGGCATTAAATTACATCTTTTGCAAATTTAATACCAGAATAAAGAGTAATTTTTAGATAAAATTGAGGTTTACAACTATGAGAATTTTTAAGGCTAGGAAACGTACATTCAAGAAGCATAATATCTATCAATTTGTTTATGTTTCCTACGAAGTTTACAACTTGATCGACATTCAGGGCAAAATTTTATGAGCCCTTTATTGCTTCTTTTTAGTAGCGCAGAGGAATAGATAACAGTTTCCGTAAATTCAAAGGACGCAGCTTTCAGTTTGGAAACGCAAAGTGCAAGTCGAAGCGCAGACCAGGTTTGAGACTATTTCTGAATAAAAAAATTTCAAAACCTAAAGTCACCCTTTCCTCGAGTACAAACCCTGAAGAATACACATAATCTACTACCAAATGAATACAAGCAATAATATACTTTATGCATATTTTTAAAAAATAGATTTGAATTTAGAAGAGCGTGTGGAATCAATATGAAAATTCAGCCTTATTAAGTAGTAGCGTGTACCGAATGTAGTTTTTGCGGGCTGCCGAACAGAAGCGCCGTCAAGAGCCAGTCTCCTGGCGTGACTTAAGCATCCTGGGACTTCGCTGCACGCTAACCACTATTAGGATTGCACCAAAGTAACACTTTCTAATGGAAAACACATTTCGGAATTTCGGCTAACATTCCACAAGATGCGCCGTCTTCTATGCTGCCAGTTAAAGCCTTATTCTCAAGTGAAAAACTTAGGACTGACCGAGCACCCCCTCGGCGAGAGGGTGCGGTCATGTCATAAGTCGCCCAGACCCCGCCTTGATCTTGCGGCCAGAGTCTTCGCAACATTCCCACTATTTGACTGACTTGAGGAGCATTTAGATAATCAGGAGTCCTCAAATAACGTTGTTGAGAAGGCACACAGCTGACCGACTGAGTAGGGATCAATACCCGGATCGCAGTAGTCCCTTTTGAATGAGGACGCAGAGAGGAGACAGTCCGCACGCGAGGGAAGGAGGCGAAATGCCGACTCCCGTTATCGCAGTTGGGAACAGAGAGAGAGAGAGAGAGAGAGAGAGAGAGAGAGAGAGAGAGAGAGAGAGAGAGAGAGAGAGAGAGAGAGAATATAGAAATTATTTCAACCATTCAGAACTCCTCCAGACAGTGACAAGCACAAATGTGAATTTCCTGATTGTAGAGCTCGACAGTTGACGTGTACCTTCTTTTCCCTAACGGATGTGAGGACTGCTATCACCTCGAGCGCTGTCATCACTTAGGAGGAAGAAACAACGCACCGGGATTGGTTGTGGGGGGAGGAAAGTAGTCAGGTAGAAAAGCGTCAATAGGTGAACGGAATGGGAGCAAATGGGGGGTCATTTTGGAAAGCCCGCCCTGTCAAGTTCACTTTTTGAGATTTCAAGCCTGTTTTTCACCACTCTGAGACCGAGCAATCAAATGTGTCCCAAGTGAACAAGAATGAGAGTGACATCGCATACATTAGTAGCGTTTTTATTTCGGATTGGCTGACGCTTTTCGTTCTCCTGATAGATCTGACCTCAGAATAAATGTCGGTTTGGCAAGTCGAACCGACAGATTTTGGGGAACTGGAGTGGTTCTTTCTGCCTTAACACGAACCCAACTCCTGGTCACAGTGCCGGCAGATGGAACCCGAATGTTTTGTCATTGAGCTCGTAAGTCAAACAGATGGAAGCAGAAACAAACAACCATCTGTCCTTCCTTGACGTACTTGTGCGCCGGTGTACCACTGGACAGCTGCAAACTACAGTATTCCGAAAATCCACCGACACGAGACAGATCCTATACTTCAATAGCAACCATCCTCTGTCTCACAAAAGTAATTGAGAGAGAGGGCGATAGTGAGAAAGTCATCCTGCGCCCTAAACTGCTTCCCGCTCAAGTCGTTGAGGTCGGAAAAAATGAGCGTCATTGAGACCCGGTAGGGAACGACAAAGACACGACAAAGACACGACAAACACGTGTTACACTGACAGTTTAGTGCTCAATTCACAGTCTACAACATCGTGCTGCCAGTGGAAGAGGAAGTCGTTAGCAGTCGGCAGCAAACTTACGTACGGCCTGTTTTCCGTAGGATAGGGAGGCAGTTGCAGTTGGGGTGATTTTAAACGTTGACTTCTGTTGAAACTCCACCTTCTTCATCTCCTCCTCCTCCTCCGCCGCCCGCACCTCCATTGTCGTTTCCGTAGCCGGAGGACGCCCGTGGTCTGACGGGGTTTCCAGTCGTAGGTCAAACTGCTCCTCGGTGAGACTGGGTGGTTAAGTAAGTTAAGCGCATAAGAGGGCTAAGTAACTGGCATCAAACAGCGTGAGTTAAGAACTAGATAAGTCCGATCAAATTTCTAACCGGTGAGCGGAGGCAACTTACACATCCTCTTACTAGCGTCGACTAACTTGTCTGGTCATCCTGAACCTTTGGACGGAAGTCCAACGCCTCATGTAAGATCCAGTAAACATGTCACAAATGCAAAGGAGATCTGATGCAATGCCTTATAGCAAAAATCGACAAAGCGCCCGCCGGCCGATATTAATGTCTGTGATTCAGAGGAAGAAGAAGATGCGATCACTGGAACAGGGAGCTTATTGGCCTGACGTTTCGGATTCTCACTCAAATCCATCGTCAGAGGCGGTTGCCGATGAAGGTAGTGGAGGCACAAGGAGTGCAGTATTTGTAGTACGTAACTGCTTTGGGACCACATATGTACTATAATTAACAGCTCTCGCGATCACTGCTGGTGGTCGTAATTAAGGTGATGATAACTCGTCAGTCCTCGTCCGAGTCGTTAGTTGCTGCACTTTCATCATCCGTTTTGGATGTTGACGTGACGATTACTCAACCATTTGGCCCGCAGTCACGGGGATAGTTGCTCGTCCGCGTCCTCCCCAAGTGACTGATTCACCTGCTCAGGGAATATCTCAGCACCGAATATGATGCCGGGAGGTCATTGCGCTTGTTGGTGGATTGCGGCCCTGAGAACCAGGATTCGAAAAGCTTGCGGCTTACGCAGGTGTCAGCCCTTGCGAGGATTTCGGCCTCTTGAAACCTGGTGGATTCGACTGAGAATCTGAAACGTCAGGCCAAAAAATTTCCTGTTCCAATGATCGCACCTTCTTCCCCTTGTTCTTTTGAACTGCTTCCCGGAACTCGTCAGTTTGCTCCTATCGCCAATATTTGTAATCTTCTAACAACTGAGCATTAACTACTTTGAGACCCATATATATGCCGGGGGTCGCTCTTGAGTCCTCTTCTTAAATTCCATTTGGACCCCTGACATCAAACTGGATCTGCAGCCGTGACGGCCCAACGGCCCCTCTACATATCCTCTCCTCCCTTCTTTATCTGCGGGTTGATTGTTTCTCCACATACTCAAAAAATATCGTTAATAAGTCGGATAACACAGCACACAATAGGGTCATGCTTATTAAAGCCCCATTTAGCACCGACCAGCAAAGATGCCTAGCCAATCGAAATCCAGCCACCGGAACTCGAACGCTCACTTCCATTCGTGAGTTATCTTTGCATTTATAGAGGGTTGACATCAGAAAGCATGGAGATATGGTTAGACCAATCGAACTTGACGCGCGAAACGGTGATTTGTTACCAAAGTAATTACTAATACAGTCCCCATAACAGGACATGAGAGCAGGAACAGTCCGCAACACTGATGGTCTTGTACCATACTCCTGGAAAAGTTTAAGTTTGCCAACATTACTCCGAATCCTCGCAAGTTTGCCACCAAGTTAGTCTACATTCCTTCCATCCCGGCCAGGCCTTACAGAAGCCTTTTCAGGCGGTCAGCAACGATTGTTGATGAGGAACTCCTGTTCTAACGCGAAAGTTCGAATGAAAGAACTCAGAACTCGTCCCAGGCCTTCTCAACATCAAAGACAATATAGCCCATGACTATACAGACGGCGGCAACGTCACTCCTGACTGTTTGAAGTCTGATATTTGAGTACATATCAGTGTGTATTTACCGAATGGAGAGGCATAGGGACCTAAGAACCCATGTGGTTTTTCTAATTGAAGTCTCTAAACTCTCAAAGTTCCTCACTGAGGAGAGGAGGTTAGAGCCCAGAGGTAACCTCTGCGATATGACCGGTATCATTTATCGACCAGAGGCTCTATCAAGAGGCGAAGAGTCGCTTGCCCCTTGTCGAATTAGGTGCGGTTCTTGCAAAGTAAAATGTGTCGGAGAGATTGGTAGGCGGGTGAAAACATGCACTGAGGAATTCATCATGGCATTAGAATGACGAGCTGGACGCTTTCGTGAATTGAAAATCCATGAGGCTGATCAGCACCACAGTCCCACATGAGTTAAATTCTACGATTCGTAAAACACGAGGAAGGGGACTTGAGTATCGAAGCAGGAATTTTAATTCACCTAAAGTTTCGGATTTTTTCCCAAACCCATCGTCAGATACGGCTATAAGCGGAGATGTTGGACACACAGGAGGATGCTGTAATCCCGGAATGAAGTTTAAACGCCTCTTCACACTGTATAAAATCAATCCCTCACGCATTCATTACGGATGCGCCCCCACGAGATTAAGTTCCTTGATCAGACGAACTATTAGTGCTATATGGGTTAGAGGATCCTTGTGGTTACGGATGGACGGTGGGCCGAAGAAACAGGGTTCAAGTGGTTAGCGACCAAAACTTTTGTTAAATCTCGCGACATAGTTGAACTCGGAAGTTCTGAACGGTCCCCTCGAATGATATGTGGCCTGGAAGTTGACGTGATTCATCCTCACCGCTGCTGTGTGTTCGGTCGATCGTGTCAAGAGTAATCCCCCGGTTCCTCGAAGTCAGCGCCTCATTGCCTGGCTTCCGATGCCTGCCTGCGGTTTGTGTCCATCCCCAATTCCGAGAAGACAACTGATGACTTCCGAGACCTTCATGGTGTACAGGAGAGCTCTCTAGAACTTTGGCTCGGTGAGACTTATTGTCGCGATCAGGGTTTAGCGGGTCTTAACGCAGAAAATTTGATAGCAGTTTTTTAACTTGTTGGAGGACAGGATACTGTTAACCATCAGAATACTGCAGTAGCTTCTTTGAACCCCTGAAGGTCTATTTCGTTTGGCGTAGCTCGTTTTAGAAAATTTTAATATCTCGGGAGAAAGAAATAGCTTACAGCCTATTCCGGTTTTCCAAAGCGTGAGTTTTATATAGTCAGTGAGCCATGAAATAATGAATGACGATTTGTCAATTATCAGTCGTCTCACCTCATGCTTAGTTCAGGAGGAAGTGTCTCTGATCCTGAACCCTCGGAGGTCCGACCGTCGGTGGACATAGTTGTAACTGGGGACTCTCTCTGTCGACAGGGAACGTCGAGCAGAGGGAAAAAACAAAAAAAATCTGTGAAGTTAACCTCCACTGAAAACTAGAAGTAGAAACTTGGGGGCGTGGTCTAGAAACGTAGTGAAATATGAAACTGGACCAGTAAATTGACAGACAGGAAATCTATCAATGGCATCTCGAATGTCGCAACGACGAAAACCACCGTTTGTCCCACGGAACGCACACGTGGCGTGCGCGCGAGTCAGTTCGTGGGGGATAGACTTGCGTAGAACCTACCTAACTATCCTACTTCACCCACTTTCCTCCAGTGGCGGGCACGGGCACAATGACGGACAAAACTAAGGAACCCATCTACGCGTGCCACACACACGACCTGGTCCCCGCCAGGTTTTCACAAGAGCTGCTCGGATTTCACATGTGCGAGTGTTTCGTAAAGATCACACCCAGAAGGAGCCATTGCCGTCGCGCTGTCAGTCCCCTCAGTTTGCGGCCTTGCAAGCCAGGACTGTAGGCGCGTTGTGATGGATTTAGGCCCGTCAGATGTATTGTAGGGAGGAATGCACGGATGTGTCGTGAGGATGGACCCCCTACAGTGTCGGCACTAACCCTCTATTCCTTCCATCATGCACCGACGAATGATGGGACTGGGCGCAACGGATAACGCGGTGTGAAGGTCTGTGTGTAAGGAATGCCCCCACGTATGCTGGACAGCAGTTATGGGCACGTGCCGGCACGACGCAGCCCTCTGTGGGAAGCTAAGGTAATCTACCACAGAGCATCAGACACACACTTTGCCGGTTCCGATTAGCAGAATTCACAGTCCCGTGGTCATACTGATCGGTCCTATGGCCCGGACGTTAAAGTTTGCTTTGGAACCACAGACTAAAACCGACGCAGGCGGTCACGCGGAACGAGGCAGCAGAGCAGTCGAGGGGTCTTGCGGCAACGACTACTGCGACTTAATCTCATTCGTTATAAAATTAGGAGTATTCCGATTGGCTATGGACCAATTACTTCATTGCGCTTCGGCCTACAATCAATCTCTACTAACCTGAGCTTGTCTCGGCTAGCGTCAGCGGAGTCCATAGCGTGAGTCGTAATTACGGATGCTGATCCATGGGCTATGAGGTGGGCAGGGTTATCTCTCTCCCACGAGAGACGCCTTATTCGCCGGGAGGCAATACTTATCCTGCCGAAATACAGCTGTGTCCTGCCGCAACAGACAACCGGTATGGCAGATCGGCGTCCAGCCGCGCCTGAACGTGTTGCCATTGCATTGCCCCACAACTGCATAGCCGTCAGATCCGAGAGGGCCTGTTTATTCCACGGAAGGGTCCTGATAATGACCTCTTAAATTTTCCGTCGAATGCGAAGCACAGAACAGTGCGCGTATAGGCTGATAAGGGGACGTCTCCCTGAGGATGTTACCACCTTGGACTTCCACAAGAACAACAACTAAATGCCCATGGGACGTCCTGTTGTCATCCTGACTCAGTGGAAGCACTTCCGATTGAGTGTTAAAATTTATGCCCCAGACGAATGGCTGAAAACTACTAAGAACATGCTAAGAGGTACAGTAGGTGTGCTAACTCATGAAATGTCAATCAAAATTTCAAACTGCGTTCTCGTTTCGAAAAGATAAATTAAGTAGTGTTGTAAGACTAATCATGATGCAGCATAAATCTTTAATGATCCAGTTACTCCAGGGTGTCGGCTTTCGAAAGAACTTATTTTTGGCTGCATGCAAGATCTATACTCTGCAAAAAATGCCTACTTAAGTAGCATGCAATTTTCTCATGGATTTTGATGCCCTTGAAAATTCAATTATATTTCATGGAAAACATGCATAAAACTATTAATTCTTTTACTTATTCGGTAGAAAACCACGTCTTCTTCCAATTTCATACTCAA
This sequence comes from Spirometra erinaceieuropaei, assembly GCA_902702965.1. NCBI lineage: Eukaryota > Metazoa > Platyhelminthes > Cestoda > Diphyllobothriidea > Diphyllobothriidae > Spirometra > Spirometra erinaceieuropaei. The sequence goes on along the minus strand of CACRXP010000186.1, from coordinate 319,294 downwards.
AATAAGAGTATAATCCGGTTTTAAAAACGTTTCTAAATATGAGATTTTTTAATACCGTTAAATGGCCGTTCATGAAACGCCATGTATCTGCATTTACGAATGTGGCTTGTAAAGTTAACAATATTCCTCAAATTCACTGCTTAATTTTATGAACCTCATATGGTCTCCTCTTAACACCGTAGAGAAATGCATGGTTCTCCATACACGGAAAATATGCAGCTTGTAGTTTTTAAACTCTGAGTGCAAGTGTAACAGCTGGTCGAGTTCAAAATAATTCGGGAATTAGAAAAGTTTTTTTTAAAACCGAATTATACTCGTATTTTGAGTGTGAAATTGGAAGAAGGCGAGATTTTCTACCGAATAAGTACAAGAATGAATATTTTTATGCATATTTTCCATGAAATAGAATTGAATTTTCAAGGGCAACGAAAATCAATGAGAAAATTGCATACTACTTAAGCAGTCATTTTTTTGCAGATTATAGACCTTGCATGCAGCTGAAAATAAGTTCTTTCGAAGGCCGACACCCTGAGGTAACTGGATCATTATAGATTTATGCTGCATCTGGAGTACTTTTGCAACACTACTTAATTTATCTTTTCAAAACGAGGACGCATTTCGAAATTTTGGTTGACATTTCATGAGTTAGCATATCTACTGTACGTTAGGTCATCACTTCTCTCTCTCTCTCTCTCTCTCTCTCTCTCTCTCCAAAACAAGCCTTGCCTGATACAATAGGGAGAAGCACTCAGTGGAGTTCAGCGGCTGAAACAATTACCCTCCTCACTGGTGACTGTGTTTTCAACGTTTTTCCGAGTTTTTTTTCTTTTCCAGTGCATACGGAAGCGTTTTCATCCGCCTCGGAGTATGAGACGATGTGGTTCCATCAGATGATTGATTTTTGCAACATATTCCACGACGGCAGCGGCGGAGGCCTTAAACCAGCAAGGCCTTTAGTCCTCGCAGGCGGGCGTGGCACCCAGTCTCGAAATATTTCGGCGGCAAATTAGCACCTCCTGCTGCGACCTTGGTGGCGAGACCTGATTGGCTTATTGATCGCCTGCTAATTCAGTCAGCACGAAACTGCTGGGCTGGGTCAGTTGTTTTCGCTGTGCTCTATCAAGGGTTTGATTCTGGTTTCAACCAGTTAGTACTCAGACGGAGGGGGAGAGACCGACGACGAAGGCAGAATGCGCCGAGCAGCTGATTTCCGTGAACGGGAAGAAAGAATTTGCCTGCTTTGAAATCTGACTTTCGCAAAATACCACAACCGACCATTAAAAACCCCACTTTGATCTCGAAAGATGACTCAGTCTCCAGTCAGCCGCATGCTTAAATGTAGAATGAGCACGGAGTCTGACTGTTCAAAACCTGGGGGATTTAACTTGCCGTCTTTGGAACTTTACAGTTCTGCTGCTTGGTAGTCTAACAGGAGGCGCAATCGAACAGGCCTGACCCATTGCTAGTCACAGGGTCGGTGTTTGTGTTCGTCTGTACTGAACAGCGACATAGACATTTTATTATTTCCCACATTCTAACTACTCATTATAGCAGTTCTCTGATAGAAACTCACTGGTGCCGTTGATCCTCTTCTCGTCTGAGAGATCCGCTGACCAGTGTAGACCTTAGCTCTCACGTTCCCAAGTGTTAAACCTCCCATCTCTGTTTTCGATTTGGGTTTTTTTGACACCTGAAGATAGCGAAAAAAGTTGCAGGGGAAATTACTTTGGTATAAGTAGGGAACAATGCTAAAATATTCAAATGAACCTTTGGACGAGCCTGAAGAAGGCTAGTTCCAACGGATTTGTCCGAAGTATGTGCACTAATGTCTACGGGTAGTAAAAAAGCTTAACACTGAAAACTGGGGTATATATTCGGAAGCCAGTGGAGAACGTGAGGGTCCACTGATGAGTCTTCGATTTTGCTTCCTACCCGTTCCGACGGTAAGGCGAATCAGTCAACATTTGCAAACTCACGACTGACACGCTCAACCGAGCCATAGACCTACATCCCGCCCAGCATGGGGAACCGTAGAAGGTTCGAGTCAGCCCAGATAGAGCCCATGGGACGGATGAAAACAGTCACACGGGGTCGACTGCCGACGTTCCCGGGGAAAAGGGAAGGCACCGACCGAAAGTCACGTGACCGGTGAGGGGGACACAAGGCGTGCAAGTCCGCCAATGGTTGGGGTCAGAGAGTTCACAATCAGTCAACACCAAACAGGCCAGCCAAACGTACAGTAGGTGGGCTAAATCATGAAATCTCAACCGAAATTCCGAAATGCGTTTTCGTTTCGAAAAGAGTAATTAAGTAGGGTTTTAAAACTAATCAGTTTGCATTATAATTATATAATATTTCAGTTACCTCAGGATGCCGGCTTTCGAACGAACTTCCTTCCGGCTGCATGCAAAAACAACACTCTGCAAAAACTGACTGTTTAAGTAGCGTGCATTTATCTCACTGATTTTCGATGCCCCTAAAAGTCAAATTATATTTCATGGAAAACATGGATAAAAATATCCATTCTTTCCCTCATTCGGTAGAAAATTGCGTTTTCTTCTAATTTTATACCCAAAGGAAAGGTATTATTCGGTTTTCAAAAACTTATCCAATTCCCGAATAATTTTGAACCCGTTCTACCTTTACATATCGATTCAGGGTTTCCAAACTACAAGCAGTATATTTTCCGCGTACGGAAAACAACACATTTCTTTACGGTAATAAAGGGGGACCATATAGGTTTCATGAATTTTAGCAGTGGATTTGATCCATATTGTCCACTTTACAAGCCACATTCGTAAATGCAGAGACATGACGTTTTATGCACGGCCATTTCACGGTATTAAAAGGTCTCACAATTAGAAACTTTTTAAAACCGAATTATTTCCTTCCTTCGAGTATGATATTGGAAGTAGAGGTAATTTTCTACCGAATGAGGGAAAGAATGAATATTTTTATGCATCTTTTCCATGAAATATAATTGAACTTTTAGGGGCATCGAAAATCAATGAGGAAACTGCATGCTACTTAAGTGGTCATTTTTTATAAAGTTAAGTTTTTGCACGCAGCCGGAAGGAAGTTCGTTCGAAAGCTGGCATCCTGCGGTAACAGAACGCATTTCGGGATTTCGGGTGACATTTCATGAGTTAGCCCACCCACTGTACGTGCGTTGAGCACGGTTATCATAAGAGACAGGCGGGAAGCCTAAATAAATCAAGGCTAACAGGAAACGCCAGAGAACGACTCTGATGATGGAAACGAGATGTGGTTATGTAGCCCCACCTGAGATAAACAAACTCCAGCCATCTGTAATACGGGACCGATGGTAATAGGGGTATTTTGCACGTGGGACCGGGGAACGCACGAGCAACGAGGTCAAGCAACTGTGTACAAAAGAAGAGCTATTGGGAATGCGCGGTTGTACTTTGAACTGCTGAGAAATAGTTGCCCTAACCCCGAACCTTAAGCCCTAACACTAAGCCCTACCCCTAACCCTAACCCTTAGCCATAGCTTTGAACTAGCAGTATTGTATCCACCAGGTGGGGCTACATAGCCACATTTTACTTTTCCGAACCGTCAGTATGAATACAACGTGGTCCATGAAGTCGCCTTCTCTTCTTAATCTTCCCTGGCGGATGACAAACACGATACTTATATATATATATCCCGATCAAATAATTCGGCGTGTCGTAGTGAAGAGAACAGCAAAAAAGACCTCATATCATTCATTATTAAGCTAAGAGCCTTTCGACTGGCTAAGGACCAACTAGTTTATCGCGTCTTGGCTCGCAACCATTGGAAACTGACCTAAACACTGTCTAATAAGCTGAAGGATTTTAAAGATGACAAAACTCACGCTTTTGCTGGCCCGTCTACTGGCTGACACGGGGATTTGTATTTCTAAAGAAAAACAGAGAAAAAACATTTGATGAATCATTTACTTCGGCTTCTTCGCGCGAAACTCATCGTCAGCGCTCAACAACAGCTGAGACTGCCGTGGAAATCTGGTCGTCATGATCGTAGCAACTCCACAACGGCAGACACCTCTCACACGTTGGAACTGGTAGGCACAAAGCACATGAATCGCACCAACTTCGACAGCTGCCACCGAGATATCGATGTGACCTGATTGTAGGGCAGGGTTCTCCCCAAAACGGGCCACGTGGTAAATGCGCTGGACCAACACTGAGGCCATATTGGACTCTGGCAGGCGTTATCGGCTTTGCGCACCGTAGCAAATGCTAACATTTGGGGGTGCAGTGGCGGCGTACGTCGTGCACACGGGGACCCTGCCACTCCCCCCTTTGTTGTTGTGAATCAAAACCTGGTTATTTGTCGTGTGGACCAGGGGGTGTGGAGAGGAAAACCAAGGTGCGGGCCCGACCGTGCCATCCACCTGTGCCCTCCCCCGTCCCCGGTCTTCTTGACTTTCTCTTGACACCGCGTTCAGGGGGGAGGAGGAGAGAGTGCGGTAGGTGCTGTGCAAGTCGACCATCACTATAAACTAAATTTTCGCACAATTAACCTTTCCTACTGTCACCCTGCTGTGGAGCAGACGGTGAACATCGTCGGACACGACGGTCGGACTGTCGTAGGACAGGACACCGAGGTCTAATCTAGGGACCGGACAATAAGTCCCATTCGGCAGACGTGCGTGGACGAAGAGGGGGGATCCAAATAGCCATTCCTAATTTATTTGGCACTATCAACCGGACATATCCCAGGCTCTGAATAACTTGGAAGTTAAGTGCTGAGTCAGCAGCCTTGGAGTTAAATGCCTACCCGATGAACCATAGGACCACACTCTGTTGATTACTATCGGAGGCCGCCCCATATCTTTGTCTGGAGTACTGATTGCCGCGTCACTGTTCGCGAGCATTCCACGGACAGACGGAACGCTAAAAGATTGGTTCTGCCAAGGGTTAGATTGGTCAGTCACGTCCCCCTCTCTCCTCTTCTCCCACCTGGGGCCGGTGCCAAGACAAACGTAGGTGACTGGGACAGCGTAAACCCGCACCTACAGTGCGTGACCGATCTAGGTCAGTATATTTTAAGGGTAATAGGCAATGCCTTTAAAAACCCTATTGTAAACGGTACATGCAATATGTAACATTAAATAAACACGGTACTAAAATGTTGTCAGTAATATATACACTGAACATAATATTTTTCTTTGAAAATGCAGGGCCGAAACTCAAACACATACAGTTGTAGATGATATCGGTAAAATGCAATGGCAGTCATCGGCATTAGCGGTAGGTGTATGCAAGGCGTTGGCTTGGGCACCACAGAGCTGTTCTGTCCAGACAAGCGGTATTGTCAAAGCAAATATACATCTAGTCTTTGCCTGAACGTCTCCGTGGTGTCCGCCATTAGTACGTCCTCCCACCTACAGTGCGTGACCGATCTCATGAAATGTTCGGCAAAATTCTGGAATACGTTTCAGATTAGGAAGGATTACTTAAGTGGGGTTGTTATACTGATTATCATACAGCACAATCCTATAACATTTCTTACTCACCAGGATGTCGGCTTTTGAATGTCCTTCTTTTTGACCTCCCGCAGAAACCACACTCGGTAAAAATGACTGCTTAAGTAGCAGTCACTTTTCACATTGATTTTCGATGATCTTATAAATCCAAATACATTTTATAGAGAACATGCACAAAAATATGCTTTCTTTTGCTCATTTTGGAGGAAATCACATTGTCTTCATATTTCATGCCCGAAGAAAGTGTATGTTTAGGTTTTTAAAAAGTTTCTAATTATGAGATTCCTAAGACTGTGCGATGTCCATGCATGCAAGATCGCACATATCCGTTTAATAATGCTCCTAATGAAATGTACAACACAGTCCGGATCCATTGCAAGAATTCACGAACTCTGCGTGGTATCTTCTTAGAGGCATAGGGGAATATATGATTTTTATTACGCGGAAAGCATGCACCTTGTAGACTGAAATTGCTAAACGCTGATGCATTGGCAGAACAGGCTGCATCTACCCCACCCTAATCACAAACCTAAACCCTCACCCTAACAAAAACCTAATCCTAGAACGCAAACCGTAATCCTAAAACTTAATCAGCGCCTAACCCTAACCCTCATTAAACCCAAAAGCCTGACCGAAACGGGCGACCTGCCTAACTCAGCAGAAGCACACCTCCTGATAACAAGTTCCCCAGACAAAATAAACTCACCTACTGATAGCAAGTAAGTACGTCGACATTATCAACTTATAATATCTGGCAACGAACGGCGATCTTACCATCTCTTCTTCTCCCACCTGAGCCTAGTGCTAAGACAAATGCAGGTGGCTGGCACGGCGTAAACCCGCACCTAGGCGTGCCACCACACCCCCTGGTCGACAACAAACATTTGACCGGGACTTTAAACAACAAAAATGAGGGCGGCACGGATCCTTATTGGTGCGGAGTGAACCGGAATGCCACCAAACCCGAATGCTGGCATTTGGCACGGATGCACATTCCCCGAAATATTAGAACCGACCTGCCTCTTCGAGATGGAAGTCGTTACTCAAGCGCATTACCGTCTCTCGGTCTGAAGTGTTCCTCGGGAAGCCTAGTGTTTGCATCGTTGTCAAATGTAGCGACGCACAACAGCCGAGAAATTACACCCTGTAGACTTCGTGCTACCAGGCGAACACAATCAGCAAAGTTCAAGTTTCTAAGCTGGAATTTTGGTGGAACTTCGACGGGGGAAAAATCACGTTTCTACAGCTGCAAAGGCTCTCCTATCACAAAGAGAGGAGAGAATGGAATGGCCACTTACGACTTGTTTGCTACAGATCCAGGCTGGGATGATCTGAAATTCGAATTCGAGTTAGCTGGTGATCGTGCATTCAAACATTTGTGTCACGACTTCAAGTGTCGTCGCCTGTGAGAGGAGGCAATTGTGGTTACGTGAAAGTGGCGCCCACCGAGCTGTCTTGGTTACCGGGCACGTGTATTTCGTCGGGCAGTGAGGGCCTACCGGCGAAAGCCACTCCCATACAGCAGTAGTACTTACCTAAGGTCGAGTAGGAACTGCAGACTTGGAATAGCATTCCTGGCAAAGATAAGCACTAGTGGAGTGACCATTCCTGGCTTGTCAGCCTTCATCAGTCAGCCATACCTAACCAATAGGTACGCAACTCCGGAGGTTCGAAGTCGCGACTTACTGGTTAGAAGTCCAGCGTTCCAACCATAGAGTCAAGGGCTCGCTGTCGCGTCGGTTGCTATCGGATATACCAATAATGGTAAGGGGACGCGTACCGAGTAAGTCTGGTAACGCGATTGTTGCGTGGCGCTCTACAACTGTCAACATATCCGATCGCAACCGACAGAACAACAAGTCAGTGGCTCAAAGGTTAGGAGGTTTAACTTCTAGCCAACAGAATGCGGAAGTGAACCTCAGAAGTTGCATATGTCGGGGACTGGGCATGGCTGGCTGATGACGGCTAACAAGCCAGAAACGGTCATTCCAGTCTCCCTTGTCTTTGTCTGAAATGCTACTTTGCCCATGTCAAGAGCCTGAATGCGGGTGCTGGCGGGGCTCAAAAGAAAGAGTCCAAAACACAACACGATGAGGGAGTTTCAAAACGCGATAGGTGCACGCTCCTCTACGACCGCACGTTCGGTACTTGAATAATTAGACAAAAAGTAGGTGGGCTAACTCATGAAATGTCAACTGAAATTCTGAAGTGCGTTTTCGTTTCGAAAAGATTAATTAAGTAGGGTTGTAAAACTAACCATTATGCAGCGTAATTCTGTGATAATTTAGTTACCTCGGGATGCCGGTTTTCAAAGAAACGTCTTTCCAGATGCATGCAAACACTATACCTTATAAAAAATGACCACTTCAGTAGCATGAAATTTCCCCATTGATTTGCGATGCCCCTAAAAGTCCAATTATATTTCCTGGAAAACATGCATAAAAATATTCATTCTTTCCCTCATTCGGTAGAAAATTAACTCTACTTCCAATATCGTACTCGAAGGAAGGATATAATTCGGTTTTAAATAGTTTCTAATTGTGAGACTTTAATACCGTGAAATGGCCGTGCATAAAACGTCATGTCTCTGCATTTACGAATGTGGCTTGTAAAGTGGACAGTATGGATCAAATCCACTGCTAAAATTCATGAACCCTATATGGTCCCCCTGTATTACCGTAAAGAAATGTGTTGTTTTCCGTACGCGGAAAATATACTGTTTGCAGTTTGGAAAGCCTGAATCGATGTGTAAGGGTAGAGCGGGTTCAAAATTATTCGGGAATTGGAAAAGTTTTTAAAAACAGAATTTTATCCTTCTTTGAGCATAAAATTGGAGGAGGACGTAATTTTCTAACGAATAAGCAAAAGAATGAATATATTTATGCATATTTTCCATGAAATATAATTGAATTTTTAAGAGCATCGAACATCATTGAGGAAAATGCATGCCACATAAGTAGTCATTTTTGCAGAGCATGGTTTATGCATGCAGCCGGCATCCTGAGGTAACTGAATTATTATATAATTATACTGCAAACTGATTAGTTTTGCAACCCTACTTAATTAATCTTTTCAAGTCGAAAACGTATTTCGCAATTTCGGCTGACATTTCATGAGTTAGCCCACCTATAGTATACTTTGTAGGCATTCACCGCATTTGAGCGAAACTGCTAACCAAGCCGGGTGACGTTATCAGGCAGATCTGAATTTAGCGCATCTTCGCTGGCGGAGTAGGGAGACCTCTAATATCAGCCTCATGATTCCCTTTGACTGTATCTCAGAGGATGAACCCCGGCCACGAAAAAAACATTCACTAGAGAGCGCTCGCCATACTCGCGTACCCTAATGAGTGGCTCCTACTTGGTCATGTTGTAAATTGCTCAATAGGAGCAATAGGAGGAATCAGCTAAATGCCTCTATTCAGCCAACAAGAGTTTAACCGGAAGCTACTTGCCTGATGTCAGGGGAGGTGGCGGCTGAGGCACCTCGGAGATCGTCTGTGACACCGTAATTGTGCGATCTTTAGCTTCCCTAACCAGATCAATGAGCTCCTGCGCCATCTCAAATTCCCGCTTACGCTCAGCCTCTCTGAGCGCGATTTGATCGCCGTATTTCTCGACTAACATCTGAACAAGGTTCTGCCAGGTGTCCAGAAAGGCCTTTGTTATGGGATTCACAACTATGTCAGCCAGGGTTGTTAGCAGATCCTGGACAGCCTTTATTGGTACCCCGGAGAGGATAACCTGGACCAGTCGCATAAGGATGCTGCCCAGAACTCTGTGAATGCCACGCAGGAAAAAGGCGCGTTTCTTGGCCCCAACAAGTTCATCCAGTTTAAGCACATAGTTCGGGTGACCGTAGATGGCCTGTCGAATAATCTGCGTGATATCACTCGTCTCCATGCGGTTTGCAGTGATGCTGCGAATGTTGCCTTCTAGGAGGCTGATCAGCTTTGAGGCACGGTGTATGAGACACTCAATGGACTTCACGTCAGCTAGGTGGGCGCGCTTGTTCAGGGCATTGAGGGCATCCCAGGCGCTGTACCGCTTCCAGTTCTGCAGAAGTCGATCGATAAAGTTGACCAGGGGTGTGGGCAGATTCGGTGCCTTCCAGTCGTTGAAGAGGTTTTCTCTGTTGAACGAGCAGGACAGAGCCACGGCTTCCACCGGATTTTCCACAAGATCGGCTATTTGTATCTTTTTATTAAGGTTCATTAGAAGGTCTGGTTGTCCGAACCTAATGCAAGGAAATATATAAGATGAGTCATCATAAGCGGTGTATGTTTTGATGTTGACTGAATCATAAGCTGATAAACAGGGAATTAAAGTACGGAAAATTATGTTGCAAGTTTACCTGAAGTCATAGGTTACATTTTCCAGCGGGAATAATAAGACTCTGCCTGTTTCCTTCGACTGTCGTTGCAAACGACCACAAGGGGGGGGGGGAGTGGAAGGCGGACCTACAGTGCATCTAGCGCACACCCTCCCTCCTTTGTCCCTCCATCTTGCTCCGATGGCAAGGTAATATCAGGATGGCCGGAGGTGGATTCGGGTTCCACACGGAGTACGTATCTCAAACTATTCGATTTTGAGGATCGAAGTTTCTTTCTGTTATGTAGACGTGAAGGGTTATTTAGATCAGAGTTATTGTACTTCTGTACGATTTCCTTGAAAAATTGCTAGCCGATGCTAACTGGAGCGACACTGCGATTGTCTAAGCATAAGTGAGTAGTAAAGACGATGGCAGGGACCCGGTCTAACAGTTACCCCCCTGATCAGAAGAAGAAGCGATCGCTTAGACAACGGCTTTATCCGCCTGACGTTTCGGATTCTCACTTGTCGTTGCACTTGTGCAACGGCATCCCCGCTCCATATTCCGTGCCGAGGCATAGGCTGGCCAAAGTAACTGACCCCTCGGAGAGCGCGCAATCCGGTTAGCCCGATAGCCGCGCAATCATCACGCCAGCATCCAGCACGGGTGATGAGATTTCAGCAATTAACAATTTGCATGTCGGTCATCAAGCCATTAGCGCGCCAGCGGGCAACAATCCTTGATGAAGGGGAGCGCGGTTAATTGCTATAGGTATGCGGTAGCATAGCGACTGCATCCTATAAATACTGCAACTTTCTGTGCACGAGTCACCCTTTTCTACCACTGTCTCTAATGATGGATTCAAGTGAGAATCCGAAACGTCAGGCGAATAAAACCCTTGTTCCAGCGATCGCTTCTTCTTCTTCTTCTTCTTCTTCTTCTTCTTCTTCTTCTTCTTCTTCTGATCAACTAGTTCCTGGAACTCACATCTTCGCTGACAGACGCTATTACGCTATTCCGTCACGGATGACCTCAGGACCATGTAAGCACCACCAAAGCCAACGAAACCAGATGTTAACACCACCATCGACGGTGGGGGCTTATGCGATTCCAGAAAGTCGGTAGGACAAGCAAGTGCATTCTGAGCCTCTTTTCTGGGCATAAACAACTATTCACATTTGTCTCAGTAGCGTCGGAACTCGAGGTTACGCAAGGGACGCGGTAAGACCGTTTTGATCTCTCTGGGTATCCCTGTCACTCGCCAACAGTAGATTGATGGCAGCATTCCGCTCATGTGGTCGCCAACGCGGTGGCCTACTCACATCGACTTCGATCCGCCTAACACTTCCCCACGGTCAATAGAATATTTGCCTCGCGTGTGAATCAGCCCCGGCGTGGCGGCAGACTGACAACAGTTGACATCACACCCCTTGCTGGCGAACAGACTTCAGGTGCACACACGCACCTGGCTAACAACACCAGCGGTTGACTAATCAGCCTTGGTAGAATAATTTTTGCCGTTGCTTCTGAGCCGTTTGTGCTCCTTCAGTCGGAGTTAAGCTGTCCTACTACCTCTGCCTTCCAAAATTTTGATTTGGTAGAATTCTTGTTGCCGACCCATCGTATCTCGCCGCCCGGTGACCCCGACGTAATACGAGTACACAATCTTCTGATTCTGGATGGCTCTTGGCTTTAAAGGACTGGCCAATGACTGGGGTCCGATGGAAAACATTTTAGCCCGTTCTTGGGTAGGCTAACTCCGTCCTCTGTCGGTCAGTTTTAGTCGGCAGCATGAATAAACTCCAAACAATCTCTTAAATTGGCTCTGCTATCATGGTCGGCTCAGTTTTGAGAAAATTCCGCCCGAGTATGGTTTGACGGTCTGTGACAAATTTCCGATCCATATTGAGGATATTCTCTCAAGGGCAACCTGCCAAGTTGAGACACTTTTCGGGTTTTCATATTCTGAGTACCAATGTCCGTTAAGGCTCATAAGCTTCCCTGGCAGAGGTTTGATTTCATTTTTACAAGCAGATGGCACTTTTCAGCGCACCGGTAGTACGATGGGCGAATCCGGTATCCCGTAAGGATACCGGAACCTATGGGGATGTGGTGGACGGGCCTATCACGTTTCTCGGGCCAACATCTAATCAGATCAGTGGCCAGTCAGTTCAGTCAGCTGTTACGTGACCGCCTGAGCGCCTTACTCTCTCATACGCGAAGTTTACAGCGACACCGCCAGCCGTGGGATCCCCGGCATGGGCAGCCATCCTGATGCAGTGATCTTCTTACGCAACGGCGTGCCTCAATGGCATCTTTAAGTTTGGTTCACTTCGCTCCAATTCTAGGTGAGGTTTGGTTCTGTAGTCCCACGTCATTAATGCCATATAATCAGCTTTCTAAAACCATTTCAGTAGGTGAGAGTACTCTGACTTTACAAATATCACGTGTTTCCACCTTTCTTACCATTTCAATTAAGCGACTTACTGTGCTATGGGGGATGGAGTGCTTATACGCCATCCTCGGTCATTTCACTTATCAGTCCACACACGATTCACTGCGCGGGCTTCGAGCCCAGCATGCGCCCTCACACACACACACTTCGGGGTTGGGTATGGCTGGCTGACGACGGCTAATAAGCCAGAAATGGCCATTCCAGTCTCCCTTGTCTTTGTCGATAACAGCATTCTGCCTATATCATGCGTTTCCGTGCGACTGCTGGTTGGGATCGAGCGAGAGAGCCCGTAAGGCACAAGGGAACGAGTGAGTTCCGTAGGACTGATCGGTGAGCGCCCCTTTACCATTGTATATTACCGATCGAAACCGACAGGGCAACGGGCTCGTGACCCAGTGGTTAGAGGCGCGGACTTCTAACTAACAGGTCGCGAGTTCGAGCCTCGGGAGTTTCACACTTCGGGGTTGGGTATGACTGGCTGACGATGGCTAATAAGCCAGAAAAGGCCATTCCAGTCTCCATTGTCTTTGTCGGTAAGAACATTGTGCCCTCTTTATTATACTAATCCAGAGAGTGGCTAAGTGGACTTGCGAATGGAATTGTTCCGACGGCGAGGGACTTTGTCGGTTCCACTACAGTGGCCATGAACTACGAATTAACACGCGGTACCCTTAGTGGCCTTCCAGTCGTGAATGCACCCTCCTTATCCTACTACTCCAGAGAGTGGCTGTGCCGCGCGGAGAGTGTAAACACGCCACTTTCACGCACTTCCCTGTGCGTGCTTCGAGCTCTGTTTGTGCTCTCCTCGCTTCCTAATCCAGCGGGTGGCTAAATTAGGTGTGCTAACTAAAATTGTTTGAAGAAGCTAACCATATGGTATCAATCAGTTGAGGCTGCAGAACCGAACCTCGCACAGTTTCACTAAACGAAAGATAGTCGAACAACCCTTGAACCCCCTACTGGTGGCGGAAATGTCGTGGCAGAAAAACTGATAAATTATGGACATCGTAATGGAGATTGTTTACATAATAGCATACGACAAGCAAGCAAGTGCATGGGAAACGGGAATATGTTGATATTAACACGTACTTAATTATTGCAAGTAGTACGGTTATGCATCCTTTCAATACCAGGCAGTTAAGGTATGTGGCTTTATGCAGTAGGTGGGTGACGAGCTTGACGAGTGTCGAGACTGCCTACATGCCAACGCATCCTCTTGTCTTCTAAATAAAGTCTACTGGGATAGATTTTGGTGGCGAAATATTGGTTTTGGAATTCTTCTATTTCCGCAACTGGACGACGAGTCGAATTGCCTCCGTAGTCACAGGCACTAGGCTCGGTTTTCTAGACTTAAGGTACAAGGAGGCACCTTGCGAAACATCAGGGACAGATTGCTTAAAGGGCTGCAAAACCTACTCTGCCTCCTACAATAACCTGGTTCGAGTTTAGGGTAGTTCACATCCAGTAGCTCTGAAATATTCTCTCGCCTAACAGAAGATAAAACGGAATATTCGGTTCTGCTTCGATTTCGTCCCGGAAAACAGCGGGCTTTAGATACAAAACAGGGAATGGCCAGTTCGTTCCCATCCCACGACACGCGTTTGCACGCTGTGTGAGTTTCCACTATCATCTTGGAAATAAATGATCTACTTATTACTGTAAATAGGATAAACACAGTGCCGAAGGGCGACCGAGCACGTTTGGTTTATGAAAGACCTGTTCTGTCTCTGACCTAGAGCCAATTTTGCCCTGGAAATCTAGCGGGGGGGGTGAGAGAGACCACTATGTTGTCTCATTCACAGGCTTACGGTTAGACCACCACCACCACCAC
>CACRXP010000186.1:290107-303984 GCA_902702965.1 Spirometra erinaceieuropaei | reverse complement strand
CACCACCAATACCCCGCAAATCTAACATCCTGAAGGTGGTCCATTGCCTTCCATGTCTGCGATTCCCCATCATCTCTTGATCAGTGTCACAGAAAGTTTTCACCTGTTATTTCCGGGACTGAGGCCACAAGAGGGCTAACCTTCATAGGTGCAAAAAACCCTTTGCAGTCGGTGCAATTCGTCGAGACTTCCAGCCTTTCATTCAAATCGGCAGCTAACGAAATATAAAAAAAAAACAGAGCCCACTAACCTGTCAGCAATGTCACTCTCCTTCATTACCCTCCTCAAGTTGGCTGGCAGGACCGCCGGCATCGCGCGCAATTTGTCCACATCGTTGGCCATATAGGCGGTCAAAAAATCGGTCATCTCCTCCAGTCGCAGATGCAGTGTCTCGGTATACTGAAACTCATTCGTGTCCGGCTGATCGGGCGGAGTCCAGTTGCCGGCCAGAAGACTCGCAACATCGACTCGACCCAGGTTGTAGCGCTGAATGGTTTGCAGGAAGTGTGACAGGTGCGGCAGAAAGAGAACATTTGGCGCCATTATCAGGATAGACTCTTTGCGGGCTGCCTCATGGGTAGAGAGTATTTTCGTCAGCTGGCTTGCATCTGGCAGGAGACGTAACAACTCATCATAGGCAGTTACGGATCCCTCGATGGCCTCCTCCAACAGCTCCAGCGCCTTACCACGATCGCCAAGGACCTCAGCCAGGTAGAGCATGAAGCCGGCCGGCGATGTGCTATTCGCCAGAAAACGTTTTGTCTTCTCCTCTGAGCCGCCAAGAGCTTTTCGCAGCTGGAGGCGTGCCTTCTCATCCTGGTGAATGCTGCGATCGATTGTCCGTAGGCTTAACGTCCTGCTGCTCATGCGTTTCATCACAGTATCCATTGCGAGGGAGTAGAGCTCAGTCTCGGTTGAGGGAACAATTGCTTGCATGCGGGCCTCGGCCAGACGCGCGGATTTCCTACGTACCTCGTGTCGCATTTTGCTCCAGTAATGCTTCACCTTTGCTTTTGACGGTGGTCTTGACGGTAGTTCCGATTCTCCGGAGGCCAGCTCCTCGTACTCCGGCGGGTACTCGCACTTTGGTCCTTTGTTAGGGTGAAGATGAAGGCGCGTTTTAGACAGATGCAAGGGTTAATGGCAATGATTGCCTAGAAAATGAGTGCTGTAGGTCATAATTCACGTCGAATGATTCAACAAACGGTATGATGTGGTTATGTAGCCGGTGAGCGCCCTCTACCATAGCACACAATATTATTGACCTACTTAAGTATTTTGAGTTGATGTGTCTACGCTGGCATGGAGTTGCTGTACGTTGCGGTGTGTGTTCTGTTGGCGGACTTGTTTCTTTGTTGCCGTGTCTACTTTTTGGCCCAATGCTAGTAGTCCCTCTTGACTTTCGTCCTGTCGTCTCCTAACTTTCACGTTGGATATTTCAGGTTTAGGGTTAGGGTTAAAGGTTAGAGTTAGGGTTGAGGTTGGGGTTAGATTAGGAGTTGGGGATAGGGCAACTATTTCTTAACCAATCAAAGTACAACCGCGCATTCCCAATAGCTTTTCTTTTGCACACTATTACTTGACTTCGTCGCCTGTGCGTTCCCCGCCCCCATCTGTTAAAATCCCCATTACCACCGGTCCCGTATTACAGGTGGCTGGGTCTTATTTACCTCAGGTGCGGCTACATAACCACATTTGATCCAACAAACAAACTTGAGGAAAAACCCACAGGATCTAAGACTGTCATCACACTTTTCAAGAATACTCATGACTACCTACAGTAGGTGGGTTAACTCATGAAATGTCGACCGAAATTCCTAAATGCGTTTTCGACTTGAAAGGATTAATTAAGTAGGGTTGTGAAGCTAATCCTCGTGCAGTATAATTCTATAATAATTCGGTTAGCTCAGGATGCCGGCTTTCGAAAAAACGTCTTTTCAACTGCATGCATAAACCGCACTCTACAAAAAATGATTACTTATGTAGCATACATTTTCCTCACTGATGTTCGATGTCCTTAAAAATTCAACTATATTTCGTGGGAAACATGCATAAAAATATACATTTTTTGGCACATTCGGTAGAAAATTACGTCTCCTTCCAATTTAATACTAGATGGAAGGACCTTATTCCCGAATAATTTTCAACCGACCTGCCGTTACACTAGCATTCAGGGTTTCCAAACTACAGTGCGTGACCGATCTCATGAAATGTTGGCCAAAATCCTGGAATGCGTTTCCGATTAGGAAGTATTTCTTCAGTGGGATTGTTATACTGATTATCATGCAACATAACCCTATAATATTTCGGACTCGCCAGGATGTCGGCTTTTGAACGCATCTCTTCTTGACCTCCTGCAGAAACAATACTCGGTACAAAATGATTATTTAAGTTGCATGCATTTTTCCTACCGATTATCGATAGTCTTATAAATTCAAATATATTTTATAGAAACAACGCACAAAAATATGCTTTCTTTTGTTCATTCGGTAGGAAATCACACTGTCTTCATATTTTATGCCCGAAGAAAGTGTGTATTTAGGTTTTAATAAAGTTTCCCAATTTTCGAATAATTTTCAGCCTGATCTGCCATTGCATTAGCGTTTAACACTTCCAGTCTACAAGGTGCATGCTTTCCGCGTAAGGAAAATCATATATTTCTCTATGTCTTTAAGGAGATACCACACAGGATTCATAAAATTTTGCAATGGATCCGGACTGTGTTGTACATTTCATGAGGAGCATTAGTAAACGGACAAGTGCGGTCTTGCATGCATAGACATCGCGCGATCTTAAAAATCTCGTAATTAGAGACCTTTCGAAACCTAAATATACACTTTCATCGAGCAAAAAATATGAAGACAATGTGATTTTCTACCGAACGAGTAAAAGAAAGCATATTTTTGTTCACGTTTTATATAAAATATATTTGAATTTTTAATACTATCGATAAGAAATAGGAGAAATACATGCTAATCAGTGGTCATTTTTACCGAGTGTGGTGTCAAGAAGAAGTGCATTCAAAAGCCGACATCCTGGCAAGTCCGAAATGTTACAGGGTTATGCTACATTCTAATCAGTATAACAAGCCCACTTAAGTAATCCTTGCTGATCGGAAACGCATTCCAGAATTTTGGCTAACATTTAATGAGATCGGTCACGCACTGTACAAGTCGTATATTTTCCGCGTACGGAAAACCGTGCTTTTCTCTACGGTATTAAGAGGAGCCAATATGGGGTTCATAAAATTTAGCAGTTGATTCCAGCCATATTGTAAACTTTACAAGCCAAATTGGTAAATGCGGAAACATGACGCTTTATGAGCGGCCATTTCACGGTATTAAAATATCTCACAATTGGAAACTTTTTTAAACCCGAATTCTACCATTCCTTCGAGTATAAAATAGAATATAAACTTAATTTTCTACTTACTGAGCAAGATAATAATGTTTATCCATGTTTTCAATGAAATATAATTGAATTTTTCAGGTCAACGAAAATTATTGTGAAAAATGGATGCTACATAAGTAGTCATTTTTTGCAGAATGTGATTTCTGCAGAAGATTCTTATGTATAGGTAGCATGATGACAGTTCGACCGTTTTGGCCGATTAGGTCCACCGTGCGATCCACAGCAAGGTGAAAGTAGACGCGGTGACTTGAGCAGCACAGGTGCTAGCCAAAAGCCCGTACACGCGTGTTTCGCCAATATTCTGTCGCTGCATGGAACGGTTGCGAGGGGTTCGGCTCATCAGTTGGCTCCAAGCATTCCCCGTGTGTTGATCGTATTTAATTAAATTTCGGTCTGCGCCTATAGGCCTTAGTTTTGACTGATTTACTACTAAGTTAGCAGTTGACTTTTGAGGAAATTAAAAAGTCACAGTTTCTAAACTGAAATGCCTACCAGAAAGCACACGGGGATGCTGGAGTACACACTGATGATCCGAGCCCCTCGCGGCTGCGCCCTGCAGAGGCAGAATATCAGCGAAAGACGCGTGTCTGGGCTTTAAGCTAGTACATGTGCTGCTAGTATGGTAGCTCGTAACGCTGAAATATACTACTAACTGCCGGTCAGCAGTTAATGAATATTATGCGGTTTTTCCGCTGTGGCTAATAAAATTCAGCTCAGATATTCATACATTAAACTTTGGTTTGCGCCTAAAGACCTTGATTCCAACTAAATTGTTTCAAGTTAGCAGTTAATTTTTGAAGAAATTGAAAAGCAGCATATACTACTAGCTGCCCGTTGGCAATGTATTCCGCGGTTATTCTGATGTGGCTGGTGGACTTCGGTCCAGATTGACACTAAGAAAAGCAAATATTTGGTAGAAATATTTGATTTTGCTCACCATATGACCAACTTCTTATGTCACCTTCGTGGTGTTGCAGTCATAACAAGCGTACACTGCGTGATCGACCTCAGAAAATGTTGGCCGAAATTCTAAAATGTGTCTTCGATTAGGAAGGATTACTTAGGTAGGGTTGTAAGAATGATAAGTATGCAGCATAAACCTATAGAATTTCGGGCTCACCAGGATGTCAGCTTTTGAATGCACTTCTTCTTGACCTCCTGCAGAAACCGCACTTTTTAAAAAACGACTACTTAAGTAACATGCATTCTTCGTACTAATTTTCGATGGTCTTGCAAATGCAAAGATATTTTATAGAAAGGGGGCACAAAATATGCCTTCCTTCACTCGGTCGGTAGGAAATCACACTGTCTTCATATTTTATGTCTGAAGAAGGCATACAATTAGGTTTTAAATAAAATTTCCAATTCTCGAATAATTTTGAGCCAGATCTGCCATTGAATTAGCGTTTAGCGATTTCTCTTTACAAGGGGCATGCTTTCCGCGTGAGGAAAATCATATATTCCTCTAGACCATTAAGAAGATACCATATAGAGTTCATAACATTTTGCAATGCATCCGGAATGTGTTGCACATTTCATGAGAAACCTTGGTAGACGGACATGTACGATGTTATATATAAGAACATCGCACGATCTTGAAAATCTCATAATTAGAAACGCTTTAAAGACCTAAATATACGCTTTCTTCGGGTATAAAATATGAAGACAGTGTGATTCCCTACCGAACGAGTGAAGGAAGGCATATTTTTGTGCCCCCTTTCTATAAAATATCGTTGAATTTGCAAGACCGTCGAAAATCAGTACGAAGAATTCATGCTACTTAAGTAGTCATTTTTTAAAAAGTTTGGTTTCTTCAGGAGGTCAAGAAGAAGTGCATTCAAAAGCTGACATCCTGGCGAGTCCGAAACGTTATAGGGTTATGCTGCATACTTATCATTATTACAACCCCACCTAAGTACTCCTTCCTAATCGAAAACGCATTTTAGAATTTCGGCCAACATTTTCTGAGGTCGGTCACGGAGTAGATTCCATCTCGATTGTCCTCCTACTGTGGTCAGTAAAGAAAAGCGGCATATACTACTGTCTGCCCGTTGGCAATGTATTCCGCGGTTATTCTGATGTGGCTAGTGGACTTCGGTTCTGATAGACACTAAGAAAAGCAAATATTTGGTAGAAATATTTGATTTTGCTCACCATATGACCAACTTCTTATGTCACCTTCGTGGTGTTGCAGTCATAACAAGCGTACAGTGTGTGACCGACCTCAGAAAATGTTGGCCGAAATTCTAAAATGCGTCCTCGATTAGGAAGAATTACTTAAGTGGGCTTGTTATACTGATTATAATGTAGCATAACCCTATAACATTTCGGACTGGCCAGGATGACAGCTGTTGAATGCACTTCTTCCTGACCTTCTGCATAAACCGCACTTTTTAAAAAACGACTACTTAAGTAGCATGTATTCTTCGTACTAATTTTCGATGGTCTTGCAAATTCAACGATATTTTATAGAAAGGGGGCACAAAAATATGCCTTCCTTCGCTCGTTCGGTAGGAAATCACATTGTCTTCATATTTTATAACTGAAGAAGGCATAAAATTAGGTTTTAAACAAATTTTCCAATTCCCGAATAATTTTGAGCCAGATCTGCTCTTGAATTAGCGTTTAACGATTTCTCTTCATAAGGTGCATGCTTTCCGCGTAAGGAAAATCCTATATTCCTCTATACCATTAAGAAGATACCATATAGAGTTCATAACATTTTGCAATGGATCCGGAATGTGTCGCACATTTCATGAGAAACCTTGTTCAATGGACATGTACGATGTTGTATATAGGGGCATCGCACGGTCTTGAAAATCTCCTAATTAGAAACTTTTTTAAAACCTAAATATACGCTTTCTTCGGGTATGAAATATGAAGGCAGTGTGATTTCCTACCGAACGAGTGAAGAAGGGCATATTTTGTGCCCCCTTTCTATAAAATATCTTTGAATTTGCAAGACCATCGAAAATTAGTACGAGGAATGCGTGCTACTTAAGTAGTCGTTTTTTACAAAGTGCGGTTTCTGCAGAAGGTCAAAAAGGAGTGCGTCCAAAAGCCGACCTCCTGATGAGCCCGAAATTCTATAGGTTTGTGCTGTATACTTATCATTCTTACAACCCTACCTAAGTAACCCTTCCTAAACGAAGACGCATTTTAGAATTTCGGCCAACATTTTGTAAGGTCGGTCACGGAGCAGATTCCATCTCGATTGTCCTCCTACTGTGGTCAGTAAAGAAAATGTTCAAGTCGTGTGCCGTTTGATCGTTTTGTCAGGAAGATGCCGCCTGGCCTTTACTTACCGATACACCCGAAACCTGGTCAGAACTGGGGACTTCAGTGTAGTTTTGCAGGCGGCCAAAAAGAATTTCATTCAAAACCGGGCATCCTTAAGTAACTGAATTATCACGGAATTATGTAGTACGGAGAATAATATTGCAGCTCTATTTAAGTAACCTTTTCGAGTCGAAAACGCATTTCAGAATTTCAGCTAACATTTCATGAGTTAGCACATCAACTGTAAAATCAGCCCCGTGTAACCATTTTGAAACACGTTGCCAACCAGTGACAGGGGAGTTTATATTACATTAATTCTTGGAGGATATTGAAATTTTGACATGCACAGCTGTTGATTTATCTACTCACTCATTTTCATGGATTAGTATCATGAAGTATTAACGAAATTCTGAACTGTGTTTTCAATTAGGAAGGATTACCTAAGTGGGGTTGTAATGTCGAATATCATCCAACATGATGCCGTTATACTTCAGGCACATAAGTACAGTGGTTTTCCGGCCACATGCAATAACCACGCTAGGTAAAAACATTCCTGCCTAAATAGCACACATTTTTTCCTATCGATTTTCGACGTTCTTATAAATTCAAGCATATTTTATAAAAATAATGACAAAAACTCCTTTCTTGTATTTATTTGACAGTAAATCAAGTCTTTAGTTTTTTCTGTTTGAAGAAAGAACAAATTTGCCTTTTGAACCTCATTTGCCGTTGTATTTGGGATTCACAGCCTATAAATTTTATACTTTGCATACAGGGAAACTCACGCATTGCTCTATGCCATTAAGAAGATACCATGTAGGACTCATAAAAGTTAGCAATGTTTATAAACTATGTTGTATGCTTAATGAGTATCATTAATAAATGAGCAGATACGATGCTACTTGAGTGGACATTTCACGGTCTTAAAACTGCCATAATCTCAGACATTTGAGATAGAAGCATATCCTGTCGGAAAGGTGATACCATACTAACAGCACAGGTACTAGCCAAAAACCCATACGCGCGTGTTTTGCCGCTGCATGGCGCAGATGCAACAATTCTCGGTCTGTGCCTATAGACCTTGAATAAACTGATATACTCCAACTTCGTAGATAATTTCTGGGGAAATTAAAAAGAGACATATCATGTCCTTAGGTATAAAGCCACCTTATCAAGGGAATAAGGCTTTCGAACTTGAGCTTCTTGAGAGAAGACGTTATTTGCACAAAATGAACGCAAGAAGTGTATTTAAGGTTATGACAACATCGAAAATAAATGGAAGGAATTCATACTTTCAAAGTAATCATTTTTTACCGTGTGCTGTTTTTACGGGCGACCCCGAAGAAGTATATCCGCAAGCGGGGATCCAGGTGTGTTGGGATTATGCTTCACGATTACCCATAGTTCAAACTCATTTTAGTAATGCTTCATAAACGAAAATATACTTTAGAATTTTGGATAACGTTTGGTGAAATGAATCCCTGGCTTTAATCATACATGCTTACTTTACGTATTTGACACGAACCTTTGTGTTTTCGAAGTTGACACTTTTTCTTAAGAAAATTGTTACTTCTAACCAACGTAATATTGCTTTCAATACCTTTATGTGCTTTCATTTTACTGAGGGTCGTTCATTATTAATTGTGAGTTTTGGCCAACGAATTTGAACTGCTTACGCCAGATACTGTATGCCTTTTGAGGGTTATATGAGAGAGAAATGCAGATATCTGTTGCAACAAGTAGCTATCACTGCAGCCTCATAAAGCTGAAATTCGAATTTTCAATCTGCACTGACTTCGTTGTATGCGGATTGCCCACAAAGTTCTATTCGGCTTCATTGGGCATTGACTTCACAGTGTTTAATCAATGAAGACTTCTAAATTACATTACTATCGGTCACCGAGATTAACAGCAGACATTCTCTGGCTTTCGCCATCATCCCAGGGGCACAGCGCCAGAGGATAGTGGAAAGTGAACTGTTAGGTGGATCCATAAATCAATATTAACAAGCTACTAACAAGCAGTCAGTAGGTGATATGTATTATTTTAATATATCCCTTGACCGGAATAATTTATTTGACCCAGTTGTGAAAAACTCAGCGGCCTCGATGGGATTCGAAAGAAATCTGTTGGAAAAACCTATTAGTTAAGTGAGCCTTATAGACATCTGGTGGATTCCAAATGGGCTACTTAACAAATCCTGTTTGGGCAGTCAGTTTACTGTGTCAGATTTGGTGGTTTCCATATGTTGCAGTAGGCTGGGCGAGTAAGTGGACGCAAATGTGATCAAACTCACGACTGCAGGTGGGGCCTTATAGCGCGGGTGTTTAGAGCATTGGCTGTGCCCAAGTCCTGCCCTTGCCTTAGTGGGTAGGAGTCTCACTGAGGCCGCTGAGATTCTCGCAATCCGACCGATCGAAACATGCTGATTTATCTACTATTCACCTAATACGCGTGCTACGCAAAATCCCAGACACATGTTTGGCCCACTGTGTGTATCACACTTATTAGAGGGTGTCGGCTCATCAGGGAGTTCTCCAGCCTTTGGCATGGGCTTTCTGCCACATATTTCAGGTTTGTTAAACGGCACCTTCTTTTGAATACCTCAGAATTGGACATGAAATTTTGGAGTACATTCTGCGGCACAAATCCTCTCAGCCTCCGACCGAAAGTTAATATGAATGTTTGAGCTGGAATTCATCAGCTTCAGCGGAATAAACGCCCTATAGTAAGAGGCTGTCAACAGAATATCAGTAGTACACAAATATCGATTTTTTCCAAAGCTCCAAGATTTGAGGAACTTGGTTCTTCAGGCTTTAGAAATCAGAGAAACAAGTTTCAACTGCTCACCAGCACATGTCACATTTTGAAGCTCTGCGGTAGCACGCATTCCAAGGTAGCCCTTGGGCATCAGGCGGTTGTTCCAGGATCAGAAATTGAGGAGCAAATTTCCGATCTTTGAGGAGTCTGCTGTCGCTATGACTATTATTTTCTCACAGTTCTTCTACGCTTTGTCAAGAATCCCCCTCGTGAATGTATAAGGGGAAGTAGATATTTCATTTGCAAGGCCAGCTTTATTTGATCTTATTGTCTGAACACCTCGCAGACCGTTTATCAATAAACATATTTTACCAACGTTAAAATCTCCTGCATCTCCTGTTCTCTGCCATGGATTTGAGCTCACCAAACCTGCCCCTCCGAAGTCAGCATCAGTAGACGGGAATCCCGTAGGGTTTGGTATAGGTGGAAATCCCTAGTCTTGAGTCATAGCACGCAGACTAAACGTCGATTGGTTCAGGGATGCATCATTTGGGGTTGGTACTGATGTACTAGGGTTTTTTTTGCTTATCATTGTTAAAAGGAGTTTGTTGAGGTACTTAAAGAATTGACTTACTGTTGATGATTTTTTTTGAAGGCTGATACTTAATAACTTCCTCTTTAGAGGCGACGTTGTTCAAAATGTTACAGGAAAAATTTAGCCGTAGGTGGAAATAGGACTACTTCGAGTCATCTGTGGTGGAATGACAGCCTCATAGCACTCTTGCCTCGTTATATATGACAGTATCACATGGAAGAAAATGGTTATGAAGATTTTTGATGATCGCTTATGGTCGCTAAATTTGCTTGCGTAGAAACAGCCAAACGAATTTTCGAGACTCTTTTTCTAGAAAAGCTATTATTTTATCATCACTTAGAGGTAGAGAATGTTTTGGCTTTAAAGGTTTAGGGAGTTTACAGATCAGGTAGTTTAAATTACACAAAAGTTACGGCATACACTTATCACACTCCACAACGTTTAGCGCGTTTTTTGGAATGACATCCTGAAACGCAAGATCGAACGCCAGACTTGTAAGGAGATCTGCGTAACTTGGTTAACAGGTACCTTCCAGAAGCACTGTTAAGGGCGAAGCAGCTTACCTCATAAAGCACTTATTTTCAAGAAGACTATACGACGTAAAAGGGACTTCTGATTAATTTTTTCAGATCAAAAACAATTAGCTTCTCTTCTACACCGATTAGGAAAATTGATCAGGTTACATTTCCCTTGGTGATACAAGCTATCGACTTAGGTTAGGGTTGGGGTAAAATGAAACCGTACCCGACCAAGGCGGTGACTACTCCTTGTGCCGCTTAGCCCTCATGCAAAAAACATTTGTACTTTCTTCTTGAAATAAGTAGTACATAGGGAGCCCTGTTTAAAGTGAGCGTGTTTGCTATTTTATTGATGCGTTCCTCGGTTCCGTGCGCATAAATTGCCCATCATCGCGCCTGATTCTGCCTCAGCGTACCTACTGGCTCCTTACAGCAAGTGGGGCACAGTTACGTTAAAGTTTGGTAGATTCAAACAACTTCTGGCGATTAGATCAAATTTTTTTTTACCGTTGCAGACTTCCAAGGTTGTCTTTTGAACACCTTTTATGTTCCCTCCCCTAAAGCTTCCATTTTCCCAAGACAAATTTTTGCTGGCGACTTTAGGGTGGCTTTGCAAAAAGTTAACCTAATGCATCTACGACACCCGCCATCCAAGAGGGCAGAGCAGTAATGAGGCATGTAAGCATCTTCAAGCAGCACTCACGGGAGTCATCGTCCGGGGATTCCCTTCCCTCCATCTCGAACTGCTGCCTGAACTCCGACACTTCGACATGGCTTTCCTGTTGCCGTTTTAGCTCAAGCCCTGCAGCGATAGCCTCACGTAGAACTCGGCGACGTTCTTCTTTCAAGGACGCTGAGTGCGATTCGGAGGGCTCTGTTTGCTCACTTCCTCCTCCTCCTCCCATCTGTTCACCCTTTAAAGACGGCCAAAAAAGTCAGAGAATTTTTTTCTACCGAAGACAATAAACTAACTGTGATCTTTTGTGTTGTGGTAGTAAACTGAACTGCGTCAATTTGCTAAAGTAGATTTTTGGGTCGGTCTTCCCTACGGACTGCGCTACAGATTAAAAAGTCGTCACTTGAGGACACAACGGCGACTGGTCCTCCCCTATCTACCACGCATAGGATGACCAATAGGAGATCAAAGGTATTACACTGACATCCCCATCCCATATTGTCTTAAGAATCAGGTTTGCATCGGTTTCCTGCGAGGACAATCAGTCGTTGCTGCTGCCGTTCCTCCCCCTCCCCCTAAGCATCATCATCATCATCATCATCATCATCATCATCATCATCATCATCATCATCATCATCATCATCATCATCATCATCATCATCATCATCATCATCATCATCATCATCATCATCATCGCCGTCGCCGGCGACACCACCACCACCACCACCACCACCACCACCACCACCACCACCATCATCATCATCATCGTCATCATCATCATCACCACCATAATCGTCGTGCTCCCACTTCCCCTTCTCCTGAAATGGAGATATATTCAGTGCTTACCTTAGAGGTGGATTCCTGGAAGCTCCCCACTGTGCGCCGCTTCCTAGCACTCCCATCCCCGGGAATTGCTGAGCGAGCCTTAATCCACTGTCGGATGATGGAGTTCGGAATATAACCTTTGGAGAAGGGAGAGAGAGAGAGAATAGAACAGAAAAATTCACCCTCTCGGGGAAATTTCTAAGGTTGGCACCTTGAACAATTCTGTTTTATACTATGTGCAGTACTGCCCCCGATGGTAAATTGATACGAGCACTACACTTTTTGTTAATGGACTAAGTGACCTGCGTCACAGAAGGACATGGGAAACAATCCACATATCATCATTTGAGGTAAAGATATATTTGTTACTCCAGCTATGACTATCATGCTTACCCTCCAGGACGAGAAAGTTCGCCAGAAAACGGATCGTCTAGAAACCGTTGTCAGTGTCATATCGGTTTGCATCGAACAAGTTCCCCTGTCTCCTGACAGTTTTATGCAGTAGGCCTCGGTATTAATATTAAATTAGAGTAGTTTTGGACCACTTTAAATGTCTGCGAAAAATGTTGATAATTTTGGGAGCATTGGACTATTCATGATCGACAAGTCTGTTAAAATAAAGGGAAATCATTCGTCAAAGAAAAGGAACTATTTTCGTATACAACGGAGATAAAAATAAATTTATTTGGTTATCCTTTCCGTAGAATATAATTAGGTTGGATGTGGTTATGTAGCCCCACCTGAAGTAAGCAACCCCCAGTCACCTCTAATACGGGAGTGGTGTTAACAGGAGCTTTTAGAGGTGGGGCCGGGTCACGCACAGGCGACGAGGTCAAGTAGTTGTATGCATAAGAAAAGCTATTGGGAATGCGCGGTTGTACTTTGAATGGTTAAGAAATAGTTGCGCTAACGCCTAAGCTCAAACCCTAACCCTAACGCCTAACCTCTAACCCCAGCAGTATTTTGTACATCAGGTGGGGCTACCTAACCACATCTTACCCATAATTAAAATTACGCAGACGCAGAGAATAAATGGGGAAACACATGCTACCTACGTAGTTCATTTTCGGCTAGTGGGATATTAGTAACTGACTGACAGGCGGCCCGGCTGAAATTCGAAATCCTACCGCATTTGAAGTACTCTTGGATTTTATAACAGGATGATGCTTACTGCAACTCAACTCTATTTAAAATTCGATTTGGAAATTCTACTTGACATTATGCGGTGGCGGAGATTGAAAAGGAGGTAGGGAGAAGCGGGGGGGGCGAGGAATGGAAGCTGGTTGTGCTCTACGGCCTCGGCAGAGTCCGCACATGCTCACACCATAGACTTATCACTTTGGCTGTCCCGACGATAGGCCATTTGGGCAGACTGCAACCACCAGTCCAAATGTCTCCGCAATACAAACTGTTACAAGTGCAACATTTATAGTACATGATATCGCTGAAACCTCCTTGTCGACGGGGTAGACCTCCAAGGTAAACAGACCCGGAAAGCCAGCTTTATCGTTTTCTTCTTCTTCATTCCCATCTCCAGACCCATTCGCAGTCCAAGAACGGTCATATATCTGGTCCGGAGAATGGACGTAGGGGCTGACAAAGTTAGAGAGCTCGTCTGCGCGCACTACACGCGCGGCCTGGTCCTCCCAAAACGCACACACCGGGATTACACACGCAAAGGAGTGGAACGCTAGGATCTCACATGCAGCGGAGGAGCCACACGGAGAAAGGAGCCAAAAAACACACCTCCCACTTATGTGAGAAATGTCGACCATGTGGGATGATGGGAGAGGGGTGTATGCGTGGTGCAGTT
>CACRXP010000186.1:269566-289171 GCA_902702965.1 Spirometra erinaceieuropaei | reverse complement strand
GAATGAGAGAGAAGGAGAGCGGTCGAAACTGGGACATCTATTCGAAAGACAACTCAACACATTCCTCATTTTACTACATCGGACTGGCTTTCATATATCACGACTTGCTGGGAGTCCTGGGTGGTCAAGAGGCATGTGCTTATTAGAGAACCCTTTTAAAAGAAAATACCATCTTCTAAAGACAAAGACACAAACTGACGGAAAACTACAGAATACTGACATAAGACAGCAAGAGACTCCACAGGAGGAAAGCGCTTAAAATTCAAACTTCTCAACAAAGCTCCCAAAGTTAAAGTTTCCTTCACGCCTTTTGAAAGTCGAATTCATGCTTTTATCCCGCCTCATTCTGTTCCTTTTGGGGAGTATGTGGGCAAAATACCCCTTCCTTCTACATGCGCATGCAACTAATTTATGATTAGCAATGCTTCTGGCAGTACAGTGGGTGTGCTATCTCATGTAATGGCCCTGCCAGCACCAGCTCCGCCAACCCCCCTCGTTTTCCGCGGTGCATGGCAGGTTATGAGGGCGGCTCTGGCGAGGTTTTCGACGCCTCGGCCCCCCTCTGGCCCTTTCACGGGTAAGGAACGAGGAGCGAGACGCCTCTTTTTCTTACTTTTTTTGACCCCCATTATACGATAACAACCTGTACTTCCTTATAGGATTGCCTTAGATGTGACATATCGAAACCTACCCGCCCGCCTCTGAGGTGAACCACGGGGTTGGAGCCAAGGCATCATCGCATGGCCGACTACATCAAGGCATGGGAAAATGAATGCAAATTAGTGAGAAGACATATT
The DNA here is from genome assembly GCA_902702965.1 of Spirometra erinaceieuropaei. NCBI lineage: Eukaryota > Metazoa > Platyhelminthes > Cestoda > Diphyllobothriidea > Diphyllobothriidae > Spirometra > Spirometra erinaceieuropaei. The sequence goes on along the minus strand of CACRXP010000186.1, from coordinate 288,374 downwards.
TTATTCAAAACAAACCAAAACAGAAAACCGTCAATCGAAATTTTGCAATGAGCTTCCGACTCGAAAAACCACTCGAGTTGGATTGTAATATTAACGGCCTTGCAGCAGAATCTCTATATATTTCAGTCACGTCAGGGTGTTGACTTTTGACCGAGCATCTTTTCAGCCGTCCGTAAATCTGCACTCGGTAAAAATGGCTACTCAACAAGTTTGATTTTTCTCATTTATTCTCGGCGCTCTCCTAAATTTAAACATATTGCACAAAAAAGATGCACTAAATATCCGTTATTTTACCTATTTGGTAGTAAAGTACGTCCTACTTCAATTTTACACTTGAGGAAAGTTTATATTTCGGTCCTAAGAAAGTTTCTAGTCATAAGACTTTTAAGACCATGAAATGTCCACTCATAAAGCATCATATGCCCACATTTATTAGTCTTTCTCGTTAATTACACAAAATGGTTCAAATTAACGGTAAAATTTCATGTAACACGGATGGTATCCTCTTAGTAGCATATAAAATGCGTAATATTCCTCTAACGCAATGTGCAGTCCGTGACCGATCTCATGAAATGTTGGCGGAAATTCTGAAATGCGTTTTCGATTAGGAAGGATTACCTGGGGGGGTCGTAACATTGATTATCTTGCGGCATAATCCTATAATATTTCGGACGCGGTAGGATGTTGACTTGGGAATGCATGTCTTTTAAACCTCCCATAGAAACTGTACTCGGTGAAGAATGACTACTTAAGTAGAATGTATTCTTCATACTGATTTTCGACGGTCTTATAAATTCAAATATATTCCATAAAGAACACGGATAAGAAACGCCTTCTTTTACTCATTTGATAGAGAATCATGTCATCTTTATATTGCATATTTGAAGAATGAGTATAATTGGGTTTTAAAAAGGTTTCCTAATTCCCGAATACTTTGGGGCCTGATGAGCCGTTGCATTAGCGCTTAGTGATTTCAGCCTACAAGCGTCATGCCTTCTCTGTATGGAAAATCATACATTCTTCTATGCCTTTGAAATGATATCATATAGAGTCCATAAAATTTGACAGTGGAAACGGACTATGTTGTACATTTCATGAGGAGCAGTGGTAAACGGACAGGTACAATGCTGTGTGAATGAACATTGCACGGTCTTAAAAATCTCATAATTAGAAACTTTTTTAAAGCCTCATTATACTCCTTCGTCAAGTATACAATATAAAGAAGACATTATTCTCTATCAAATGAGTAGAAGAAGGCGCTTTTTATATGTGCTCTTTATGAAGTATATTTGAATTTATAAGACCACCAGGAATCAGTGTGAAAAATACATGCTACTTAAGTAGTCATTCTTTACCCAGTACAGTTTCTACAGGAGGATGAAAAGAAATGCACTCAAAAGTTAACATCCTGCCGAGTCCAGAATATTGTAGGATTATGCCGCAAGATAATCAGTGTTACAACCCCACCCAAGTAATCCTTCCTAATCGAAAACGCATTTCGGAATTTCGGCAAACATTTCATGAGATCGGCCACGCACGTAGTTTGGAGACCCTAGACGCAAGCAAAAGGGCAAGTTGGGTTCAAAACTATTCGGGAATTGTAAAAGTTTCTTAAAGCCGAATACTGGTTCTCCCTCAGGTATAAAGTCTGAAGAAGACATAATTTGCTACCAAATGAGTAAAAGACGAATACTTTTTTGTACTACTGAAAAACAGCCCTAGTAGCATGAAGTACCACCTGGATTTGCAATCTCAGGAAGAACTGTTTATAACATCAGACAGCTTAGACGGCCCTCCCTCGGCCGAAGTGACAATATATTGCTTATGCGGGATTATTCGTCATTCTCTGTTGTGCAGGCTCTAGGCACTAAAGACGTAACACTTGGCAGGGCGATTTCGATCAGATGAGGACAGATTTATCCGCTCTCGATTAGAGCTCAATGTTTACAAGTAATGCCAATGATGACTGGGAGTTCTCCATGAATGTCCTTCTGCAACTCATCAACAACCACTGCCCACTGACGAATAAGCGGTCCGGTTGGCTAAATGGCTGCCTAGGGAACGAAGTTAACAGGAAGCATCAAACGATAAGTCGAGTACTTCAACACCTAAAAGGCACAGGGGAACAAACTGAGAAGCATGATTGCAAAAGTGGGCCGGGACTTCGAGAAGTATTTACTACGAAAGAAACTCATATGCAGATATTACTCTACAGCTACCTCAGAAGAAGTACAAGAAACAGACATCAAATTCCCTCAGCAAAGACTACCGATGGTTAGGAAATTGCTGAAAACAGAACTAAGGTTGCGTATTTTTTACAGTTCATCCAATCTTACTGCATAAACGAGGCCTCATTCCCACCATCGACAAAAGACCTGTCGACTGAAAGCATAAGCAATATACCCTTTTCAGGATATTTTTTCCGAAGAGAATTAAAGAAATTGAACAAGACGGTGTCTCCAGGGCTAGACGAGGTTCCATCCAAACTTATTAGAGAACTCGCCAGTTAGTTTTTTATACCGCATTCGGTGCTCTTTCGAGCGTCATTTGAGACTGGGACACTTCCTTATGATTGGAAGCTGGCTCCATGAGAAGGCGGTAGATGGGCGTCATGACTGATTACAGGTCCATAAACCTGACATGTATATTCGGCCAAGTTACAGAGATAATCCCGAAGAGCAAATTTGTGCAATTCCTAGAAATCTCCAACTTGTTGTCCAACTGCCAACCCGAATTCCGGAAGCAAAGATCCTGCACGACAAATTTTCAGCAATCTCTCCAGAGCTGGAAAAAAAGGGATCAGAGGATCGAAAACTTCGTAGTGGGTCGGCATCAAGTTGTGTGCATCGATAAAAAAGATCAGATCCTGCTGTGATCGAGAGTTGCATTTCCAGAGGTTCAGTACCGGGGCACATTTTGCTCCTAATGGACCCGGATAATTGCGTAAGTGATTTGGATGAGGATAAGGAGTATAATCTGGGGCCGCACCGAAGAAGATGGATTGCACATAAATCTAATCCATTGAAGGAGCAGTCAGATCGTTGGCTTATGCGGCTTAACATCGGTAAGTTTACCATAATTCGCCTAGGCAACCCAGCCGAATTCGACAGTGCGACCGTCGTGACTGACAATGTCCACTGCATGTTTCACAATAGGACGATAGTAGGGACGATGACTTGCGTGTGAGTTGGTTTTAAATGATAGTGGACTTACGCTGCGTTTACTGCTCTCTCTCTCCTCCTCCTCCTGCACTCTGTGTCAAGACAGAACTTAGAATATAAGAGGCGGGAGAGGACGCAGGCGGCCAACATGACGGAAGCCCGCATCTAGGCGGACCACCACACCCACTAGTCTAAAACGTACACTGACCAAGATTTTATATAACAACAAGAAAGACAGGAGCGACTGGGATCCTAAGGAGTGGGAGTTCCACAGAGGCCACTTTAAGAGGGAGACATTGCAGCCTGACTCTCGGTCTGCTAGTCTGCCACACCTTGGGCTGACTGTGAGGTCGGAACTCTCCCATCAGTTTGCAACCTTCCAAGCCACATCTTTTAGCGTGCTGGATAGATTTGTTTCGAATATGGGGGTGTGAGTTTGTGTTCTGAGCGATACAACCACCAGGAAGAATCCTAGTGTTGTAGGGAGAAGACAGAAGGCATCAGAATGAGGGGTTTATTGTGCACAGAACACCGAGTTGTCCTCTCAGGCGGCAGTGGCCACTGGCGACGCCAGGGCTGGTTCTGACTGCATTCAGTCATGCCTGAGAGTCCCTGGGACAGTGGTGGCGGCCACCTTTGTAGGCTCGTTGGACAAGCGCAAGCGGTGTCCATTCTGTGTGTGTGTTGCATCTGCCGAGTGGTGGTATTCCAGTGGCTTGTCTAGCTGGTTGCAGGGGGTGGCGCGTTCAAGTGGCGCATCGGTAGCCGCGACACTGAGAGGACGCAATTGTGTTGGAGCTGAAGTCGGTCGAGTGGCTTCGGGTCAGCGCGCCTGGAACAGCTTGCTGCAAGGGGTGAATGACCTTGAGGCAGCGAATGTCTTGAACAATGACGCCAGACCGGGTACGCTGGCTGCCCGCTTCAGATTCAAGCGCTTTCGATTGTTTATAGCGAGGAATATGCGCTGAGACCGTCAACCCCACTCTCTCTCTCTCTTCCCACTTTCAGACACAAGTCTATTGTCCGAGCCGGTCAGACATCCGGTGCCAGAAGTGGGCGTAGTGGCTGGGTGAGCTGTAGAACGCGTCTGCGCGTGCCACATTCACGACCCAGTCCCCGAAAGCACAAACCTCTATTACAAACAAGGGAAAGTGACTGGGATCCCACATGTGCGAGAGAGCGCCATGAGGAAGGAGTCACCGCAGTCTGATTTTTCGTCCTCCGGTCGCCCACTGAACTCACAAACGCACGACAGAACTCACTGTGTGGTCTGAGTTTAAGTGTCAACGTGCAAGCATCCAAGTCAGGACTTCTAGCGCGCTGCGTAAGTCTCAAGTGCGTCAGATTTCTTTAAAGTGAGAAACCATGTCCAGAGGGTCGATCTCATTCATTCTACCCTATCCAATGCACCAGTCGATTGTCCGAGCTGCGTAACCAACTGATGATGAGCTTGAGAGAGATGGTTGACAAAGCTGAGAGCAACTTCCCTGTTCGTACCACAAACAGGACCTGGTTCCCAGTATGCACACACCAGGACCTTACACACAAGGGGTTGGCCGGTCGGACCACACGTGCAGCAGAGCAGCTGTGTGGAGAAAGGAGCGAAGGAGCAAACTTCCCACTGACATGAGAAGTGCCGATGATGAGAGAAGTTGGAAGTGTGTAAAATGTCTTCGGGCACTCCTAATTTTAGAACGACTACCTTCGTTCATTAAAGTTAGAATCGGAAGGACAAACCTTTGACGAACTTCCAGTCAGCGTTATAAGAAAAAAGCCACAAATAGAGAGCAACTTTGATCGTAATTCCATCTGCCTGAGGCGAGAATTCTAGATTAATGGTGTAATTTAAACCTAAGTCCCTGACTGTGGAACATTCGGTCATAGGGAACTTTGAAAAATCACTGGCTTGAGTAAGCTTTCAGGTGGGAAACACATGTAGCGACATTTAGAATGGGGGAATTCCATTGGTCGTGTTCAGCTCCAGGCGGAACGAGCGAGCAAGTCAGCATTAATTTGATATAGGCAACGTTGTGTCGTAGATTTAGAGAAAGAATAAACGCATTTGAGATAATCGGCGTACAAAAATAGTGAGAGCGTTTAACTACTGACAAAATGCCAATGATTCAAAGCAAGAATAAAAGAGAACCTAACGCAGCATCTTGAAAAAAACCGCCTTCAATAGGGCTCTCATAGGAAAATGGGGACCCCACGAAGACCTTTTGGTTCCGACTATACTGGGATGACATAATGAGATCAATAAGAAGTCTGTCAATTCCTGGAGCCTCCAATTTAACTAAAAGTCGTTTATGTAGTACTTCATCAAAGGTTTTAGTAGGAGCAAAATAAATAAGGACCACAGATGATGGCCATTACAAAGAGAAGTAGATTTGGAAAAGAAATTTGACGCGTTCCACAAGCGTTAGTCGACAAAAAGCCATGTTGGGAAGAGCTTAGAATTTTATTGGCTATGCAATAATGATGATGATGATGGTAGTGATTTTTCCAAACAGCCTAACTAGAGAGGGCATTTATAAACACCCCAACAATTCTGAACATCAGAACGAGAGTCAGGTTTAAATATTTGAATAATAACAGAAGTCTTCCATCATACTAGAAAGAAACCATTCTCGAGGAACACTGAGAATACGTTGCTCAACAAAAGAGGAAAATATCTTAACTGCTTAATAAGAGAGCTCGAAATATTGTCGGTTCCAAATGAATGCGAGTTACGAAATGGTTAGTCTACTCCTACAGCACCAGCCCAACCCAGCCCAAACGGGTTAGGTTGGACTAGGGGTGGACTGCGCTGGACTATAAGGTTGGGCCACAGTGTGGCAAGGGCGGATGTGGCCCAATTGGCCCAATCAAATGCTTATAACCATTTGTCAAGAAGGAATCTGGAACGCCGATGAGAACCAAGGAGTTTTTTAATGAGAGGGCTGTTGGGGACTAATTAAGGGCAAATTAAATAGGGTAACAATATCATAGTTTTGCTCTAAAATCGTGATTTACAAAATAAAACATCTGGTCTAAGTACACTTGCGGAAGATAAATTATGGTGGTGAGGAACGCATCAGATGACGGAGGACTTGAGGGAATGGCGTCAGGTTTAAGAGTAAAATGGTCGACAGTGAAGAAATTTAACACCTCTGTTTTATCCAAATCCCCCGTAATGAAGATATTTTTAAAATTAAGCAGAGAGGAAATGGCTTGGCGAACCTAGCAGACGATCTGGAACGGAAGTCCTGAGCAACCGCGCTGGAGGGATTCGCATCAGTAATAGATAAGGACTTCCTACGCCTATCTTTCGCGAGTCCCTTTTGAAGCTAATTCGAATATTTCTGTAGTTCGTAAGTGAATCAATAATGGGCTCAGGGATAAATCCTCAAGCTGCTTTCGAAATTTTAAGCCTGTATTTAGGAAAGCGTGCATCAGTGGAATAAGCAGCATTTCTATGGATTTCCATCGTGAACTTTTTAAAGTGATCATGCATTAACTCATTGTCGTCTTCCAGTTGCCATGTCCGCAGAGTCAAAGTAAAAGGTAGCTTTTTGACTATGCTACTGTTAGCAAAGAATTAGTAAATAATTTACAAACACTCCTTATTGACACACTATTTTTCAAATAATGATCTAAATTATTTTAACAATTTATTATAGTAAGCAACAGAAGATCTTCTCGGCCTAATTCTACGGAAGACGTCTAACTGGAGTTCCACTTCCCCGCTGTCTCACATTTTCTTAAAAACAGACTTCAAAAGCTACGGGAGCAGCCTAAAGACCCTTCCGTGAGTTCTTTATCAGTTCACCTAAGAATCGTTGAAATATTTGAATTGGCTTTGAAAATGAGGCTTGCGCGAGATAGGCGTAGAGAGTCTTTAGCTATTAATGGCGTTAATGCTTCCAAATCAGTTGCTCAAATCTTCCGTCAAAGGTCATTTGCAAAGCCCCACCAAATCATTTCGCCTTTGCTTCGTACCAACGATACCTTCATTACAGATGAGCCAGACAATGCAGAACTGTTAGATTCATTCTTTTCCAAACATTTAAACATTGAAAATGCCCAATCCCTTCAATTCGCCCGTTGTCTGATGCCTACCTCATCATCATTAATTTTACTCCTGCAACTATTCCAAAACTGATAAACCAGCTTACTTACTTCACTCAGTAGGTACGGACAATATCCCAAACTCTCTTATAAAACAGCTAAGAGATTTTCCTCCTATGCTTAGCAAACTCTTTTCAGTCTTGCTGGTAAATAACTTGTTTCCTGACTATTAGAAGACTTCTATTATTATTTCGGTATTTAAGTCTGGCTGTCGTTCTGATGTCTAAAACGATTGAGGTGCCCATAAAACACCTTTCGCCAAAATCTTTGGAACAATTATCGCAATGACAATTACGGACTTTTGCATAGCCAATCAAGTTATTAGTCCTTCCCAACATGGCTTTTTGCTCGACCGCTCTTCTGAAACGTATCATATGTCGTTTCTCAATCTACTTTCTTCTATTCCTAATGATAATTTACCTGTGATTGTTATCTATTTCGATCTTAGTAAAGCCTTTGATAAAGCGTCACACAGAAGACCCTAAGCTAAATAAGAAGCTTTGAAACTTCGCATTCCTCTTATTGATTTTATTAAGTCATAAATGTCTAATCGTAAACAAAAGACATTAGTGGGCCTTCATTTTCCAATGAGAGCTTTACTGTAAGTGGTGTCCTGCAAGGTACCGTTTCAGGTCCTTGTTTGTTCCTGCTTTACATTAGTGATATCTTGTCGGCAGTTAAAAATTCTTCATCATTCATTTATGCCGATGATCTCAAATGTGTGTATTCATTCAGTAAATCTACGACCCGTAATTGCCTGAAGCAAATCCATGCTGACTTGTTTGCTCTTTCAACGTGGAGCTCAAAATGGCTAATGGAATTCTCTCCGTCTTAATGTCCCTATATGTGTTTTAGACCTGATAGATTACCCCATCCAGTGGTCTTTCAAGGCACACCTATGACTGAATGTATCACCATCAAGGACTTAGGTTTAATCTACACTAATAATCTTGATCTTTCGCCACACACTAACAGAATTACAGTTAAAGTTGTCCAGATTTGGGGTATTATTTCTTACAATTTGTATCTTCCTGAAATGAAATTAAGGCTCTATCGTATGTTTGTACTGCCCATTCTCGAGTACTGTTGCCCATTCTTTGGTTTGATGAGTGGGGCTGGTCATTCAAAAATTGGAAATATTCAAATACAATTTACTAGAAGACTCTTAGGTTAGGAACATCCAAATATCTCCTACTCAGATAGATACCAGCTAACTAACCTACAATTTATATGGGTTCGAAGACTAGAAGCAGGCTTCTGCCTCTTCTTTCGCATAAGTAATAGCTTAAACCTTCCTCGAATTTCAGCACTTACCCCTAGTGTTCATCCGTAAAATCTTCGCAATTCTTCCTTGATTATACCTCCTCCCGCCTTCGCCACCTCTAAGAGCTCTCTTTTTTGCTTCCAGGTATACTTTCCTCTGGAATGACCTTCCAATATATACGATCTTCAGATAATCTACAAACTTTTGAGAGAAGGTTGTGCCTTCATCTGAATACTGACTCGAATAAACTTTTAGCTTCCTCACCCTTCCCGGACAACTTTCTCTATAACACTGAGAAATGGATACCGAGAATTTTGGACGCTGCCATCAAAGTACCGTGCTCGTTCACATTTCCTTCTTTTGTGTGCGACATCACTTCCTGGGATCCCTTTTCATAAATGTTAGTTTTTTTCGATTTTTCGGTTCATGCATCCTGTCCCTCCTAGAATGCTATACACTTCCTGATAAATGCTTCCCAGAAATATTTTGGCTGTGTGGGCGTACACGCTCTAACCCGCCTTAGTTTCGTCGATCGCCGTCACTCGTCAGAATTCCACTCTGGACCCCGCAATTTCGAACCATCACCTCCCATCGTTGATTTTTATGGTTCATGAGGTCATCTCCTCATTTCGACCCCAAGCGATCTGTCGACGGTCTTGGCGGAACCCTCTGTATTCGCTATGTACTAGTAGTTTGGTTGCACTTCCCTTGTCCCTTCCTAAAATGTAAACTGGAAGACAATAATGATTTAATGCGCTGCCACATGGAAAAAGGTCACGTCGGGATTTATTAATAAAGGGCGGGCTTTTGAATTTGAGCCGCCATTTTTGTAGCTCTCCATTCACGTGTGGATTTTAACTAATTGTACATTATTGTGCCTTTTTCTCTTTGATATATTAAATTGTTTTGCATTCTTTGTTTGCTTGACCTAAGACTATGACATCGTCTCTACAGTACGTTAGCACCCTTTTGAACGGAATTAAATTTTCAATTTCACTTACGAATGACCATGATGCAAACTGTTGTACTTTACGGCCAATATGTCGTATTTGTCGTATTTCTCTCACACAAACTTGCTTTATTATCCTGCGACTATCTTACTCTCTTATGCGGTGAATTTAATCGCGTGAATTTACGTCCCCTTGCACTTTTAGGCTTCGATGATCTTGTCTCCTTTAATACTCGCGCAGATGCCCCTATTGATCATATTCTGACTAACCACAGCAAGCTTTTTTGCGTAAAAAACAGGGCTCAATTGTCAGGTTCTGACCATTCCACTTTATTGTGTCTTCCAAAAATCTATTCTACTTCAAAACGTGCACTGCTTGTAAAGCCTGAGAGAAAGGTTAAGGTTCGCAACACGTCCGCACAAAACATTCTCATGCTTCAGACTTGCATTTCTCTTACTATCCCCACTTTCCTTGAACATTCTAATGTTGAATCCTGTTCTTCCAACCTGACAGCGTTTTTAAATGAAATTTTTGATATTTGCTGCCCTTTTGATACTGTTATGGTACGACCGGATATAATTTCTTCCCCCTATCTGAAATCGTTAAGACGTAAAAAAGAACTCCTTTACAAGCTAGGCTTACGTGATAGCCTAAAGGACGTTACCGTCTTAATAAAAACAGAGATTGACAGGCTAAATAGCCTGTTTGTCAGCAAACTTTTTTCCTCTTCTTACTCCCCCCCCCCTTTCCCCCCTTCCTCAGCTGAGATTCGGAAAAATCTTAAGCGTCTTACTGGCCATCGCAACACGCTGGTGCATGTGGATGCAGATTTAGACTCCCTAAATAAAAATTTTATATTTAGTCACAATGACTCCCATCTTCCCTTAGAAGACATTCCCCTATCACCGAGTACATTCCAACCCGTGTCTTTGGCAACAGTAGAGAAACACCTTAAAAAGGTCAGTGGATCAACAGCTGCCGGACCGGATGGTGTCTCGCCTTTTCTTCTTAAATCTTGCAGTTCTCAGATAGCCCCTATTTTAACGCACCTAATCAATATGTCTTTCATGGAGTCCAAGATTCCCGACGCCTGGCGTACAGTGAGAATCACTCCCATCCCTAAAAAGCCCGCTAACTTTGGTCCTAAATTTTTCGCCCAATTGCCTGCTCCTCTGCAATACTAAAGCTTGCTGAAAGAGCTTCCCTAGATATCATAAAGCCTTTTTCTTCCAGTTTTTCCGACCCCTTACAATGCGCATACAAAGCTAAACGGAGTACTTTAGATGCTGTCGCTCTTGTGGTCCACTCTACTCTAAAAGCATTAGACAAGGGTTGCCGCGAGTATGCGTGCGCTTTTCTTGATTACTCCTCCGCCTTCAACACCGTCCCGCGCCCTCTTCTCCTTTCCAAAACCTCCGCATGTGGCTCTCCAGGCTGGGTTGTCTCTTGGCTGAGCGATTATTTTACCATCTGCACCCAATTTGTCCAATCTGGCAAGCGAAAATCTTCGACCATTCCCAATGACTGCGGTGTTCTTCAAGGTTCCATTCTATCCCTTCACCTTTTCTCCCTCCACACTGATGATCTCAGGTCCCCTAATGACTGTCTTCTGGTCAAGTATGCTGACGATGTGGTTGTTGGACACCTTCTCAAAAGTCAGACACATATCCGGTCTCTAAAAGATGGCCTTAACCATTGCCTTGCGTGGTCGGGGGAAAATGGTCTCCTAATTAACAACCAAAAATCCGTTCAGTGTATTTTTCGACTGCGGCCCTCTCCTAACCCTGATTCCTCTGACATTCTTCCTAACGAAGTATCCTCTTTCAGGTATCTCGGCGTTACTTTGTCCTCAAATCTTTCTTTTTCCCTCCATATTGAGTCCCTATTTATTAAAGTTCGTAAACTTCTTTACTACATACGTCGTTTACGTTCCTACCACACACCTCAACCCTTAGTCTGGCGATTCATTGATGCCTGCATTCTTCCTCTTATCCTATACTGTTCTCCTGTCGTTTTTCCTGCTTTGTTAAAAAGGATCTTTTAATTTTGAAACGATTCCTCCGCATGCTGTCTTCTGCTGCTGGTGTTTCTTATATTTTTTTTATTGACAATATCTTACAACGACACTTCAATGCGGTCAAGCAATTTGCTGGTCGAATTTTAGATGACGTTGCCCATCCCCTACATTCCGATGTTATGTCTGCCAAGTCTTCCCGCCTGATGCGCCGCAACTTCCGACTTATAGCCTGTCGCACATCGGCTTATCGAGCTTCTGTATTGCCATTCCTAGCGCGCTATCTTACGTGCGAAGAGACAGAAATACAGAAACTAGGATTTGAACTATCCCCATACTAATCGTTTCTCTGTGTTAAACTTTGACTCTTGAATAAAGTATTAACTTATTTACTGCCCATAGTGAATGAATCCAATTTTTTTGCTGAAAATTTTGAACATATGATTTCAAAATAAAGCGCATTCTTCTCCTCCCCTCAACATTATATGATATCTTTTCTGGTCGATGAGTAAACTAATTGGGATCAGTTTGAAAAAAGTAGTATCCACGGGCGTCTGGAATTTCGGAGGGAAGTTATTTGTATGCCAGTCAAGTTCTAGCAAACTAAAATAATCCACGATTATATCGATACCGAAGGGAGTCACAACGATTTTTTCAAAGACTTAACAGGGGAAGTTTTTGAGGAGGATAATATACTTAGGCAAATAATGCTTTTCTATTTTACAGGAGGACGACTTAAATAAAGCAGGCATTTCCAGAGAGAGGAATATTTATATAATAAGTCTAATATACTAGTGAGACTCTAATATTAAGATGACAATCATCACAACCTTTTTCGGTGTAGTATTGTCGGTATAAATTAATATTATCGAAGATGAGTTATGAATCGGAGGTTAAAAAGTCGACCCAAGATTTTGTACTGTACAAGACATGTGCACCAAACTCGAAGGCCACAGTTCATAACAGTGTCATATTATGTACGACTGTTCTAGCTTAGACTGGACCGGCACTGAGAGCATTCCTAGGGTGCAGGATGCGCTTACATCATTTATAGAAAGAAAAGTGTTGACGACAGGAAGTTTCATTGTGGAGAGGAAGAAAGAGGATGAAGCAAAATTTATGTGGTCGAGAATTTGTGATGCTATACCTAACAAAGAAAGCATTACGGCACGGGACATATAAAAATAATTAGTATTATTAATTAATTATTAATTTTTATGTTTAGTTGATGAACACACTTAAAAATATACCGTAATTCAATTTTTTATTTGAACAACGTTGTAACCGAAAATTCATGAAATTATAAAGCACACGAACGGCAGTCTGTTTGTTAGCACTAAATATAAGAGTTCAAAGAATTGGATAATGATTGCGCTGCTTTTAAAGTTTCTTCATAATATCATTGTTATGTCCAATCAAAATTAAGGCCACATTTTAGATTTGCGATTCTCCTATTGGTGAATATCTTTGACTAATTAATGCGTTAAAATGTTAGTGCTGCATAAACTCGTCATTTCTTAAGGCCATCATGCTTTTAATTGCAGCCCAATACAAATTGAACGTTCGTTCATTCACCACATTTGAGGCTTAACTGAAGCTTTTGACTTCCAGATATTGTTTGCCGTACATCGACATATCGGCATTCTCTATGGTCATTTGCATTACACATTTTATTATCTTAGGGCGTACTTCACTCGGTATTTCTTATTTGGTAGGCTTAAGGAAGTAGTGATTTGCAGTTCCAGGCATGACATTGATATTCCTGTAATTTTAAATGTTTGTTATGGTAGGAGATTTTGGATCTACCAGCAGACGGTTTATCTCTTCAACACCTCGAGTTTTACGTCGCATATGAAGTGCACAAAGTCATACGTCAATTTCTACTTCAATCAACTTGACTGAACATTTTCATCATCCAGTCCGCAAGTCGGCATATAATAGCATTCAAAAGGCAATTTGGCGAGCATACGTTTGCTTTCGATAAATTCTCTTTAGGCCTGTACATTTATATGGCTATTGAAGTAATGAATGCAAAAGATACGGGTAGATAGGGGAGGGTAGGGGAGGGGGAGGGTGAGACACCATAATTCCAGTCGGCGCCAGGGGGAAGGTGGGTCCCGGCGAATGCAGTTACATGCGGGTGTCTGGCTTGGTGGCTTTGGCCCATGGTAACTGTGGGGCCTGCACGAAATTCTTCTGCGCGCATAGGACCGGCCGGCGTAGCCTAATTGCAGCCGCCTCTGCCGTTGCCAACAAGCGCTGCCCAAGCAGTTCTGGATAGCTTGATGGGACCTTGTAGATCACTCTGAAGGCCTCTGTGGCGTCTACACGGTGGCCTGTGTCTACCATGTGCGCGAGGATCGAGCTGTTGATGTTCTTAATTTGTCCCTTTCCTAGCCATGCTGGGAGATGTTCTTTCATTCTTTTGGATAAACGCCGGCTCGTGCGACCAATATATTCTGCCCCACAGGAGCAGGTGAAGGAGTAGATACACATAGAGGTGGTCTGAGCTGGTAGTTTGTCCTTGCCCTCTCCGTATAGGATGGGACTGGTGGAGAACAATACACGGGTGTCAACTGCTGGAAAGGTCTGTGCTACAGCTTGGGTTATGCGTCTTCTCAGAAGTTCACTTGGTGCATCCCCTTGAAATGGGACCCTGATAAAGAGCCTTTTCTTTCCCGCCGTCAGCATCGGGGGCTTTTGCGGTCTTTCGGCCATGTTCTTAGCGATGAATCGGTCAGGATACCCGTTTTGGTGATATAAGCTTTCGATGATCTTAAGCTCTTTCTCAACGCTATCGGCTGAGCAGATTCTTCTCACTCTTTCTGTCAAACAGCGGACTAAATTACGTTTAACGTTTAGCGGTACGAAACTCCCAAAATGGGTGTATTGTCCGGACCACGTTTTCTTACGATAAACGCTACGTCGAATGCTGTCGTCAGGTCTTCTACTCAGAAGCACATCCAGAAAGGGAAGTGAACCGGCCTGTTCTTCTTCCAGAGTGAATTTTATTGATGGGTGCGCTTGATTTATGTCATCCAGTAGAATTGAGATGTCGCTTAGTTTCGGTGCAATCGCGAATATATCATCCACGTATCGCCCATAGTATCTTAGACCGTTGATCTGGTGACGTAACTGGACAGCTTCTAATAATAATAGCATGCCTATCTGCAAGAAAATGTAAGGCACCACATTTAAAGTATACAGGAAATCGTTTCGCAGACGTCTAGGAAGGGTGATGTACACAGAACATCGACAAACAGAAGAAAAATGCAATGCATACGTTGCCAAAAACGCTGAGAAGAACTAAAAATGCGGTGTTGAATGGAAGGTAATGCCCACATAGATTGAAATTTAACGTCCAGAGAAATTGCTGGGTACACAGACGGTATAAAGAGCTCGACAGTAAATGTTAAGCAGGTTTGCTGTGGCGCAAAGGTGAAAAGACTGAGAGGTATAATGTTTTTGAACATGCTTGTGTAGATTATCAAGAACGCCCTCAGGATGGACAAAAACTGTGCGTGCATTAGGACGATGGTGTGTTTTTATTCGCGCAAACTATCAGGATTATTTGGGAAGTTTAGCATGATCAATGGGGAACGTGGGACGTGAGTTCAGCAAATGAACGTATCTGTATCAGTTTCGCTAGTTCCAAAAAGTGGTTTACCCAGGCGAAATCCTCAAGCAGTCACTCTCAGTGAAAGCGTTTGGGTTAAATATTTATGGGCGACTTGGAATAGATAGTTTCTGGAGCAAGTGTGTCTGACATGCTGTTCTGACCGGGATTCTTCCGAAGACATTACTTTCAATTGGTCTCGTACAGCTCTCCATGAATTCGAGCAGGTTGGGCAGACAGTAGTGACTTTATGCCAATTCATACTAATGCACACTGAGTAAGTAGTTCTCTCCAAAATGCTGCATTAACTCCGTTTGCAACAGATGCTCATGACACTGGCTAGTCTGAAAATATTCGGGGAATTTCTTTTACCTCCTTTATATATAGGGCCTATATTGACTTGATTCCAGTCAGTAGGTAGAGCCCCAGCCTACATTTAAGTTTCGAAGATTTTAGAGAGCGGAGAGGCCGGCTAGCCTTGGAGCATGTCGTCCGGTTCAGGTGATTAATTTGACCGTAGCCGCCCCAAAATTTCCCTTATCGTGCCTGTTATGAAGGTAACGGTGCCGTTCGAAACACATTAGATATTATATTATTGAATGCCAGATCTGTTATAAACAAGATGGCCCAAATCAGAGCCATTGCTCTCGGAGTAATAGAATCTTGGACCCATTCTCTAATTCCTGACTCCGCCCTTCTCATAGATGGATTCCCAACCGATATAAAGAAAAAGATAGGGAGCGGAAACCCAGCCAAAGAGAGAGGCTGAAAAAAGAGAGAGCTGGTTAAAAATGAAAAAATAAGAAGACGGAACAAATCGAGCGGTCGATTCTGCTAAAGAGACTGTACAGAATCAGGGTTGGATCTAACTAGGAGGACGGGCTCCGAAGGCGAGGCACTCAAAGGTACAGGAATTGTAAAATAAAGTAAACGAACTCAAAGTTTTAATCAACTAACACACACCGCGTATCACTGCTTCAGCAGAATGTGGAGTTTCTAAAGCTGCTAAATAGCACGAAGCATTACACATAGTCAGCTAAATCCGCGGAAGAGACGAGATGATTAGAGGGAAGTGGGAAATCGTCACTGTCTAGTCCAGTTTAACTGCCATTATCGGGCGCCTTCCTACGATTTTTAAAAAAATATTGCTGTTAAAATCGCTGCTATTGTTTTTTTCGGACATAAATAGCGAATTTACGGACAAAAGCCTGATTCCCAAAAAATGTGGCCTGCATTATCTATAACGAAATCCTGTTCTCCCGTTACGCCCTGTTTCTAAAACCTTTTCCCACAGTTCATTTGCCAATAGTACATTCACAGCTAATGCCTGGACCCGCGAAGTGCGCCTCCCACATTAAGGCCTACAAAGCATCAAAGTAAACGCCTAAAGAGTGCCCAAGTCAGAACCCAACGTAAAGCGGCCGATTACCCGCAGCTAATTGGTTCGATGGCTAGCCAATTGGTTTTAAGATTTTTCTCCTGTAGCGACGATGAGCAGGGAGGCATTACTGATGATCGCCTTTAGCTGTGTGGGTGAAGTGAGCCAGGAAATAAACACTCTGCAATGAAGTTTACGGAGCATCTTGGAGCTCATCTTACACCAGAATGGCGGAAACAATACATAAACTATGAGGTTAGGCTCTTTATTTTCTGTATTTCAAGGGTCTAAAACTCGTTTTATACAAAGCACTTGAGGATTTTGAAACACTTCCTGGTAAATGCTTTTAGTCATTACATTTTCAAAGTCATCGATCCTGCCACCGTTCATGCCCATTTTAACGAATGCGACGATGAGTTCTTTGCTATGTGTGATATTGAATTAGATAAAATAAATAACTTCTTCGCAGGTAAGCCAGTTGGCTACTTTAATTATTTTTTTCTAGAAAAGCTAGCTGAAGCCAGGAGGAAATTCGCAGCGCTCAAACAAGAACTTGAAAGATACATGGCCAACCAGAAAGGTCGTATTCCGGGTGTGAATTTCAATGCCTCGAACAGGTCTTCAAAATATCAGCAGTCGAAATCGGTTGATATTCAGAGGCAGTCACGCCCATCATCGTCGTTTGAGTTTGGGAGTCGGGTATCGATGAGCCAGATCAGTCTTCCAGATGGGAGAATAAACGACATGGAAACGCTTCTTCGTAGGAGGAATACAATACGTCAGAAAACAGTGGATAAACCAACTGACAATCAGCTTGGCAAGGCGCCGGTCTCACCCACGCTTAGTCTTCACGATTTGAAGCTCGCTTATAGTGAATACTACTTGAGCCTGGTCCTTCTTCAAAATTACCAGACATTAAACTACACAGGATTTCGTAAAATTTTGAAAAAGCACGATAAAGTAAGCTTTCTGTTTACCATTAATATAATTATATGGTATTTAAGAATTATGAATTTTTTGACTTTGGACTTGAGCCGCCGTACATTTCCAGACTCAACCTTGTCTATTGGTTTTTCAGTTAGAACTTCCTAGCGTCGTTAACCGTTATTTTAATTGTATCTCGGAGCGGGTTTGCTGCTTTTATGGGCTCATAATGCCATGTAGACTTTCGAAAACTCTACTATGAACTGCGACCCTGGCTGTTTTTCTTAGCAACCTTAAAAACTGAAGAGGTCAAATGTGTTTTGTTTTTGACTCGAACGATCGGGTCAAATTGGCCTTCAACTCCATCCTAATGCTGATATTTTCTACAAAACTTGCGGATTTGCTCTTGATCTTTCCCACTTACGCAGCACTTAATCTAATCTGGAATCACAAAAGGTATCCTACTGCTCTATCCACTCGATTCGTCCACAGTTTGGTGTTGATTATAGCCTCCACATACTTTTTCTATGTAAACTGGGACAGTTAAAATCTTCGAACCGGCCTAAGACTCCCTAGTATGGTTACCACCCACTAAGCACGTAAACATCCTTATGTTTAGATTGCCGTCCACGTATTTCCATACTGAATCCTTTCAGTCCTATATTTTTGTTAATATTTTTCACGTCTGATTTTAAGTGCAGTGTATATCATTGAAAACGCTAATCGGCGCATTAACTGCTATTGTCGGCTGACAAGGCCTAGGTCCTGAGCATGGAAGTTTACTCTTGGTCACCCATTACACTTTATACTTAAAGGAACAAGATAAAATTTCATCCTGGGTCAAGGTAATTGGCACAGAAACGCAGACCGCCAAAATATATATTTTGTCAAGTAATATGATTATGAGGCTACCAAATGCTTCAACTGTGCACATGAGGTGCCTAAATAGCCATTATTTGGAAGAACCCACTTGGGTCTACGGCGAAAATGTGGTGGACTTTCCACAGAAGACGAATTTTGCGAAAGAATTTCATTTGCATGTAAGACCAACTATCTCCGCTCCACCTGATTTGTTTTTGGTTATTTGTATTCAGCTCTTCCAGCGATCCAACGGACTCCAGTGGTATAAGGAAGTGGTGTCAGAGGCTCCTTTTTACTTGGACAATACAGTTGATGATCTCATTGCCACTGTAGAGGTATGCTGTCGATAGCCCTGCCCATAAAAACTAGGCTTCTTATTATCATAACTTACTAATCTCTATTTACTGTAATCGGCCAGTAATCTGTCATTCGTCCAAATTAATTTAAAAGTACTGGCCTGGCTTGTCCAGGGGCCGGCAACGGCAAACCAGTACTCGCCGTCAATTGCGGCTTCCAACCTGGTAACGTTTGTA
>CACRXP010000186.1:227018-266718 GCA_902702965.1 Spirometra erinaceieuropaei | reverse complement strand
CTATTTTTGTTGCAGTAAAGCTAAAGAAACTCTCAGGTTAAGGGGATCTTAATTTGCCTATTTCAGCAGGCAAGAAAGGGGTTTTGATTTCAAGAAAATTTATAAACTAGTGGTAATTTGTCGATTGCAAGGCATATAATGCTAATTCCATAGTCTGTCTTTTGCGTTTTTTAGCTACAGCTATTGAAACAGGTGTTAAGCAATCATAGAAGCCTTTTCTAAACACACTTTAGAAGTTAATTGTTTTTTGTACACCCATAGTCTGACCACGGGCCTGGTGACGAGCATCGGAAATTTACGCAGTTAAAATTACTGTTTCCCAAAGATTTCCACCCAGTCAAATTTCTCGGGATTCCTGTTTTTCAGTTCATATATATACACATATACATATGGGCATGACGTGGTTATTCCACAGTAGTCGATTGTCTTCGACCCACCACAATAGGTGTTGTAACTTATAAAGTATGCACGAATTTGTTAGCTATTGCGGACAATAGAAACGGACTTCACATACACCGACAAGAACGATTAGACTGACGGGTCTCGGTGAGGCCTCGTAGCTCAGGCGGCTGAGCGATGGCTGTACTAAAGCCTTCCTCTTGCTATCGTGGGCTCGTATCCCACCGAGACGCCGAGTTACAGCCGGGTCGAAATTAATTAAAAATTGATGATCTCTTAGGCGCCCTTTTTCTGCGGATAACAGATCAAGTCATATTTGTAGAATCCTCCCCAAACATGAGGCCTGATCGTCGAATTTAATGGGCTTTTTTTAGCGAATACCTGCAACGAATAAGCTCTTAATCAAGTTACAAATCGCCTCTTATACGTTTTCCTTTTATAAAGTGCCCCTCGAGAGTATTTCACAGTCGAATACCCACACCCTCCATCTTCGGAGTAAAGTCAGGGAAAGTGTTGAGGCATTTTGCGTGTCGCAAACTTCCCTGACCAATACTCGCAGTTCTACTGACAGTGAAATATGATCACTTCTTCCCTTTAAAACCGTTTCTGTCATCTTAACACAATTCCAGGTCTTATTATGCGTTTATGTGTCAAAAAATTTCTAAAATGGTAGCACAGAACCCATTCAGTTAGTAAATCACTTATTGTCTGAGAGTAAATACCTGTCAGTTAGAACTAAGTCGCGCAAAGTGCCATCTTACCATATGCTAAGGGGCAAACTTCATTTCGCAGTCTCTTCTGACATATTTGCATAGACTCTGAGTTTACGGGTAATACAGAACAAACTATTACTTGTCGGAGTTATGACTGCGTTCTGAGTACAACAAATGCGCAGATTTGTGAGCCAGGATTTCAGAGGAAGAGCTTATCCGTTTCTGATGACTAGGCTATTCTAATGTTGCCAAACCTGATTTGCATGGATAGAAGAATAACACTTAAAATCGGCGAATACTGCTCTGATAGGTCTTTTTTAAATTTAAGTAAACGCGCAAATGGGGGTGTACGATTGTTCAATGCTCTACCATCGAGTCACGGATCCGAATCCCAGGTCGTCCTACCCTGGGGTTGGCATTGGTTGGTTGACGGCGTCTAACAAGCCAGAAATGGCCATTCCAGTCCCACTTGTTTTTTTCGACACTACCGTCTCTGCAAAGCATTACTGGTCGCAATGCAACCGTCTGCGAGGTTTCTATATTGAATCCCAAGTCTCATCGGGACGAGCACGTCCTGGATGACAAGGGCGTTGAACTTACTGACGCTCGGTGACCAAGGAGCCTGGGTTCGGATTCCACGTCATCCAGTCCTGGGGTGGCTCTGACTGGTCGACGAGGGGTAGCAATCCAGAAACGGCTATCCTAATATCGCTTGCATTTCTCGGCACCTCTTCTCTCCCCCCCCACTCTCTCTCTCTCTCTTGCCATCTCTGTCTACCCCAGACCGGCTCGGGACACGCGGTACCTGCTGTGCTGAGTCCGCGCGAGCCTACAACTACTGGCGTACACATGCGCGTTACATGCCTAACTGTAGGCCTTCACGCCACATCAGCCGCTGTTTGACAGCCTCGGATTGGTGCAGTGGAAATGGAAGAGCTAGGGAGGCTGACAATGGGCAATCCATCCTCAGCGCACATTAGGCCCGCGCCCATTTCCGGTCGTCTTAACATTTTGCTGTCATCGGAGCAAGGCCGGATGGGGGGGGGGTGGGGGGTGGGTTGGGAGGGAGTGCGGTAGACGCAACTCAAGTCTGCCGTACTGCGAACTACTTTATACACAAGCCGCCGCTAATGCGCCCACTTCTTGGGACACTCGGTGAACGTCGTCGGGTCGTCTGACGTCGATCGAAGGCAGGAGAGGTCGCAGTCGACCACTGAACCGACTGAGAAAGCGCCTTCAGAAGCATTTTATCCAGTGCCTCCTGCTCCCCGACTCAGAATGCCCTGATCTCCTAGCGAGTGGCTAGACGCTGTTTCGAAGCGACCATTGCTCGAGTCTCTTTGCAAGTCCACAGCTCCTTCGATGCTTTTCCCACCTAACTGTCCGTCTGCCGGTATTTCTTGGCAACTCATTTCAATCCTGACTGTCATGAATGACTTCTTGTGTCTCCGATGCTCTGCGTCAATATCGGGCAACGAGCACGGTGGTATTCTGGCGGCGATGACCCGAATTAACGGCCTAGGTCAAACTGGGGAATTTTTACGCAGACACTCGTCACCTGAGCGCATGCTGTTTAAAAGTTCAGCTGACAGGGTCTACCGCGCATGGGTTGCACTTGCTCCGAGTGTTCTCTTTAGTTGGACCACTAGCTCTCCAGGTGTACGGTTGAAATCCACGCATCTCGCTCAGGCTTGCGCAAGTAATGTTTTAAAACACGTATTCCCTCCCTTGCGACTTCTCAGCTGACCTGACCACCTTATGTCGCGCATGGTTCCTCTCCACGTTGTCCCATGGGCATTACGGTCACTTCTGTTCTGGAGTTGCTTGGTGCAGACCAGGACATGAGCTTTTTTGACGAAAATGCCTGCGGACTAATGATGAAGCCGGTGATCCTCGTTGTTAGTGTCTTTGGCAAGATGTGGTTATGTAGCCGCACTGTTGACCTACTTAATTATTTTGAGTTGGTGTGATTAGATTGGCGTGATGTTGCTGTGCGTTGCGGTATGTGTTCTGTTGGCGGCCATGTTTCTTCGTTGCAGTGTCTACCTTTTCGATCCAGTGTCAGTGATCCTTCTTGACTTTCGGCCTGTCGTCTCCTGCATGCTTTAGCTTTGGATGTCTCAGAGTTAGGGTTTAGGGCTGCGGTTAAGGGTTAAGTTTGGGGTTGGGGTTAGGGCAACTATTTCTCAACCACCAGAGTACAATCGCGCATTCCAAATAGCTTTTATTTTGCATACGATTATTTGACCTCGTCAGCTGTGCGTTTCCCGGTCTCGCCTGTAAAAACCCCATATTACCACCGGTCTCGTATTGCAGGTGGCTGGGGTTTGTTTACCTAAGGTGTGACTACATAACCACACCTGACCGTGTCTTCGTTCATCGACTCAAAACTGAACGGCCTCTTCCTGCGCCTGCTCCAGTTATCCCCACACCCCCCCCCCTTTCCCAACACCGCGAGCGCAGTTGCCGCGAAGATATAGCCGTTGGGCCAGCATATTTGAAGTCTGGTTTGTGCTTCACTGGGCTCCACCCGCTCAACTGTTTCAATTTAATCTGGGTGTCGCAATCAGAAAGCCAGCCACGAGACTGCATTCGCTCGAGTCCTAAGAAACTGCCAGAGGAGTGACGGGCTTGCTGACGTCAGGACTTTTCATTGATCTCTCATGCCTGTCACAGCTTCACTCTGACGGGGCACGCAGTTCGTTCTTCGGTGCCTGCAGACTCAAACTTGCAGAGGAGGCTAGTATGACAGCAGTGAGTGCGAACGCCCTTCGTCGCCAAAATGTGTTTTTTTTTCTCAAAAATAAGCCGAGCGAGTCCGTGCCATTGTGACTTCTCAGGCCCAGAAGAGGGTGATTAGTTAGAAAGACAGCGGATTTTCAATGCAGCGGCTGGAGCTCGAAATAGCTGCAAAGACTCGGAACTCTGTTGGTGAAGTTAAACCCTCCAAGCGCTAAGCCTTCTAACGATTGTTAGTTGCCACATAAAGGCTGTTCGAGTGTCACCCCTGGTGCTGGGATTACACCCCGTGTAAACAGCCTCAGTACACATGCAGTAGAAAAAAAAACAGATCACTGTAGGTCCTAGAATCGCTTTCGTGTCCGTATGGATTTTGTCGTGCTAGCTTCCCACCACCCGAGCTCTTCTTTGTCGACCCCACCGACTTATGGCGTCGAATTCAAGACAGCAGCAATGAACTCATGGGACTTG
Organism: Spirometra erinaceieuropaei; assembly: GCA_902702965.1. NCBI lineage: Eukaryota > Metazoa > Platyhelminthes > Cestoda > Diphyllobothriidea > Diphyllobothriidae > Spirometra > Spirometra erinaceieuropaei. Next base: position 262,396 of record CACRXP010000186.1, on the reverse strand, counting down.
TCATTTCTGGAGTGCTTGAAGTATCATCGTGGCGTCGCAGCGAGTGCAGAGCATTGCCTGCGAGTGAACCATGATGCGCAGCACTCGAAAAGTCCTTTTAGAACAAGGATGGTCGCAAAAAGCTCCTTTCTCACGCACGCAACCCCAGCATTTTACATCCTTAGGGGAAGACTGACTGGACGGATGCCCCGTACCCACAGGCCTTTGGGGTTGTGAAGACACCTCAAAGGGTGCACTGACACTTTCCAGGCCATTCTAGTTGAGGCCGTGGGCCCCACCACTCGAATTCCTTCTTGAACGGTTCGTGTGTTCCAAGATTGCATTTTTTGCATGAATTTCTGGCCTCCAGTCACCATCAGACTCCTCGAAACTGACGTGCAACTGTTTATCTGTATGCTGAAATTACGTGACTAGTGAGATTCAGCTTCGCCTATCAAAATCGACGATGACCATCTCTGTCTGTTTTTGTTTGGGGTTTGATTAACGGGATAGAGGCCTCAGACAGTCTGAGCTAAAGTAAAGGTGGCGGTCTCTGACTAGTCACTCAGTAGTTTTAGGTGTGTGCTGAAATGGGAAATCGGCTGTAGTGTTCGTGTAATCATGATTGTTGGCGTGCGCGGCAGATGCGTTGGAAGTGCATAATCACCGGTTTCCAAACAGGGCTTCCGTAGTGCCTTTGCTCCAGCAAGACTAAGTCAGTTGATCATAATGCCCTCCCCCTTGATTTGGGCTTAGTGTAGCGGATGCGTGCTAAACATTTGCCACGCGGAGTGCTGCTTGCTCAAGCTCATGAGGACAGGAAATATCGGTATTTAGATAATGGGCGAGTCGGGTTACATTTATCACGATGCGTTGAACATGATTTCAATTAATTCGGCCATCGACTTCCCATCAACTTCCTCCTCTCCCTCATCTCCCTTCTTCATGCCTGTAAAGGCATATTTCCGAATATGACAGTTGCTTGAAACTGTTAATGCTCCAATCTCTACTAACTTTGTGCCCATATAGTCTTCTGCCATTTACTGCTCTGCTTTAGGTACACCCCCTGGGTGGGAGCTTGAGTTCCCACAGTTTATTTCTGGACTTTCAGTTAATTATACCGATGCCTGTGCTCCTTCCCGTCCTAAGGCTCTATTCCTAAATTCTTCTCCGTATGTCATTTTCTTCTGCTTTCTGCACTTTCCGAGGGATAAATTCTGATAATACCGGCACAGATTAGCAATTCTCGACAGTAAACTGGGTTGCCTGCGAAGCAACGTCTCCTTTTACACACACATATATCTATATTGGTAAAGGTATTATACCGTACTTCTGACACAGATACTTGCCCTGTCGGTTTTCGATCGGGAATATACAATGGTAGGGGGCGCTCACCGATCGTTCATACGGAACTCACTCGTTCCGTTGTGCCTTAAGAGCTCTCTCTCGAGCCCAACCAGCAGCCGCACAGCGGCGCATGATATAGAGGCAGAATGCTATTACCGACAAACACAAGGGAGACTGGAATGACCATTTCTGGCTTATTAGCCGTCGTCAGCCAGCCATACCCAAGCTCGGAAGTGTGGAACACCCGAGCCTCGAACTCACGACCTGTTGGTTTAGAAGTCCACGCCTCTACCCACCGGGCCACGAGCCCGTTGCCCTGTCGGTTTTCGATCGGGACGGAACTAGTGAGTTCCGTATGAACGATCGGTGAGCGTCCCCTAACACTGTATATTCCCGATCGAAAACCGACAGGGCAACGGGCTCGTGGCCCGGTGAGTAGAGGCGTTGACTTCTAAACCAACAAGGTCGCGAGTTCGAGGCTCGGGTGTTCCACACTTCGGGCTTGGGTATGGCTGGCTGACGACGGCTAATAAGCCAGAAATGGCCATTCCAGTCTCCCTTGTCTTTGTCGGTAATAGCATTCTGCTTCTGTATCATGCGCCGCTGTGCGGCTGCTGGTTGGGCTCGAGAGAGAGCTCTTAAGGCACAACGGAACGAGTGAGTTCCGTATGAACGATCGGTGAGCGCCCCCTACCATTATATATATTATATATATATGTATATATATATATATATATAATGGAAGCGATGATTCGAGTCCCCGGACATAAATGAGAAGAAGAGGCGATCTCGGGAGCCATGATTGTATTGTCCCGACGTTTCAACAGCAGAAAAGCTTTCATCGTCGGAGGTGAGTATCATACGGCATCACAAAGTATTTATGGGAGGGGGATAGATATCAGTCATGCTAACACGGGGTAATTACACGGGGGGTTGGAGGGGGTTAATCGGCTTTGGCGTTAATGGCCCGAATACGCACAGAGATCGTCTCTGTAGTCGCCGGGGCAGAGCGGGAGGGAGGGTGACTGCTGTCAATCTGCCTGTCTCTCGTCGGGGGGCGGCATTTGAACGTTGGTGGCCATCGCCCGCATTCGCGTTTGATTTAATTGGCGTGATGGGTTGCTAGTCTTGTTTGCATCCCTCTGACCGCGTTTCTCCCCGTATGCTGGAGTATTAATTGAGGCAACAATATTGATGACTGCGCCTTCGTCGGGCCCGATTTGCGGTGTGGCTACGTGTAGGTCGTCATAGGCTCTCCCGTGTTTTTATTCACGTCCGGCCTGACTTTGCGCCTGCTGTTTAGTTCGTTGAGCCGCGTCCGGAGGGCTTGGTAGGTTGTCGGAAGGGCGACACAACGGTTTATTGAGGTTGTCTACGTGTTCCAGGCCTCGATCGTTTCCCTGGCTACGCGGTCTTTGCCTCGACCCTGAATTTTGGAGTTCTGGAAGGCGAAAGTGCGTCCAGAGGCCGCGCAATGTTCCGCCACCAGAGACAATGGGTCCATTCTGCTCACTATCCGCATGTGTTCGTTAACGCGAGTTTGTAACCGTTTGCCTGTCTCTCCGACGTAGTTTGCTTGGCAAGAGTTACACTGGACCCGGTAGATGACATTTGTCGCCTCACCTCGTGGCAGGGGGTCTTCGGTCTCATAACCAAATGTCGAATGGTTGAGTCTGGTCGATGAGCGATCCCGACGATGTACAGGAAGGCTACCAACACACGCCAAATCCTAAGCTATCACAGTAAACACCCGTTATGTCACAAACGCAGCTGTGTGCGAACTCTCTACAGTAGAGCAGAAACACACTGCAGCGAACCGGATGACAGGACAGAACTAAGCTATCTTCAGCGCCTTTTCATGGCCAACGGATACCCCCGTAACTTCATCGAGCGCAGCAGGCAGTCCAAACCAGGCCAAAATCGGGTGACAGAACAGCGCGTGGATTGAATTATTCTAAAGGACACTTGCTCATCCTCGACCTTTCATCATCCTCCAATGGTTATTGTATTCCAGTGACAAAAGTAAGACAGCCGTCAGCCAGTCTTACCAAAACCATGGTTCTGGCGCTCATCCCAAAATCATTCACTTAACATTTAAATCTGAAGTTCATGTAACCTGAAATGACATGGAGAAGGCCGCGTGACCCACAGAGGAGCCCAACCTTTCGCATTTGCGTCATACAACTGCAGAAACGTCGGCGAAGCACGTGTCTAGGCACTGCTTACATTTCTTGTTTGAAGTAAACTTTTACGCCGGTAATTTTAGGTCCACATACTAAAAGCTTACTCAGTCCAGCGGGTCCGCCGGTTAGGCGAACCTTGCGACCAACAGAGGAGGCCGTGCGGAACAAGGCAAGAAGTTGGCGTTCCATTAAAGCGGAAGCGTTTATGACCCTTGACAACGAGATTACAGGTTTATTACTTCCGAAGGCGCGCCTTCTAGCCGGAAAACCCGCCGCCGGATAACATAAAAACGGCAACTAAAATGAATGACTGGCGATAGAGATGAAAAGCACTTTCAGGGATGCATAATTTGATTTAAAGATAACAGGCACATTTTACGAAACGTAGCTTTATTTGCTGATAGGTTGGGGAATTCAGATAACCGTTCGACGCGTAGTGGGTAAGGCGTCGTGATGATCCGCGATAGCCAAGAAATGACCGTCTCCCTTCTCTGCACTTGCACGTAAATAATTGCGGAGGAGTGCCGAAGACGGGGGACACCGTTTCTGGTTTGATTGCGGTCATCTGCCAGCCACACGCCATCCCTCCCCCCCGACTGGAACAATCTCAAACTTTAACCCGTGTCCTGAAGTCGGGGTGTTTTGATGAACACGACTTCTGCGTGGTTTTGAACATTCCTCATCACAGTTGACAGAGCTCGAGCCTGTGACTCGATAAACACTTATTTCGAATTATCAGTGACTAATTGGGTCCAAATCTGAGGTCACCCAGTCCTGAATTTAGGCCAATGGTTGGCTGATGAGTCAGGGGTGTCCATTGCAGCCACCCTAGTTTTTGTGGACAGCACTTCTCGACTAGGGCTCATCGCTGGGACTCCGGGCCCAAAGCATAATTCCTCGTTTTTCATCAAGAGATGGAGGTCGCTCGGGGTTGTTTGCCTATAAGCTGTTGTTTCAGACGTGCATTTTGAAAGATGCTTTAAACTTTACTCAATTTCTCTCTGATTGACAAGACAGAGACTCATCGACAGACAGTGCAAGTAGCTAAGCCCCCGAGGGGAGATGGGGGGGGGATGGGTGAATCAATGAAAAAGCATGAACACCGACTTCGCCTTTCGTCATGGCGTCATCATACCTCCATTCTCACCGTGAGTGTTTCAAGCAGGTTGTTTACCAACGCCCACGTTTTCTGGAAGGCTGTAATCTCTCTAGAAGAACGCCTGAATCTCAACCAGCTGACTGAGGAGTAACGAGGAAAGTGTTTTATTTCAAAAACAAACTACAATGACTCTGCCAGTTTAATATTTCTCTCTGAAAGATTCGCCTTCTCTTTCAACTGTACACAGCTATTTTAGTCGTCTGCTTTACAGAAAACGTTTGAAGAAGTGTATCTTATTTTGGGACCAGCGATATGTTCGAACGCTTTTCGTATGGGCTTCCCTCATCAGATGAAGTCAAGATATCCTGTATTTTTGCTTCCGGCGATCTGGCAAAAAACCTAAAGCGTTACTCCACTGTTTGTCCCCTGCCCTTAATCAGCGATCTTAAGGACTGCCGTCGGATGCGGCGTTAATTAAGGCTGAAATCAGTTCAGACTGAAGCACGAGACTACCAGAGGATGAGAACGTTTGCGTTTTCACTCCAACGAAAACCTGAATACCGTTTTTTCGAGTCTGGTCTGTCTATATTGGGGCTAGGTGTAAGAGGCTCCGTCTAAATGAGAGACTCCACAATGTTCGGCTATCCGTTTTGAAACAGCCCCAGTCTAGTCTGGCCTCAGCTCGTCGTTGTTGAAGGTGGATACGCAAGACCCGCAATGCTGACGGATCTCCACTCGACGATTTAGTTGACGCTGGAAATCTATGAGGCCTTGAAATACCTGGCTGTTTTGTGACCCCACTACCGTTGTTTACTGTTACCTTTTTACCGCTAATTAACGCTGGAAAGCAGTTAACACTTTACTCCCCGCAAAATGGAACACACCTGTCGTATCCCTGCGACCTTTATCTTCAGCTATTTTTGTGTGTCAATTTTTTGTTGGCCGCAGCTTCTGACCTCAAGAATATGTAAATTTCCCAAAGCTGTCCCGAGGGAGGGGAACTCACAGATCATACCCTATTGTTGCACTGATTAGGACTTGTCATTTTATCCTCTGATCTAGGTGGTAGAATAATCCCTGACCCGGCATAAGGACAAAAAATCGGTGGCCGAAAACGTCTTACGAGCAAGATAGGGCACAATTGGGTCTAAATGAGCCGGGCAGTCATCCGGTAGATTCTAGATTGGTTACTTAGGAAATCTTGCTTGGACAGTCAGCTTACTGTATCAGATTTATGAATTCCAGACGTTGCAGTAGACTTGACGGGTAACCTGATCGGAATGTGATTAAACTCGCGGCTGCGAGTTCTCCCTGATCTGGCAAGATGGCAGTGGCGAATTAGCTAGTTACGACACTTCATGTCTGTCCTATTTCGGTGACCTTGGTGAGACTCAAACCCACAACAGCAAAGGGAAGACTTGAGTGCAACCAACACTCAATCCACCTGAGCTACGAGGCCCCACCGGGACCCGCCGGTTTAATCACATTCTTACCTACTCGTTTTGGTCGGTGTATGTAAAGTCTCTTTTTATTGTCCGCGATTAATTACGAATTCCTGGATACTTCATGAGCCACACCACCTATTGTGGTTTATGTGTGTCGTCAGTACTCAGCCGTACGACCTCCCAATCATGAATCAGCACTGACTGAAGACAGCCTCCCAGAATTCAGCGGTCATTGTCATACGAAGATGGCATTCACAGGACCAACGAATAAGGGACCAAATTAGATAACGGACCTCCTAAGTGGGCTTCGCATCAACAGTCTACACTGAACGGATGAGACACAATGCGCTCCACAGCAAGGAGACTTGTGCGTGGTAGTGGACTTGCACAGCATCTACCACATTCTTTCCTCCTCCTCCTCCTCCTCCTCCTCCTCCTCCTCCTGGCTCCGGTGTCGAGACAGTCAATAAGACCGGAGGTGAGAGAGGACGCAGGTGGATGGCACGGCGAATAAACCCGCACCCATGCGTACCACTACGTCCCAGGCCCACAAAAACAGACTGACCAGGATGTTATACAGTAAAAAAAAGAAATGGGGGTACTGCTCTGAACCCAGACTGACCCGGCGATAGCCGGCAACTGGGCCTGGAGCAGCAATCCTGCTCCGAAATACAAACTACTCAGGGTTTAACTCCAGTAAAACAAAAGCGACGGCTAGCGCAGCCAGAGCCGCTCCTTGGCGTGCCGCCATACCCGCCACGGATCCCACGGAGGGGGGCTCCGTAGGGGCCACATTATAAGGGAGCCATTGCGGCATGGGTCTTAGACCAGAACTCGGCCACCCCACACAAGCACATACTGGGCCGACTGCGAGGTTCAAGTTATCCGTCAGTTGGCAGTCTTCCAATCCAGGTCAGGAAGTAAAGGATGACACACAAGTCACTGGACCACCATGAATACGGCCTGTATACCCAGCGGGAGCCCAAACGCACGCACCGGGCAGGGATCAGGTGTCAGTGAACTGTCAGCTTACACTCGACTACTAGGGCTGTGGTCTTCTGGAGCCTGGCATAGCATGCACACACAGTCCTTAGTGCTCGCGTAGAGAGGTACAATACGTGACAACATTGAGGCCGGTTAGATCAGTCACAATCACAGCTGTATTAGGTACAGGTATCGGCCGAATCAATTATTGTGAATACCGTCACCGGCAAGAAAGTATGCTTGGATATTGAAATCGATGCAGTTTCGTGTGGCAGACTTGACGTGTAAACCTGAGGCGTCCTGGGACTTTACCGAGTCTGGGAAGTTTTGAAACGGTCCCTCTTCCATCGAAGTAGCGAAACGTCTACTGTGAACCCCGTCGAGCATCAAACAGTGACTGGACTTCTCTGTTGGGGCAACCTCTTCTTCCTTAAGTTTGACCTGCGATTACTGCTGGGTTGTTAAAGGTACCTCGAACAGTCATTAACGGTTTACCTGGCTAGGCAAAGGGTGTTAGAATACGGGTGATTTCCCAAAAGATAATAACTTCATTCTACATGCCGTTTAACGGAAAAGAATGGTCGATTAGATCGGCAGGCGTGATTGACATGACACTTCATCTCAAAGAAATTCCCGTGCAGCGACGCATTGGCTTTTGAATGTGAACCTTTCGAGGCTTTTTTCATACTACCTACCATGACGTTCAACCTAAGTAGTATATACTTCGATCCTTGGTGCTCGTATATGATGGACAATTTTGATTCGAAATGACTGAAAAAGAAATGCGCATTAATTATAACCGCCTTGATTAGAAAGTTCACTCTCGTATTTGAAGAACTGAATAATCTTATTAACAATGTTCAATAATTCTGAATCCTTTAGGCAGAACTGTCGGTTATATGTGTTCCCAAGTTTTTAAAATGGCCTTTTGTACCTGTCCCCTAAAAGTGTGTTTCTATTTCCTGTCATGCCGTCCTAAAGGGCTGCCTTGACGCAAAATATCGGGACAGTTCTGGAAATACGCACGTGTTGATAACTTGCAGCTTACACACAGGTCCTAGCTAACCTGTCTGTCAACAAATCACTGAGTAACGGTCCGTTTGAGTCGAGGCCTTCCAGTCAATGCGGATGCACTCCCATCTAACGAATTTAAGAGGCAAGCATTTGCCAGTGCTCTCCCAGTAATCGTGGATCTCTGGAAGCTCCCAAAATCACTGCAAAATGTACACTCCTTAAGTAGTCTTTTCTTCGAACGCCATGACCGAGAAAATTCTCCGTAGAGAGCGAATCTGCTATACCGTATGAATAAGGTAGACGTGATTTTCCCTGCTTATCCATATTATGACCTGACTGAAGCGCTCCTAAATCTTGAAGCGCAATCCTGGCCTTCGATAAATGACTTGTGTTCTGGCCTACCCTCTGACTGCTGTGGTGTGTTTAAGCCGTTGGACGTTAATCTCCCCCCCCCACTGCCCTCGGCGCTGTTATAGAGAATTTCCTGCCTCAGGCAATCTGCCGGTCTGCGCGCCAATAATGTTTTTGCTTTAGCACACATCTAACCATCTCCTTCTGCTCCTCCCCCTCTTTCCAGACCATTTATACCCAGGACCTGGAGAAGGGCGATCGTCAGAAGGCAATGAAACGTCTCAGGGTCCCTCCTCTTGCCAACACTGTAAGTCCGTGCCTGTGCACGCACTCGGCGTTATATTTTGACTATTCACTCGTTCACTCCCTCCCTCTCTCTCTCTCTCTCTCTCTCTCTCTCTCTCTCTCCTCTGTTCTCATTTGTTTCCTAAACGCGGGTAGTTTCGTGTGTCTGTCATTACCTCATTGAGCAGTCCGTCCAACTAAGTAGACTGAGAGAAATTAAGACTGCAGCAGCGCGTGTACGGTGTGTGTATGTGGGAACCCCGTAAACTGAATACGCTCTCAAATAGACCATCATGCCAGACTTGGCACTGTATCCCAAACTACGTCTTGAAATGGCGTGATCACCAAGTAGTCTGACCTTGCGCCTCCTAAGTGCCTTGCCCCAAAATCTGGTTTTAGCCTTGACGGTAGCCAGGTTCTGAGAAGATACACCTCCGCGCCCTAATTATGCACGATCCTGCCTTAAACAGTCTTCACTGCTGGGTTACGAAGCACACAGTTACATATTCCCAAATCGTTAGGTTCCTGCGGGGACCCTACGAAATACGTTTAAAGGACGTTCAGCGCCCATATTACCGGCACACGCTCATCCCGTCGTACTTGGGGGCTCGATCTAAAAGCCCACAGGCAGCTGGCTCACCAGCTAGTAGTTTAGGCAGAATGAGATTACCTTGGCTTTGTTGGTAATCTCATTCTATGTACAAAATATACACATTCGGTCTAGGGCTATTTGCTGGAAGGTGACGATAATGAGTCCTACGAATGTGGCCAAGGCTGGACTCCTGAAAAAAGAAACTGACGGTCAATCTTACCGGACCTCATACAGCATGCCGGTGCATAATTCAAGTTTTTCTACAAACGGCTTCTCTTCAGTAAAGGCATTAATTGGCTGCGCAGTTGATGACAACAACACCCAAAATGATCGACACAAACACCAACATCATGCTCGCTGTCATCATCATCATCATCATCATCATCATCATCATCATCATCATCATCATCATCATCATCATCATCATCATCATCATCATCATCATCATCATCATCATCATCATCATCATCATCATCATCATCATCATCATCATCATCATCATCATCAGCAGCAGCAGCAGCAGCAGCAGCAGCAGATGTTGCTGCTTTCTCTGATGATGGGTTTTTGTTCTATCGACCGTGAATCCTCATCCATCTTCTTGTCCACCACCACCATCACCACCACCACCACCACCACCACCACCGATATTGAAAGAAATATGAGCACTCCTGCATCATTGTCAAGTAGAATTATTGCATCGTGGTTCTTGCACAAATATCTATGGCTTTTCTTGAAGTTCAGCGTAACGATAGCGTCACCCCGGCATGCAGGTACAGTTTCTGTGCGCCGCTTTTAGGTCAGAAGGCCATGTAATGAGATCGCTAGCTACTGTCAAACTGTACTTGCAATTGTTCTGCTAGAGGATAGTTTTCACCATTGTCATCTTTCATCTTCCCTGTTGCTGCAAGCATTTCTTCGGTAGCAGGTAGTAGGGGACGTCTTCAAACTGTGCCATGGTTGAGTCGGCCGAATTGAGAAGTTGGGCAAAATTCTCTCCAGATTGTAGTGGTGGCTGTTTTTCTGGTGCATCTTCAGACGTCGGTACAGCCACCCACCGAAGCGCGTTGTACATCTGAGGCAATTTGAAACCCGAGTCAGTCGCGTTTCCATCGTGAAGAGCTTGGGCTACAGGAGGTCGGAGACCGTCAGCGGGAAGCACATTGTAGTAGTAACGGGATCCCTGACGCATTCAGCATTGTACTTCTTTGCCGGTTATGGTTCTTCATCCTCGCGCTGTCTGAGCCGTATCTGACCCCTCCAAAAGGTGCTTTGAGAATCATTTTCTCTGGGGGGGGGGAGGGGGGGGCGTTGGCACAAATCGTGCGGAAGTCTGACAGTGACATGGCCCAGCGTACTCCGATGCTTGTATTCGATGTGATTCCGACTGTGACCGTCACTCAAGTACTAGGTTTGAAAGCTTGTCAACTGGCGGGGCAACTCAGCCTTCGTGGGAGTATTTTGGAGTGACTGGAGAGATCTGAATGTCAGGCTGCAGGCTCCTTCTTACAATGATACTCTGACTGCTATTGGATCCGAGCCGCACTTATGAAAGTCGTGTGTGGCGGGCTGTCTAACCGTGTCCGTCACTGCCCGTCCGTCACTGCGGTCTCCCTGACACCGGTTTCCTTCCAGAGCAAGGTGGATGAGGGAGAAGAGAGTGAGGCAGATGCTACGAAAGTGTCTGCCCCACTGTTAACGCTAAAGTCACTGGTGCTCCACCCATCACGTGGGGGACACACTCTAAACGTCGTAGTTCAGGACAGTTGTATCGTCAGAACTGACTAGATGTCTACTGCTCTGCGGCAACCAGATTTTCTTAATAACCGAGCGGCCCACCTCAGCGAATTGACATGCCGTTCACCGTTCGTGCAACGGTTTTCTTTTGGAATGTGGTCTGGGAATCACCTCGTAGGTGTGCCACACTTCCCCATCAAGCCTTCTGGAACAATGAGGTTTTTCATTAGGACACACCTGACTACTGTCCGCAGTTTACCCTAAGGGAGGCTTCTTTCTGAATCCCATCAGCCTGACAATTTAGGATTTGACATTGACGACAGCGCAGTCAAAGCAGGCATCTGCATTTCTTGGTGATATTGGCTCCCAGGGTGTAAGTGAAGCTGTGGCGTGCTGAGCCAGGGCTAGTGCAACACCATGTCAACCAGGGTTGTTGACAACACTGCTATGGTAGAAATGATGGAATTTAATGCGGCGTGGCACCTTCTGTGCGAGTGATGATCTGGAACTCTCGCCGCGAAGAGGCGGATATTAATAAGAGAGTGGCGTTTTAGTCTGGAGTAAAGTCCTAGGCCTTAAAAGTCTTCAGCGGACCAACAGCCGTCTGTCTGTCAACTGGCAGTCGGATGAAGTTGACTTGTCACTCTCCCAACACTCTACTGCCTCCCGTTATCCTAAGTAGACTCTGCGTTTTCAGTCCAAGATGAGTCCCTACCTACTTACTTAGGGAGCACAGCTATTCCTCCCAAAGCTGGAGTCTTCAACTAGCTAGCCATCCATCCCGTCCACTGGTTGGGGTCGGGACGCATCAAATGCTGCGGAGGGTTATATCCTCAGAATTGTCATCGAACTGTGCGGCATTTTACAGAAAGGTCGGTTTTCTACATTCCGCCCCTCCTCATCCTGCTGGCATTGCCGCTGCCGCTCTGCTCAAGTCCGTTTACTTCGCAGCCAACTCACCTCCCCCCCCCCCGGAAGGTCTTCTAACATCCGCCATCTTTGGGCACTAGGCTGGCAGTCGGGCCTCAGATTATCTTGCTACCGATGAAGGATTACCACTCGAGAAATATTACTGAAAAAGCAAGCCCTTAGCTCAGTAACCAGGTGCATCGGGGTTGGAATCTGCCTCTCCCCGCACGCGATTAGGTTATGACTGGCTTTCAGTGGCAACTTCACCAGAAATACCAATTCCAACCTCGCCCCGCTCTCTTACATTTGTCAGTAGTACGCCTCAATGACTCGGTACACCGGTTGTTTCCTCGTCCTCTATCTACAAGCATTAAGCGGTTGTAAGGCGCACAAAGTGCGTGCTCCTCTGTTTTCCTGTTTTCGTTATCAGTGAGAGGGTCAAAGTCCTTTACGCAGTTTTGGTTCAGTGGAATGACGTTTTTGGGTTTTCTTCCACACACACACACAGACAAACAGTGAACTGCCGACGTGGCGTACACAAGGGTTGTTCTTTGGACTGCATATACCTCCGTCGCCAGTGACTGTTGTTGCAAACGCAGCATCACTTTTTCCAGATTTGTTTAGACGACTCCTGAGCTCTTTTCACCAGCCTGCACGTATGATTCTTTTCCTAACAAAAACAGAGGGAGGGGGAGGGGGGCTGAGAGACGGGGTTGGGGGTGTTGGTGTAGGCATTCAGCATGTGTTATACAGGCAGACTCGAATCCCTACTGCCCTTGAGACCGTGGCACCAAGCGTAGTTATTGCACAACTCTGCCGCAATGAGTGTCTCCTCCTAACTGCTGTGATTGATTGCCTTATCCGCATGTTGTTTTGTCAGCACTTAGTCTGACGTCCTACGATGTGCTCGAAACAGCCCATTTTACTTTTCTACGTCTACGAAAACAATCACCACAGCAGGTTATTGCCATTTTTGACGATTAACTCCATAAATCACACATTATGTGACACAACTCTGTCGCAATGAGTGTTTCCTCTCCCAACTGCTGTATAGAGTGCCTAGTCCGCATGCTGTTTTTTCAGTACTTAGTCTTGCGTGTAAGGATCGGGTGAAGGCCCCCAAGCATCTGTGGCATACAAACGAGCCGAACCCCTCGCAGCTGCGCCATACAGCGGCAAAACATAGGCGAAACACGCGTGTATGGGCTTTTTACTAGTACCTGTGCTGTTAGTATGGTATCACCTTACCCCAAAGTATACTACTAGCTGCCTGTCGACAGTTAATGAATATTACGTGGTTACCCGTTGTGGCTGATGGACTTTGGCCCAAATATTCATGTATGGATATTTTCGCAGATTTTGAGTAATTCATATTGACCCAACCGTGAAAAACTCGGCGCCTCGGTGGGATTCGAACCCACCTAGTAAGGGGAAGGCTTTAGTACAGCCAACGCTCTAACCACTTGAGCTACGAGGCCCCGCCGGACAAGTTAGAGCGTTGACTGTACTAAAGCCTTTCCCTTACTGCGTGGATTCGAATCCCACGGTGGCGCCGAGTTTTTCACAGTTGGGTCAATATGAATTATTCAAAATCTGCCAAAATATCTATGAATTACGTGAGCCTAGTAGTCATCAGGTGGATTCTAGATGAATAACTTAGGAAATCCTGCTTGGGCAGTCAACTTACTGTCTCAGATTTGGTGGATTCCAGACGTTGCAGTAGGTTGGGCGGGAAACTTGGCCCAAATGTGATTAAACTCACGTCGTCCGGCGGGGCCTCATAGTTCAATTGGTTAGATCGTTGGCTGTACTAAAGCCTTCCCCTTACTGCGTGGGTTCGAATCCCACCGAGGCGCCGAGTTTTTCACAGTTGGATCAATATGAATTATTCATGTATAAAAAAATTCTCGGTCTGTGTTTGTAGACCTTGAATAAACTGATCTACTCCAACTCCGTAAATAATTTCTGCTGAAATTACAAAGCGACAATACCCACTATACTTGTTTAAGTGGGTTTTAGTCCGACACAATTATTTCGGTTTAATGTTTCATCGTACAGGGTTGGATCGTCTCTTGTAGACGGTCTGGTGCATTATCTACAGTGACCTCAGCTCAGAGAGTTGTGAAGCGATCGTTGTAGACACTTAGATTTTATTTTTCTAATTTTCCTGCCTGATTTCGGTTGCTTTATGTTAATCCATTAGAACATTTCCGCGCGGAAAACGAATTTACCAATTATATATACTTATTCTGCCATTCCACACATACTCCCCGCCCGAAAAACCCCTATTACCACCTTTCCCGTAAGGCAGGCAATTTAGTCTGGTCGTGTATGTTTGGTGTCCCTCACCCGATCTTTGCCGCCTAACGCCCTACGATGTGCTCGAAGCAGCCCATTTTACTTTTCTACGCTTATGGAAACAACCATCACAGCAGGTTGTTGCCATTTTTGACGATAAACTCCATAAATCACACACTATGCGACCTCTATGGCACGCGCCCGACGCAAGTTCAACCCGCGTCACAGTTCACCGAGCATGAACCACCAGAAGAGATAGAGTGCGATTCTTAACTGAAGTGCGAAGTAGTACTGACGTCGGATCCCATTTGATGTCATTTCGGGGCAAAGTTATTGATCAACAGGGACAGAGCGGGTGATCTTTGGCTCGGCTGCTTTAGTCCGACTTTGACCGCGCGAAAGTTGTTGCCTCGTCTAGTTCAGCCGAAGGTGGTCGAGTGATGTTACCGTTAAGGACCAGGGCACAACGTGGGGCTGTGGTTTACGTGATGGAGTATTCCGGCACGTGTTATCCTTCACTCCGGATGAACCAGTGAAAGCCACGACTGTGGAACAGTCAAACTGCCCGAATACCGCTAAAACGTACGTGATACCTCGCCACCTAAGCCATAAAGCCTTGACCGACTGATGAAAGGGGCGCTTGGAGGGTATTCCTACGACTCCAAGTGGCTCTGCCTTAATTTGGGATGGGTAAACTCGGCCGCAATCAGAACATATCGCTGGAGTCTTGCTACTGACCCTTATTCCGGATCGGCGCCTCGTTCTGTTCCGCTTATATTCGCCCTCCAAAAATGCTCGGCTTCGATGTTATTCACCTCTTACGACGGCCATCTTAGAGTCGCTGTCTTACTGCACTAACTGCTTATTACGCGGTTGCTGTGACGCCATGGGGGGACAGTCCAGTGACCTCAGTGCTAAGTGGGAACTGTTGACGTCCTGCGGCCTCAATGAAGCCAGGAGGGAGTATGGGCAGGCTCACGGCATATTCCCTACTTTTAACAATTATCACTTCCTCTCACACATTGCTGTCCTCTGAACTTATCCATCTTCTGCCGACAAGAGACTTGCCTTGTAATCAAAACAGCAATGTGAGATAAAGATAAGGGCGTTTCGATCGTTTACGGAGCTGTCGGGCGTGTGTAATCCATAGCCCCGTCAGCAGAACAGCCGAATAGGAAATCGGAGATGGTTGACGGTTCTATCCCATCTGGGGACACAGTTTTCCGGCATTTCAGTAAAAATGCTCACTGAGCAACCCAGAAGATCTTTTTGATGAACATACGCCTGATAAGTATACTTACATAGAATGTTTATAGCCACGTGGACAACTGAATAAAGTATTGACAGCCGGCTTCCTCAAGTTCGCCTGGAAGGATAGAAAATGGGACACAGGAAACGGCAGTTGGCCGGGTTCCCGTTTTTCGGTAGGACGGCGTCCTGAGAGAGAGACAGCATGGGATTGGAGGTGCTGGACGATAATTGAATGCTTACCTTCCACACATTCATCTGGTCGGTTTTGATAATGGCAACCACAGGGCTTGCGCGAAGCTCTGTACACTCAGAAAAGGGTTTCCGTGGTCTACTCATCGTAGCTTCTCCCGTTTAAAGTACGTCCTGCCGCGGTGATCTGTGATGATTTGCTGGTTACCTCTTCAGTACAACCTCAGGTGTTGTCGTTGGGGCGGCTTTTCACCTAAACACTCCGACTCCTCTTGTTATGTAGGCCCTTCGTTTAGCGTAGTCGCATAGGAAGCGTCAACTTAAGCACAACTGCACTTCCTCAACCGCGGCCTTGAAAACCAATTGACCCCAAAGAGCGTCACTTACAAGCCTCCTGTGACTTTTGCCCTAGCAAGGGAGACTGTAGCCCGACTTGGCGGAAGAATGACGAGAGTGCTAATTAACGATTGTCATCAAAGACTAGAACGCTACAAATTAGAGATGGACCAATCTAAGTGTCATCTCTGGACAGCTGTCGGTGAAGAATCGAAGGATATAGAGCTGACCATTCTCAGACATGCTCAGAAAGTACGTGTCAAAAGAGACAAGGAATTATCTATAAAATTGGAAAAACTTCGAGTACCAAGCTCCGACAACTCGTCAGGCGTCCTTGTCCACAGCCTTTCATCTAAACCCCTCACGAACACACAACTGGTAGTCCTTGAACGTGGAGCCACTTTTAACTCAGCAGATGCCGCACCCACAGAGTTTATTGCCGCCGTCGAATCTGTTCTTCAATTAACAAGGGAATCAGAAGAGGCGAAAGATTTGATCCGTCATCAAATCTCCTCGCTGCTTATGCGACACAGGAGGTGCGAAACTCCTAGCAATGTGGAACGGCGAGCACTAAAAAGCCTAAAAGCACACAAGGACATAATTATTCTGCCAGCTGACAAAGGACGTTCAACAGTTGTGCTGGACAAATCGGATTACCAGAACAAGGTACAGGACTTACTCGAAGACCAGCATTCCTACAAACAATGCCGGTCCTTCGTTTAGCGTAGTCGCATAGGAGGCTTTGGACACGACTGTCAATTTAACTCCCTTCTAGCTTCCACTGCTGATTTTGTCCTGTCGAGTTGACTTCGAATAACTTCTCTTATCTTCCTTGTCGGTTCTATTATCCTTCAGATCGAACTGCATAATAGTTCATGTTTTTCTGCCTTAGGCCTCACCGAATTCCATCTTCCGGGTCGGTCTATTTGCTGGGATCTTCCTGGTGGAGGTCATCGTGGCGGCTGTTGCTGGTGAGTTTGCCTGAACTTGCGTCATTCACTGACAAAGATGTCCTCTCATTTCCAACCTCGTCACCTTAACTCCTTCTGCAAGGAATTTGATGTAGGACGCCGGGTCGGACTATCACAGCGCTTCATTGTCCGCGAGCCAACGATTGATTACCGAGGAGGATACCCACCCTCTTTAAGTAGGTCTCTCGGCAATCGATCTCAGGTCCTCAGACCTAGATGCCAGCTTGCTATACGACGGCGCAGGAGCAACAAGATCCTCCTAGTCTATCGACCATTACTTAATGGCTAAATCCCTTCGCTCATCAATTCCCATCGCACTGCGAATAGAAACTTGACTTAACTACTCCAGACACTGGCTTGAGCTAACCCTTTGCGCGAAAACATTCGGGAAGCTATGAGAGTTCCGTGTTTTAAGGAATGAACCACTGAATATTTTCCTTCTTAAGCGTTAGACCTACACCGTACTCTCGGATACCGAGAGTTGTTGCCTGAAACCTCCAACGCAGACCAAGACGACAATTAGTTCCCAGGCCTTTTTCTGCCCAGTCGCATCAATTATTAACGTCAGCCACTGGACAAGTCTTCGAAGCAAACTGAGGTCCGTGAGGCGTTGCTGAGACATCGAGTACGACAGTTCGACCATCGATTTCGTCGATGTCGGCCGTGTGGTCCGTGAGAGCAGGGATGGTGACTTACGCATTCATTAATTTAAAGTGATAGTAGGCTTTCGCTGCATCTATCGCACCCCCCACTCGGTGTCGTAGCCAAGCCAAGAAGACCGGAGGTGGGGGAGGACGCAGGTGACTGACGCTTCAACATCTGGCCAGTCGACCCGTAATGCACACGGGAGCCGCCAATTGGGGTAGGCATGTAGCAGCCTAGCAACCACATCCTATGAATACTGCAAAACCTGGGCAATTTACCACCTCTGTGTGACTCTGTCTCTGATGATGGATTCGAGTGAGAATCCGAAATGTCAGGCTAATAAAACCCTTGTCCTAGCGATCGTGTCTCCTTCTTCGATCGTCCCTTCGCTTCTATTATCAAGGTCCGAGTTATACCAGTAGTTGGCAACCTTCGAAGTCACGGCCTTTAGCCCACCGTTATAGCTTTAAGCGCATCAGTTTGTTTATAGTGAGGAAAATACGCTGAAACCGTCAACCTCGCTTCCTCTTTCCACTCTCAGGCACAAGTACACCGTCCAGGCCGGTCAGATATCTGATGCCGGAAGTGGGTGCAATGACTGACAGAGCTAGAGCACCCCTCTACGCGTGCCACATCCACGACCTGGACCCCCAAACACACACACACACACACCAATATTGCACACAACGACGCGAGCAATCACCCCGGCCCCATGTGTCCTGTCTGTCATTTTACATTCCGAGCCCACTTTGGTCTCGTAGGACACCTTGGCACCCGTCAGAACAACATTGAAAAAGCACCTCGAACAGGGCGTTAAAAAACGCTACTCTCAGCACTCCAGTTCACACGAAATCAACCTAGAGAACTCGATCCGCCAGCGAGGTGGCCATATCGGTTCGCCTACCGCTATAGCGTTTCCGACTAGAATATGGGACATACTGCGCGTGGAGCCCTTAGTGTAGCACTCGAATCCTAGGTCCAGGCACGTTGCTCACAACTACCGGCCTAGAGTAAACTCTGCTTCTGCGCCTTTCTTGTCAGCCCGATAGATCCAAACCGCCTGCAGCGAATAATTCCTCCCCGGAAGTAACGGGATCGACAGCAACCCAACTGTTGAAGGCCCCCTACTCCCGAATTATTAAACCTACGGGAGCAGCCAGCTTGTTTGTGCAGAGAAACCCACCTAATTAGCGAACTCTATTCCAGTAGCTGGGAGGCATCCTTACTTCGAACTCAACAGCAACGAGCTGTGTCACCCGAAACCGACAGTCGGATCGGCCTTGCCGCAAGTCAAACCGTCAGATTCTACAGTGGGGGGGAGGGGGGGGGAGGGGAATGATAAATGTGCTTCTACCTGTCGCAAAATTGACGCACTTCGTCCTCTGTGAGGTATTACTGATAGAATAGTGACGTGGAGGACCAAAATGTACGTTTTCGCCTTGTTCACCGTTCTCAGTCAGCTACATCTCAATACCACGCCGGGAATATCCGTCAGGAGATTTCAAACCCGACAGGAAGTTGACCACTCCAAAACCCTCTTGGTCGTCGCGTGGGAACGAAAACTGCTCCTAACATTGAGTTAAGTGAGACCATTTTAGGCAACATCCACCCTGCTCGGTCATCTTCCCCTATTTTATGACATTTTTCCCCTCAATTGGTTTTGTCCTAGAACTCGTTTACTAGCCATTTTCATGCATTTTGTCGTCTCTCCTATGTCCTTCATAGCCTTCTCCGTGAAACCACATTCCTTCTCGTGGCCAGCATTTCGTGTCTTCCGGTCAACCCTCCTGGTCGCATTCTACACTTGTTTTCTCGCTCTAAATCTCTTTGGGTGGCGATCTTCCGGTGTAAACCACGTACTTATTTTTGAAATCGATCCACGCCAGCACATGGATCACTTCCAAATGCTCGAGGTATGGTAGCATGAACATGCAATTTTTCGTCTTTCTCCGCCTTTTTCCTATTTAGCTTCCTTCCCTCTACTCACCTACGACCCTGACCTTCATTTCTGTAATGCAGAGCTCCCGACTTTTAGAACTTCCGGGTCCGAATCCCCGGGTCCTTCCAACCAGGGACTGGGTAAGACTGGCTGGTGATGTTTGATAGGATTGAACGAGCTATCCCAGCCACTCATGTCCCCCTGCAGGTACTCCCCCCTCTGCGCAACTACTCGTCGCCCCCCGCGATTGCTTTGAGGGGTAGATTGAGTTTCGTAGCACAGCGGGACGAGCGTATTCCTTAGACCGATCGGTGGACGCATTTCCAACCGTCGTTGCCGACGATGTCCACCGTATGCTTCATAGCGAGGTGAGGCAGCCACCGTGACTTGCGCGTGATATATATATACTCAATCGCAACCGACAGGACACCGAGCCCGTGGCTCAGTGGTTAGAGGCGATGGACTTCTAACCAATAGGTCGCGGGATCGAGCCCCAGGTAATCCAGGTTTGGTATGGCTGGCTGCTGATGGCTAGCAAACCAGAAGTGGCCATTTCATTGCCCATTGTCGTTGTCGGCAATCTCTTGCCTATATTACGCGTCGCTGTGCGTCTGCTGGCGGGGCTCGAGAGAGAGCCCGAAAGCACAGCAGGGCGAGCGAGTTCCGTAACGGAGTGGGTGCACCCCCTTTTACCGTTGTAATTATATACATATACATATATATACAATGTTAGGGGGCGCTCACCGATCGTTCATACGGAACATATAGATATATACTTATGACAGTGGGCGCTCGCCGATCAGGTTACGGAACATGCTCGTTCCGTTGTGCCTTGGGGCTCATACTAGAACCCTCGCAGGCAGTCGCACAGCGACTAGTAGTAGACATAGATGAGATGATACCGACAAAGACAAGGGAGACCGGAATGGCCATTTCTGGCTTATTAGCCGTCATCAGCCAGTCATACCCAACCCCAAGTGTGGATCACTTGAGATTCGAACCCGGGATCTTTGGTCATGGAGTTTGACGCTCTACCATTGAGCCACGGGCCCGATCACAAACGACAGGACAACGGGCCCGTGGCTCAATGGTAGAGCGTCAAACTCCATGACCAACGATCGCGCGTTCGAATCTCAAGTGATCCACACTTGGGGTTGGGTATGACTGGCTGATGACGGCTAATAAGCCAGAAATGGCCATTCCGGTCTCCCTTGTCTTTGTCGGTATCATCTCCTATATATATATATATATATATTGCTAATAGAATCGAAGATTCGTGTCCCCGGACAAAATCGATAAGAAGAGGCGATCTCGGGAACCATGATTGTATTGTTCTGACGTTTCAAAAACAGACAAGCTTTCATCGGCGTTTCACATTATTTATAAGAGGGGGGGGAGATGGATGAAGGTCATGTTAATTATGTGTTAATTATGCGAGGGGAGTGGTTAAGCGTCACCGAGGTAAATTTTGCCTATACACACGTTGCCCATAAAGACCTTTCTGTCGGTTAGTTACCTTGTTGTTTTTTTGTCTGTTTTACAGGTTGGTCTCCTGTTTGCTGACCTGTGGGGTGCCTTCGTCATCATGTACATATTCAGCTCTCACATCGGGGTGCCTCAGTTTGTACCGCCCTTCGCCCTTGTTGTTCTTATGCTTGCCTACCTCTTTTCGCCGTTGCCCCTCCTTCACTACAAGGCGCGGCGCTGGTTCCTCAAGATATTTGTGAGTTCCCACCCACCCCCTGCCACCCTCCTCTCGCCCCTTCCCCCCCTCTTTTTGCCGGATGCCCGAATTTATGCCAAGAGGTTCCCCACCTCAGTGACAGACCATGTCTAACATGTTTCTGCTCGGAGAAAAGATTGTTAGAGGCTCTGCTTTATGGCACATGAAGCTCGCCGCAGCAGCGAGCGGATTGACACCCGGTCCGACTTTAGATCTCGTTCCCCCGACGGCCGTTAAGGGTCTGATCCCGTTCCGCCGCGCGGTTTCCTAATGGCTGACTGTTGGACATTTACTTAGTACACACAGCCCCTTCCATATTTGAGCGCTTGGCCGGCTAAAAAGTGTTCTTGGGTCCGCCCTCCTGAGATCTGCCGGACTGCTAGCTTTAAACTGAATAAGGACAGAAATTGTTTAGAGAAGGCTTCCAAGAGGCTGTCTATCTAGTGAGCAATTCAAAGAAACCCACCTATGCGGAGGTGTCTGAGGCGTTGATCAGGAAGTCCGGTTCTGTTAGAAGCGAACGGGCGAGTTCCAGGTTGCAGTTCAGAAGACGAGGATGGGATCACTGGAACAGGGAATTTATTGGCCTAATGTTTCAGATTCTCACTAGAATCCACCATCAGAGACATTCGCAGATAATGGTGATGGTGGCACAATGAGTGCAGTATTTATAGCACGTGGCTGCAGTGGGACCATATGCCCACAGTAATTAACAGCTCTCGCAATCGCCGCTGGGGTCATACTTGATGAGAATCCGAAACATCGGGCCAATAAATTTCTCGTTCCAGTGATCGCATCTTCGTCTTCTGAAGTCCGGTTCTCTAGTCTCTGCCCGGAGGGTTTAAACTCTCCTTGTTGTGCTTAAGAATACATCAGCAAGTGAGGGACGAAAGCCCGCTACTGCCCGCACCCACTACCACCGGAGTCGGTGTTTAGGAAAAGCCATGTGGCCATTGACCCTGCTGAAATGTGGGCCAGACGTTCGTCCTGGCAGGTGGGCGCGTCTGTTCTTCAGATCAATGCGCCTGCAGGATCATTGAGTTGGCATATCAATCTGTGCACTGCCTATGATGCCCCAAAAGAGCGCTTGAGGCAAGGCTGAGCCAGTGGCGTCCTGACAATTTATTCCAGCACTCAATTATTGATCCAGATTGGAGACCGGCCGGTAGTGCCTTTTACTATGGGATAATTGCAAGCCAAGTGGTTTTGTGCCTCAAGTAAACAGTTCGCGACAGTCAGTAGAGACGCTTTGGAAGTTGTAATTCTGCCATGATGCAAATGGTATCCTTCAGGAGGCCTCCAGCTCCACCTCACATGAATCTTACTGGTCAAAACAAAAAGGAGTGCCTCCGACTGTGATTGAAGGGAATACGCCATCTCGAAAACATGACAGTTGCATAATTTGGTGTCCGCAATTCCTTCTCGTCCTACCGTCCCGTTCTTCGCTAATGGGGAGGTATTGTCTCAGGATTCTCTGGTAGTCCATTCATCCCCCTGTCCAGAATTTCAACCTCAGAAGACGAAAGCCTGTCCTCACTTGGTAGCATCGTGTTTTGAAACATGATGGACGCACATATTGTCGACCTGCAACAGCGCATTTCTGTTGGTGTCCATTGCAACTTACCGGACCTTCCGATGTAGTTCGCCTTGAGGAATTTACAGTCAATGACTGACCTCATGAAATGTTAACCGAAATACTGAAATGTGTTTTCGGCAAGGATATCGTATGTAACCCCTGGGGAAAACCGTAGTTAACTGCGGCCCTAACGTCAATCATGACTATGGCTGTAATGGGCAACCCTAACCCGTAAGCATTTAGGGAAAACTCAAACTCAACCCCAACCTTAGCCCTAGACCTTATACCCTGAACCAAAATCCTAAAACCCTAGTCCGAGCTCCTGATCCTAATTCTTAACCCCGACCTTAGCCTCAACCGCAGATCTAGACTGTAACCCAAGCCTGACAATCTCGGTTCCAGGAATAAGCAAACTCCGAATACTAGCCCTAACTCCAACCGTATCCCTAACCCTAATCTTCAGCCTGATCGGGGCAAAGTTGACGTCGATAACACTAGTAAAGATCAAAATCCTTGCACCGCATGACTCCTTTGCCTGCCTTTTGTCAGGCAACCTGTTATGAGCTACGGAATAGCGTTACCGACAAGGACAAGGGAGACTGGAGTGGTTATTTCTAGCTTATTAGCCGTCGTCAGTCAGCCATACCAAATCCCGAGGTGTACAAACCCTCGGACTCGATCCCGTACCCTGTCGGTTAGCAGTCCAACCCCTGAGTCTCGGGCTCCTTCTACTCTCGGTTGCGATCGAGTAGAGGGGCGTTCAGCAATCGCGCCATGGAACTCAGTCGCCCCGTTGTGCCTCGGCGTCACACCCATCATCTACAGTAGGTGGGCCAACTCATGAAATATCAACCGAAATTCCCAAATGCGATCTCGTTTCGAAAAGATTGATTGAGTAGGGTTGTAAAGCAAATCATCATGCAGCATAATTCTATAAAAATCCAGTAACCTCAGGGTGCCGACTTTCGAAGGAACTTCTTTTCGGCTGCATGCAAGAACTATACTCTGCAAAATGTGACTATTTAAGTGGCATGAATTATTCTCATTTATTTTCTATGCCCTAAAGAATTCAATTATATTTCATGAAAACATGCATAAAAATAGTCTTTCCTTTACTCGGTCGGTAGAAAATCATTTTTTCCAATTTTATACTCGAAGGGAGGGTCTAATTTGGTTTTCAAGAACTTTTCGAATTCCCGAAGAATTTTGAACCCGACATGCTGCTGTACTTGCATTCAGGGTTTCCGAACTACAGGTCGTACATACTATACATTTCTCTACAGTATTAGGAAAAGACCACATGGAGTTCATAAAATTTGGCAGTGAATTTGAGCCATATTGTTAACTTTACAAACCGCATTGGTAAATGCAGAGACATGGCGTTTTATGAACGGCCATGTTACGGTATTAAAAAATCTCACAATGGGAAACTTTCTTTGAAACCGAACTATACCCCTCCTTCTAGCATGAAGTTTGAAGAAGACGTAATGTTTTACCGAATACTTAAAGGAATGAATAATTTTATGCATGTTTTCCATGAAATATAATTGAATTTTCAAGGGCATCAAAAATCAATGAGAAAGTTGCATGCTACTTAAGTAGCCATTTTTTGCAGAGTATAGATCTTGCATGCAGCTGAAAATAAGTTCTTTGGAAAGCCGACATCCTGAGGTAACTGGATCATTATAGATTTACGCTGCATCATGATTAGTTTTACAAAACTACTTAATTTATCTTTTCGAATCGAGAATTCAAATATATTAAAAAAGGGGCACAAGCTTATTCTCTCTTATACTTGTTCGGTAGAAAATCGCGTATTCTTTTAATTTCATACCCGAGAAAAACTTATCTTTTGATTGCGAAGGAGCTTTTAATTATAAGATTTTTTAAGGCGGTGCAATGTCCATTCAAATAGCATCGTACCAGTCCGTTTATAAATTTGTGGAGCCATATAAGGAGAGCTGTGTGCATGACTTCCCAGTCTCGGAAGATGGATAGACAAAACAATTACTCGAAACGTCACGCCTCCAATACACCTCTTGCTATCAATGACTCTTTTTCTTTTGATATGCCACCTCGAAATTGCATTTCCACTACTATTGATCCTCAAGAAGTACAGTGAGTGACCCATCTCGTGAAATGTTGGATGAAATTCTGAAATGCGTTTTCCATTAGGAAGGATTACTTGGTCGCGGTTGTAATACTGACTATCTTACGGCATACTCTTATAACATTTCGGACTCGGCAGGATGTTGGCTTTTAAATGCACTTCTTTTCAATCTCCTGTAGAAGGCGTGCTCGGTAAAAAATGACTACTTAAGTAGCATGCATTTTCCCATTGATTTTCGATGGTCTTGCAAATTCAAATATATTTTATAGAAACCATGAATAAAAATATGCTTTCTTTTGGTCAATCAATAGAGAATCACGTCTTCTTTATATTTTATACTTAAGGAAGAATTATAATTAGGTTTTAAAAAAGTTTTCCAATTGCTGAATAATTTGGAGCCTGATCATTCCTTGCATTAGCGCTTAGTAATTTCAGTCTGCAAGGTGCGTGCGTTCCGCGTAAATAAAATCACATATTTTTCTACGCCATTAAAGAGATATCATACGGGGTCCATAAAATTTTGCAATGGATGCGGACCATGTTGTTCCTTTCATGAGGAGCAGTGGTAAACGTCCAGGTACAATGCTATGTGAATGGACATTTCGCGGTCTTAAAAAGTCTCATAATTAGACTTTCCTTGCGCTGAAAACCCTCAACACAAATACAGCAACATATTGGGCACAAGATTATTCGGAAATTGGACGACTTTTTTAGAGCCCGAGTGTATCCTACCTTTGAGCATAGACGTAGTAGAAGAGGCGATTTTCTACCAAACGAGTACAAGAAAGAATGCCTTTGTGTCATTTTCCTAGATATGTGGTCTAATTTATAGGGCATTGGACATCAATGGGAACAGGCACACTACTTAAGTAGTCTTTTCGACCGAGTTCGATTTTTACAGGCAGTAGAAATGAAGTCGTTTCAAAAGGCAACAGCCTGCTGTGTCTGAAATATGGGATTATGCTGTATGCTAACCGATGTTACAACCCCACCCAAGTAATCATTCCTAATAACAAAACCCATTTCAGAATTTCGGTCAACATTTCATGAGGCCAGTCATTGACTGTACATTTGTTCTCGTAGTATACGCTTACTACCCGTCTCTAGGTTGTTAGTACTTCGACTTTTGCCCTCTCACAGTGAGCCACAAGGGAGTTGCGCTGAACCAACGTGGGGACCAGAGCAGGGTTCGGCACGCGTTATTGGGCTACGCACCCCTTAACAAATTTAAAACGTAGGGGTGCGGAGATATACCTGGGTTCAGGGAGTGCGGTAGACGCAGCGCAAGTCGGTGACGGCGAAATGTCTGTTCTTTGGTCTAGTGATTCTACCCGAATTCCGATCCGAAAGATTTATACTAACCCTACGGCAACTTTGGGCGGGTTTTCCACGTAGTCGAAATATCCTAGTAAGTATACTGCTACTATGTTTTCTGACCTCTCATTCGCCTGCGGGTCGGGGGAGCTTTTGGTGACAATGGCGGTTGAGCTTAACTACACGTGTGCTTTGCTGCACATACAAGTTTCCACTGCCAGGTTGTCAAGGTTGAGAATTCAAAAGTGGTTATTTGTCGTCGAAGGACGACTTTATCGTTTAACTTCTAACCAATGGGTCGCGGGATCGAGCTCTAAGTGTTTCACACTTCGGGGTTGGGCATGACTGGCTGACGACGGCTAATAAGCCAGAAATGCCCATTCCAGTCTCCCTTGTCTTTGTCGGTTATATCATTCTGCCTATATCATGCGCCGCTGTGCGGCTGCTGGTTAGGCTCGAGAGAGAGAGTCCGTAAGGCTCAACGGGACGAGTGAGTTCCGTAAAAACGATCGGTGAGTGCCCCTCCACTACTGTACATTCCCGATCGTGACCGACAGAACAACGAGCCCGTGGCTCAGTAGTTAGTGGTGTTGGACCTTTAACTAACAGGTCGCGTGTTGGAGTCACAAGTGTTCCATACTTCGGGATTGGGTATGACTGGCTGACGACGGTTAATGAGCTAGAAATGACCATCCCAGTCTCTCTGGTCTTTGTCGGTAATGTAAAGAAGCGATCACAGAAACCATAGGTTTAATGGTCGGACATTTCAAAATCAGACAAGCTTCCATCGTCGGAGGTAGGTTCTGTACGGCGCCTCACAGTATTTATGGGTGTCGAGCATGCCGGCGTGCTGCTATGCCTACTTCTTTCCGTGCAGGATGTTTTGCAGGGGGGGGGGGGTGAGGACTTAATCGCTGTCATACTGGTAAATGATTTTCTCCCTCTTCGTGCTGGGGAGCGCTGTCGGATGGCGGCGGTCACGAGGCGAAACGGCAAATGTCGTCTACCGTGTCTAGCGCAGTCCCTGTGAGGCGAACTACGTTGGAGACCGTAAAACAGCTACAGGCCCGCATGAGTTAGCACGCAAGGACAGTGATGAGGATGGATCAACTCTCGCTGATGGCGGAGCACTCTGCTGCCTCTGGGCACACTTTCGCCCTCCAAAACGCCAAAATCCTCGGCCGAGATATTGACCACACAGCCAGGCAAACGCTCGAGGCCTGGCACGCCGTACTAACTTCCATCAACCGCCGCGCGATTCTTCCGGCAGCTTACCAGGCCGTACGAGTGCGGCTCAGTCAACGGAATCGAAGGCAGGAAGTCAGGAATACAAACCCGAGTGAACACAGTTCACGCCCAAACACCGATGACGAGGGTCACCAGCCCGATAGGAAAGGAGACACGGTCAACGGCTCAGCAACTATCGGAGGGGGGGGGGCGCACACGGACAGAATCAAACGGCGGACAATTAGGAGAAACGTGGGTCATGCCCAACAAATGCGGGCAATGCCGACGAGGTCAAGGCCCGTTGCCATCCCTACAGCGCTCCCCCGACCAGGAGAGGAAGGCACCGACCAGCATGACAGCGATTAAATCCTCCTCCCTCTGCAGTGCATCCTGCACGGAAAGCAGTAGGAATGGCAGCACGCCGGCATGCTCAGCACCCATAAATACTGTGAGGCGCCCTGCAGAACCTACCTCCGACGATGGAGGCTTGTTTGCCTTTGAAACGTCAGGATGTTAAATCTATGGTTCCCGTGATGGCCTCTTCTCATTTTTCCCCGAGACGCGTATTTTCGCTTCACTTGGCCATATTTACAGTAGATGTGCGTTCTCGTTTCGAAAAAATAAATTAAGTAGTGTTGTAAAACTAATCATGATGCAGCATAAATCTATAATGATCCAGTTACCTCAGGGTGTCGGCTTTCGAAAG
This sequence comes from Spirometra erinaceieuropaei, assembly GCA_902702965.1. Classification (NCBI taxonomy): domain Eukaryota; kingdom Metazoa; phylum Platyhelminthes; class Cestoda; order Diphyllobothriidea; family Diphyllobothriidae; genus Spirometra; species Spirometra erinaceieuropaei. The sequence goes on along the minus strand of CACRXP010000186.1, from coordinate 234,189 downwards.
AACTTCTTTTCGGCTGCATGCAAGAACTATACTCTGCAAAATGTGACTACTTAAGTAGCATACAATTTTCTCATTGATTTTCGATGCCCTTGAAAATGCAGTTATATTTCATGGAAAACATACATAAAAATATTCAGTTTTTTACTTATTCGGTAGAAAATCACGTCTTCTTCAAACTTCATACTAGAAGGGGGGGGGGTATAGTTCGGTTTCAAGAAAGTTTCTCATTGTGAGATTTTTTAATACCGTAACATGGCCGTTCGTGAAACGTTATGTCTCTGCATTTACGAATGTGGCTTGTAAAGTTAACGATTTTGCTCAAATCCACTGCTTAATTTTATGAACCTCATATGGTCTCCTCTTAACACCGTAGAGAAATGTATGGTTTTCCGTACACGGAAATGATACAGCTTGTAGTTTTGAAACCCTGAATGCAAGTATAACAGCAGGTCGGGCTCAAAATTATTCGGGAATTAGAAGGAACTTCTTTTCGGCAGCATGCAAGAACTATACTCTGCAAAATGTGAATACTTAAGTAGAATGAATTTTTCTCATTGGTTTTCGATGCCCTAAAGAATTCAATTATATTTCATGGAAAACGTGCATAAAAATAGTCTTTCCTTTACTCGGTCGGTAGAAAATAATTTCTTCGAATTTTATACTCGAAAGGATGGTCTAATTCGGTTTTCAAAAACTTTTCGAATTCCAGAAGAATTTTGAACCCGACATGCTGCTGTACTTGCTTAAAGGGTTTCCGAACTACAGGTCGTACATACATACATACTACAGGTCGTACATACAATACATTTCTCTACAGTATTAGGAAAAGACCACATGGAGTTCATAAAATTTGGCAGTGAATTTGAGGCATATTGTTAACTTTACAAGCCACATTCGTAAATGCAGATACATGACGTTTCATGAACGGCCATTTAACGGTATAAAACATCTCACAATTAGAAACTTTTAAAACCGAATTATACTCTTCTTTTGAGTATGAAGTTGGACGAAGACGTGATTTTCTACCAAATAAACGGACTGGTACGATGCTATTTGAATGGACATTGCACCGCCTTAAAAAAATCTTATAATTAAAAGCTTCTTCACAATCAAAAGATAAGTTTTGCTCGGGTATTAAATTTAAAGAATACGCGATTTTCTACCAAACAAGTATAAGAGAGAATAAGGTTGTGCCCCTGTTATAATATATTTGACTTTATAGGGGCAGGGAAAACCAATGGAAAAACGAATTCTACATAAGTTGTCATTTCTTTGCCAAGTGTGATTCTTGTAGGCAGTCAGAAAGAAATAAATCTGAGAGCCAATATTCCGGTGTGTCTGCAACATCATGACACGGAAAAGATACAGCTTGTAGTTTTGAAACCCTGAATGCAAGTATAACAGCAGGTCGGGCTCAAAATTATTCGGGAATTAGAAAACCGAATTATACTCTTCTTGTGAGTATGAAATTGGAAGAAGACCTGATTTTTTCCGAATAAGTAACTGAATGAATATTTTTATGCATGTTTTCCATGAAATATAACTGAATTTTCAAGGGCATCGAAAATCAATGAGAAAATTGCATGCTACTTAAGTAGTCATTTTTGCAGAGTATAGATCGTGCATGCAGCCGAAAATAACTTCTTTCGAAAGCCGACGCCTTGAGGTAACTGGGTAATTATAAATTTATGCTCCATCATGGCTAGTTTTACAACACTACTTAATTTATCTTTTCGAAACGAGAACGCATTTCGAAATTTTGGTTGACATTTTATGAGTTAGCACATCTACTGTACGTATATATTAAAGAAGAGACGACAGTCTTGACTAAGTAGAACGACAAAAACTTACTGCCTTCTGCTTGTGATTTCCCGGAATTTTCTGGCCTAAATGGAGGTACAGAAATTCATCTCAGCTCCCCTTGTCTATAGACATAACGTTAACGACTAAAAGTGCAGAAGCTGCTGAATTGGGTGTCATTTAAGTCAAACTGTGTGGACTAAGGCGTTAGTGAAACCCTTCTGCCTATTTTCCGGCACACCGTACTTGATCTATCCCATGAAATCTGATAACGGAAACTGATGGGAGAATTTGTGTGTTGACGTTTGAATGAGTCTTCACATGTGACCCAAACGACCATCTTCGTGAAAAGGAGCGTCCGAACACTCATTAATTCGGTAAATGCCATTAAGAATAATCTTTTTTAAAGTTCTCAACTGACAGGTAATTCAGAATCTGTCCTTATGGACGATCGGGTGAAAACATTGAAAGTCATGAAGTATTCAGCAACATTTCGAGGCCGATCTGAAACTCAGTGTAATTCAAAACGAAGGGAAAGTATAAATTAATTTAACGGAAGAAAAGTTCTCTCTATAAACACAAAATGGTATGTTTACGATCACGCCTGTCAGTTCTATTTAAATTTAGTAGACACCTTATGAACGCGTTTGTTCCTACGACGTCTCCATCGGTGAAATCAAGTGAAATCTAGTTTTTCTTGTTAAATCCCATCTCATTTACTCCGAACGAATAAAAAATAACACGAATCACTGGAAAACTGTTTTGGAATGAACACTCAGAATGTAGGCAGTTGACAAACCGTCATATATGAAATCACACTACTTATAAAACGATATTTAGATGTCAACTTCACTGAAACACTATTATTAGACGTTATTTCATTTCCACTGTCATATTTACTACGTTTTTGGTATGAGAATACATTCTATGCATATAAAAACGAAGTTTGCTCAATTAGAGCCATTTCTGACGTTTTCGGGAAATTGCGCTTTTCAAAATAAATCGGCATTTCTAAACAACGCAACACTTCCTTTAATATTTCTTTTATGTTTTTAATTCTTTTAAACTTGGACTTAATTAACATAGACATTGGACTCATGAAATGGTGTCGGTTTGCGAGTGATTGGCAATCATTCGTAAATTTCGACACATTTCATCAGTTAGGTCACTAACTGTATTTGAAGGGTTTGCAGGGTGTTATTAGACTTCCCCTTGTCGTGTGTACTCAAAATTCATTTCATTTTCATAGCTGTCTTTCCTTTATTTCTCCCCTGCAGTTACGGATTCTTCGCGCGCCCTTTGCCCACGTCAACTTCCCCGACTTCTTCATTGCGGATCAGTTGAATAGCCTTTCTTTTGTTTTCCCCGATTTTGCCTTCTTTGTGTGCTTCTACGTTTCCTACCTCGATTGGCCCTCCATGCACGTGAAACACTCCCTCAAGAATGTGACGGCCCCTGTGGCTGGCAAGAGTCCCTACTTTGGTGCGTTTATTCGTCATTTTCTTTGTCTCTCGGTTTCCCCTGGTCCCCCAGTTCACCTTCTCTCACCCTCAAACATGTGGGGCTGGTTGTGGGCGACGTTTTCGCCTCAGACTTAAATCGGGGCCAGGCACCCCGTCATCTCCCTGCTTGTAGTGAGAGCTGAGCTGCCAGGTTCTTCAACTAAACGAGCAGTATAACGCTACCGATCGAGACTAGGGAGACCGGAATGACCATTTCTGGTCTATTAGCAGTCATCAACCAGCCATACCCAATCCCTGAGGCTCGTGCCCGCGGCCTATTGATTAGGAGTCCAACACCCTGGCCATTGAGCCACGAGCCCACTGTCCTGTCGGTTGTGTTTGGGTTATAGTAACCGTGGTAGAAGGACGCGCACTGATCGCCCTACACCCCCCCGTTCTACCTTGGGTCTCAATCACTTGCGATCTATGTCAGAGCCCACGTTCTTTGTCTCTCTCAACGTGCTCTTGGGCTTTTAGCCCTTCACCTGTGTGAATGACCCCCATCCTTAGTTGGTGCGTCTATCAGATCACGGCGCTAGTCCCTTACCTTAAATTTGAAGAACAAACAAGTGTCGACAGTTCGACCGTCGTTGTCGACGATGTCCACCGTGTACTCCACAGCAAGGTGAGAGCGAGGACGGTGACTTGTGCGTGATTTAGTCTATATTGATAGTAGTACTTGCGTAGTATCCCGTTGTGCCTTGGGGCTCTCTCTCTCGGACCCCACCAGCAGCCTCTGACATCCGATCGCAGTGTGGTTCAATCACACTCCTGACAAACATAAATCGGGATTTGGGCTCTCAGAGGAATTCCTAGGGTCAAATTTAAGTCACTCGCGGTCTCTGTCAGAGCTCACGTTCTTTGTCTCTTTCAACACTTAAGTAGTTCATGTTCTCGGGCATTTTATCTCCTCACCTGCATGAATGGTCCCCGTCCTTATTTATGCATTTATCAGATCACAGCGCTAGTCCCTTGCCTAAAATTTGAAGACCAAACAAGTGTACTACTACCACCAGCACCACCACCACCACTACTACTACTACTGCTGCTACTACTACTACTACTACTACTGCTGCTGCTACTACTACTACTACTACTACTATTATTATTACTACTACTATTATTATTATTACTACTACTACTACTACTACTACTACTACTACCACCACTACTGCTACTACTACTACTACTATTACTACTATTTGCCACTACTACTACTACTAACTACTACTACTACTACTACTTCTACCACTACTACTACTACTACTACTACTACTGCTGCTACCACTATTACTATTATTATTATTATTAATACTACTATTTTTATTATTATTACTACTACTACTACTGCTACTGTTACTACTAGTACTACTACTACCACCACTACTACTGCTACTACTACCACCACTACTACTACCACCACTACTACTGCTGCTACTACTACTACTACTATTACTACTATTTGCTACTACTACCACTACTACTACTACTGCTACTACGACTACTACTATTACTACTATCACTACAACTACTGCTACCAATTCTACTACTACTACTGCTACTACTACTACTACTACTGCTGCTACTACTATTTCTACTATTATTATTATTACTATTATTATTATTATTACTAGTACTACTACTACTACTATTTGCTACTACTACTACTACCACTACTACTACTACTACTACGACTACTACTGTTACTACTACCACTACAACTACTGCTACCAATTCTACTACTACCACTACTACTACTACCACTGCGACCAAAATGTCGTGTTTTTTTCTACACCACCCTGTAGCAGTATTCATCGCAACCGATTTAGTCGACTTCATAACTCCGAATAACAACATCTGGGATGATCGCCCTCAGTCATATTCAGACCTCCACAGGCTTAAACTTCATCCAGAAACCGTGATTTTCCACCTCCCACCTCATTCACCAGATCGTCCTCGAGGCTGTCACTAGCTGAGTCCACTGTTAAAGGAAATGACACCTCGTACAGTTGCGCTTCGGCCTCGAAACTGCACAGGGCAGAGCCATCGAGGCAAGACCTTATTTTGTAGCCGTACCTGTTAGGGGTCAGGGTTAAACCCCCTACTACCACTGGTCCCGTACGACAGGCGGCTGGGGCTTGTCTACTGCGGGTGCGACTACGAAATAAGATTCGAGCGCCATAGGAATCAGCGAGTAAGTAAGGAAAGCTCTTCTGGCCGGTTGGATCTGGCTAGTTGACTTTTCAGTCTTTCTTTGTATATGATTTTGTATGTTGAAGCATGCGATACCTCACGGCGTCCGGTGTCTTTTTGAGCACTCAGATACCGTATCGACCTCCCCTCCCCTCCGGAAACGAGTTATCTAGCAAAAACTCCGTTGTCTGTTAGCGTAACCTTCCATCTAAACTGCGACTTGACCAGAGACTTATCATGAGTCAAGGAAGGCTACGCACGCTAGCTGAGTCAGAGGGACCTTCGATGTTTGCCCTGATCCGTCAGATGTCTTATGGTGTTTTGCACAGAGAAACGCCATAGCATCAGTCATAGAGATTCTAAATTTTGCTAGAAGTGTTTCCAGAATCCTTGACCACCAGACGATTATTCCGCCCGCAGGATACCAATGCCAAGTGTTTGTGATCGACTTGTTAACGAGCCGCCATCAAACTGCGGGTTTTGAATCGTCAGTATTCGAGACTGAAATTCTCCACGAGCTGACAGTACTGCGATGGCCATTCGCGTCATTTTCAAGAGCTTGCGTATTTTGACGTCCATTGACGGGCTAGGCACTTAGTTACTGCACCAACAGACAGGCTCCGTCATCCGCCCATTCCCTCCCCTCAAACCACTCCTTCCTGGTGTTCACCTGCGTTGTCAACTTTGCTAATAACTAATTGACTTTTTGTTTCCCTTTATGCTGTGTGCTTTTACCATAACCAACACTGAACGCACTTTCCGCCTCCTCATCCATTTAGCGCCAAAAACAACATGTGATGGTGTGCTCTTCGGCATCTGTCCTCTCCTACGTACCCTGCCTGCCTGGTTTCGGTTCGCCCAGTGCCTCCGGCGATACCAAGACCTGGTCTTAAAGGAACCCATGCCACACTTGTACAATGCGGCAAAGTATGCGACCACGTTTTTAACAGCTGTCTTCTCCACCTGGGCGGAGCTGAACCCCAGTACGTCGTATTCCACCGCATGTTCTCTTATCCTCGCTTAGGCGGAGTGCCAGTAAGACGACAATTGCAGACTACACTTGAGAGCACCAAAGCCTCGCGGGTGATAGCTCCCCACCCACCAAGGTTTGGAAGGCTTTCATTGGCTTTAACTGAACCACTCTGTCTTCTCTCACAGCAGATGACATCAGGTTTGAAGTAGGTTGTAGTTGATACAGTAGGGGGTAGTGATGTTTGCCGCAGTAGTAGTAGTCGTGGCGGTAGTGGTAGCGATGGTAGTAGTGATAATGGTGGCAATGGTAGTAGTTGTAGTGGTAGTAATAATATTGGCAGTAATATTAGTCGTGGTAGTAATGTGTGAACGTTGGGCGTGTTGTTAGTAGTGGTTGTATCGCTGGTAATATTGGTAATAGTGTTAGTATTGGTAGTAGTGATAGTACTAGTAGTACTACTGGTATTAGAAGTAGTAGTAGTATTGGTATTAGTAGTATCGGTGGTGGCATCAGTAGTAGTAGAATTGGTAGCAGTAGTAGTACTGGTGGTATTAGTAGTAGTATTGGTAGCAGTAGTAGTACTGGTGGTATTAGTAGTAGTATTGGTAGTAGTAGTGGTAGTAGTAGTGGTATTGGTAGTAGTAGTAATAGTTGTAGTAGTAGCAGTAGTAGTATTGGTGGTATTAGTAGTAGTATTGGTAGC
>CACRXP010000186.1:177705-198331 GCA_902702965.1 Spirometra erinaceieuropaei | reverse complement strand
AACCTTCGTCGGATGGTCGGTCTGGCGGTTCTTCTTCCTCGTCGAGTAGACTCGCCGTCGGCCTGTCTATGTATGACCTCCTTAAATCCAGTGTGGTTACTTGGTCCTGAACTCTACGGACATGATGACGTAGGACTTTGTAAGCTGCAGGAAGGTCCAGATGCCTGTTGATGGAGTTGGCATCGGAGTACCAAGCCTCGAGTGTTAGTCGTTTTGCTTTTTGTTGCCCGGCCGAAGATGGTAGCTCTCTGGAGATGGAAAGTATGCTCAGTTTCTTCAACGTGCGTTGCTAGTTAAGAGTTAGAGTCTAACCTCCGAGGGGCCGATTTGTACACTTGTAGGCGGGTCTGCAATTTCCATCCTGTTTTCCCAACATATTTGCAGTCGCGCTCATTGCAACTTATTTGGTAGACAAATCCTGAGATTTCACCGGTTGACTCACAAAGCACACAGATAAAACGCATAGAAAAGGACCCGAAGGTCCGACTGCCGGCAGCTCAGTGTGCCCATCTTCAAACCCCCGTTCCTGCCCACTTTTCTCATATTTCCTCAGCCCCGGTGACAGCCGCCTGGAGTCATTGACGACCTTCTGCCGAAAACACTCCGTCGCATGGTGGTGAGGTCAGGGGATTGCCGGTCAGCCCAGTAGTCTGGTTTTTCGCCAGGCCTGTGGGGAGTGAACATGGGCAGTTTCGTTGGCTTTCTCTCTCTCTCTCTCTCTTAGTTGCTTTTGCTCGCAGCTTGTCTGTCTGAGGCCTGGTGAGATAGCCTGGCCCACGGGCACGATGTTGTCTGGCAGTCTGGAAAAGGCGACGCTGACGCCAACAGTGGCAGGTTTTACCTTAAAGTTCACACCTCCTTTGGTGTGGTCTGCTGTAGGCAGTTGATTCATCTGCGGGCGGTTTGTACAATAACTCCTCTGCCCCGCGGCATGGCCATGTGCAGTGGAATGAGGCTAAACCAGCCGCTGGCCAATCGGATTAACCCTTTACTTGGGGGCGAGTTTTAAGAACGGAGGCAGAGCCTGTTCAGGAGCGCAAATTCGCTTACGAAGGCTGCCGTTCTCCTTAGCGCAGTCAATGATCACCCTCCGAATCAGAAGTCATATGGCAGGGGGCGAAAGGATAGTCCGATTCTGGGCAGGCCGACAGTCAGGCGGTCAGATAGTCAAGTTCACTCAGGTAGTCTGCCTTCTATTATTATTATTATTATTATTATTATTATTATTATTCGATGCCTCAGTTTTCTGACATTTGTTTTGGCGTCCTGTGAGCACCTGTTCGGAAATAAGCTCTGTTCCAAGTCTGACCAAGGATGCGTGTCTTTTCGCAGAATGCTCAGAACGAGCCTAGTCCCTGGAGATATTCGGATCACAACCCAGCCCCGTGCACCGTTCCCTGACTCATAAACATTTGGAGGTCATGTCCGGCGCCGCGCAGCTCTTCATTACTATAATACGATTCTCATGTGTGTGTGTGGTAAAAGAGACGATTATAGGTGTTTTGGCAGATTTTGATTAATGCATTTTGACCCAATTGCTGAAAAGCCCTCTTGACTAAACAATTTTGCGAGTAATTACTACACAAGAGCCAATAAATTGTAATGCTAGTGTGTCAGTGGCATGCTTTTGTCCTGCTGATTATGACAACTGTGAAGCGAAACTGACGTCTGCCTTCCATTTCCCCTTCCAGTTTGACCGCCCAGAAACGACGGAAGTGTCCTGCCTTTATTCTGCCGACTGTCTTGGATACTGTCGTGCTCGTTGGGGATCGGAGCATTGAAGCTGCGCCCTGCGCTTCTGACCCTCCCACTAATATATCTTTGGCTGTGAACACTAGTTATTTTTCTCGTTCACTCTTCAGCAGCCCAAATCGCCAATAGCACCAAAGGGACCTAATTTTTTGAACCCAATTTGCTCAGAATTTCCATCTCGTCCCTCATTTTATCCACTACTTACTTGTCTCTCTTGAGTTTATTTTTTATTGCGAGATGTTTTCCCTCCTCCCCCGGTTACCCATCCCTCAAAGCTCCAAAACACAACATGCATATATATATATATGTGTGTGCGTGCGTGCGTGCGTGCGTGTGTGTGTTTATCGCGCCACGCTTTCGACTCTTCTCCACGCCTGATGCCTTTTCTTACTGTCAGTGCGATTGTCGCTTGCAATCGACACTTGTCAGAAACTACGTTTATTTACTGATTTAATTCCTCTTTTAACCACTTGGTTAAATTACCTTGCATTTGAAATTCATTTGTACTAACTCGGTCATCCATCTCTCCTCGATCTCTCACTCCTCACCGACACGTGCTGAACGAGGGCCAGCCTTGAACACTCCGAGGCTGGGACTTTTCATTGACGAAATGGCAACTTTTAGACCGTTTTGCAACACGCTCGGAAATCATTTTAAGGTCACGTGAACGGATGCTGTACTCCAGGCATTTGTCCGTTCCGTGGCATTCAAGGTGACATTTAGGTCCGGTTTTCAAAAAAAATTCCAGCCGCAAGAACGCCAGAGTGGGTTTTCGCCTACTAGTCGTCAAACGAGGATTTTTGGAAGTGTTTGATTCTTGCCGCAAATGAAAGGCAAGGTTAGGGGGTTGGAATTGGTGCATTGCTGAGTACTTTTTTTTCAACCTGTCTTTCTCCAACCGACGGCCTCGCGCCAAACAGGGAAGTTGGTGCGCGCCTTATGGCGGTTCTCTGTCCTGCCTGCTTCTGTCAATTCCCTTCGTAAAATTTCAGCGCGTTCAGGGGCGTTCTAAGGCTATCCTTTTCGATCAGAAAGAGCCCGCGCTCCATGATTGTCACACTTCTCATTCCCCTCTACCCACTCCTACCCTCCTGGCGCTCCTGGAATGTTTGCAGAACTGAATTTCTTCAAAATCCATACCCTGTCTGGTTTGGAATGTGCACTGGCAAGCGCGACATTCCGAAGTAGACTTTTCTTCACCTTGAAACGTCATTAGTTGCCAGCCTTCATTCAACCGACCATAGTCCTGATCACCAGCTGGGACCAGAAATACGAACGTGCTCTCGCAAGCACCGTTGTGTAAGAACCCTCCTCTAAGCTGGAATGCGGGATACAGTACTAACGCGCTCTATCTGATCCGGAGTCCTTCACACGCGAGCTCCTCAGGAAACCCCACTTTGGGCAGTCCAGTGGAGGAACCGCGAATTTCTGGCCCAGTATTGCCATCAGGCGTTTTTAGCAGTACCACAACAGGCCTGCTCTGAAAATTCGACAAAAAGTTCCACAGCTTATAATTTCATTACTTTGGAAAGCAGGATATTTGCCAGTCGGTGACAAGTATCAAGAACTTGTTTTGGTCGCCTTGCAATACTGGCAGCGTCATTCGGATGAAAATATACAGTAGATGTGCTAACTCCTTAAAAGTCAACCAAAATTTCGAAATGCGTTCTCGTTTCGAAAAGATAAATTAAGTAATGTTGTAAAACTAATCATGATACAGCATAAATCTATAATGATCCAGTTACCTTAGGGTGTCGGCTTTAGAAATAACTTATTTTCGGCTGTATGCAAGATCTATACTCTGCAAAAATGACTACTTAAGTAGCATGCAATTTTCTCATAGATTTTCGATGCCCTTGAAAATTCAATTATATTTCATGGAAAACACGCACAAAACTATTCATTCTTTTACTTATTCGGTAGAAACTCGCGTCTTCTTCCAATTTCATACTCAAAAGACGAGTATAATTCGGTTTTAAAAAAATTTTCTAATTGGGAGATTTTTTTATACCGTTAAATGGCCGTTCATGAAACGTCATGTATCTGCATTTACGAATGTGGCTTGTAAAGTTAACAATATTGCTCAAATCCACTGCTTAATTTTATGAACCTCATATGGTGTCCTCTTAACACCGTAGAGAAATGCCTGATTTTCCGTACGCGGAAAATATACAGCTTGTAGTTTTAGAACCCTGAATGCAAGTGTAAAAGCAGGTCGGGTTCAAAATTATTCGGAGATTAGAAAAGTTTTTTAAAACCGAATTATACTCTTCTTTTGAGTATGAAATTTGGAAAAAGACGCGATTTTCTACCGAATAAGTAAAAGAATGAATATCTTTATGCGTGTTTTCCATGAAATATAATTGAATTTTCAAGAGCATCGAAAATCAATGAGAAAATTGCATACTACATAAGTAGTCATTTTTTGCAGAGTATAGATCTTTCATGCAGCCGAAAATAAGTTCTTTCGAAAGCCGACACCCTGAGGTAACTGGATCATTATAGATTTATGCTGTATCATGATTAGTTTTTCAACACTACTTAATTTATCTTTTCGAAACGAGAGCGCATTTCGGAATTTTGGTTGACATCTCATGAGTTAGCACATCTACTGTATTTCTTCACGTCCGTGGATGAGATCCTTCACTTTTACGCTTTGGCGTCGCCAACAGCAGTCCTGGTGGCAGGGATGCCGGCTGCAACTGTGGCGCGGCTGTGTTTTTGTGACATCGATGATAGGGTTCCCGGTCTGGTTACGGCTTCTGATGTTTGCGTTGTTTGCTTGGGTAGGATTAAATATGTGCGCGGGGTAAGAGAATGCTAACTGCGGAAGTACGTTTGGGGGTGCAGAACAATGAACCAACGTGGACATTCCAGCAGCGCCGACTCCTCGGGGCGGTACAGGTCAGCGAATGTCATTCTGCCGATGAAGAACCGACTAAAAGCCCTACGAAACAACACTTACTTTTAAGAATATTGTAGAATTATCCTTCATAGTTTTGCCCTACCCCGCGGATATACTTAACTCCTACCGTTTGGTTTTCTGTGTCCGTCAAACTAGCTGCGCAGGCCACACGTTGGGCGTCAACCGCGTTGCGCTGAATCTGTCTGAGCCGCCACTAGCTATCGTCGTGTCTGCGGTAGGCGGGGACCTCACGTCACCTCCAGTTGGCTTGACTCGGAACGACATCGGGAGAGGGCAGACAGAATGCGTAGATCCTACTAAGCTTCACGATCCTGTTACCACCCCTTCAACCAACCAAACGATCTTTCAAGCTGTGGTCCTGACTTGAAAGGCTGCCAACTGACCAACTCGACTTGGCGTCAACCAGGATTGAGCGTTAGGCTGAAGTGACTGCTTAATTTGGCCTTTATGCTATGGGGTTCAAGAGGCTCTCATTTGAATCTGGTACCTCTGAAGTTAAGGGTGAGTTTGTGTGGTAGGCGTAGGCGTAGCTCCAGTCTTACTGCCCAGAGCACTCGCACCAATTTTTAGTCTTCCCAACTCCATCTTGCCATCGTAACGCCGTAGGTGTGGGGAGTCCTCATCATTATAAAACAGCAGTAGTAGTAGCAGCAGCAATAGTAGAACTAGCAGCAGTAATAGAGGTAGTAGTAGTAGTAGTGGTGGTAGTAGTAGTAGTAGTAGCAGAAGTGGTATAAATAATGGTTATAGTAGCAGTATTGGCATTGGTATTAGTAGTATCAGCAGCGGTAGTAGGAGAAGTATTAGTAATGGTAGTAGTAGTAGTAGTAGCAGTAGAAGTGGTAGTAGTAGAAATAATGATTATAGTAGAAGTATTAGTATTGGCAGTGGTAGTAGTAGTAGTAGTAATAGCGGCAGTAGGAGAACTAGTAGTATTAGTAATAGTAGTAGTAGTGGTAGCAGTAGTAATGGCAGTAGCAGTAGGAATAGTTGCGGTTGTAGCAGTAGTAGGAGAAGTAGTGGTAATGACAGTAGTAGTAGTAGTATTGCTAGTAGCAGCAGTAATGGTAGTAGTAATAGTAGTGATGTTAGTAGTAACAGTAGTAGTTGTAGCATTAGTAATGGTAGTAGCAGTAGGAGTAGTGACGGTAGTAGCAGTATTGGTACTGGTAGTAGTCGTAGTAGTATTAATAGTCGTAGTAGTGGTAGTAGTAGTAGTAGTAGTAGTAGTAGTAATATTGGTAGTAGTGGCAGTCGTAGCAGTATTAGGGGAATTAGTAGTAACTGTATTATTATTAGTGGTAATTGTTATAACAGAATTGATTATAGTAGAAATAGTGGTAGTATTAGCAGTACCAGTAGTCAGTGGTAGTGGTAGCAGTGGTAGAAGTGGTAGTTGTAGCAGCAGCAGAAGTGGTAGTAGTATAAATATTGGTAGTAGTATCAGTAGTAGTAGTAGTAGTAGCCGCAGCCGTCTCCCCCTTTGCTGACGATGTCGCTCCTCAATGTGTACTTTTAGATGCAATCATGCGAAAGTGGCCCGGCCTTCTGATCTTCGGTTCATACTGGGCAAGGTTCAAGCGACATTGTCTTATTTCGGCGTCACTCGATATGAACATTCGTGTTGTGCAAGCAAGTGCGAAGGTAAACAACCGCGAAAATGACTAAGGATGTGATGAGTTAGTCGGCAAGGTGAGGGCGAGGTGAAGTGTGTGGGGTTCAATATTTGCCCCTCTGTTGGACAAAGTATTTGCGCTCACCGCCTGTCTCAGCACTTTGAGTGAACGTATAGCTGGCTGGGCAGCAGACCCCGTTCAACTTCCATAAGGTTGTTTTAAGCCAATGAAGGCCAATTACCTTGAGCGCACATGATCAGGAATTAAAAGGAGATGAGGTGCATACGATTTCCAAAGCTTGCGCTCAAAGTGAAATCCCCACACGACTAACGACGACAGTTATGGCAAGTTCATCCGGCTCATTTGACAGGTTTGGAGGAGGAAGCTATTATTAATTGACCTTGAGAAACGAATTTCAGGAAGAACATTTGTCCACGTTGAGGGAAAGGCCTCATTTTCTGTCGAAGGAAGTTGATTAGATTGAGATATCCGGCCGGTGCTGGAGACTGGTTACACACAGTGATCGGTTAAACAGGTGGCTTAGATGGTGAAGTAACTAATCAGTTCCTCCTTATGCCCAGTGCGCACGCCTGTATCGGTTTTGTCACTGGTCTCCAGCCATGGACCTGAGTTGCGTATTCCAACTTCGCTTTGTAGCGCTTGACATGTCCGGACAAGATCAAGGCGCCTGTTTTGGGCTGCAGTATACCGTACGTTCTTCTACTCTAGACTCGTTCGGTTAGCGACAAGATGGCAAGATCCCGTGTGGGATTCCGCTCCAGACAACAAGGGTCCATGAGAGATTGGGGGGCCCTAGGAGCGGCTATTTTGTTTATAGTGATTTTTGTTTATACATATGCATCTTAAAGAGAAATTGGATGAGGTGGAAAGTCAAGCCCGGGCAGTCGCATGGAAAAAATGGTGCTACACCAACTACGCCACATGTTCGTTCACCTTGGCCTCCGTAGCCGAAGGCCCAGCTGACGCATAGGATACGGTAAATGAAATGCAGCTACCTCATTCTTGGCGACTGATGACAATATTTATAGAGTTATGTGCGGTGTCAAACTGACAGAGCTGAATGTCTAGTTAACTAGTCAAAGGATTTACGTAGTTGTTTTTGCATAAATCTGCTGACGAACCCGGGTCCGAGCTCATTTTAAAGGGCAGAAGTATTGGCAGTCCAGTAGTTATTATGTAGTTATCGAGGTGTTTTCTGATAATAAATCGGGAGAATGCGGCCTATGGCTTTCACGTGTATCGTCGTATGTTTCGGAATAAAACTGAATGACAAGTGCCCTTTTCTTTGTCAAAAACGGCAGAGCGCGCAACATCATCGATGAGCATAGATATTAGTAGCAGACCCCTCCGCCCAGTTAACTTCACTTACGCAGGGAAATTGATTGTTTCTATTCGCGGAACTACTTCATATAGCTCCATTCCCCGTAGCCATGATGTAGGCGGATGCTTCATTTCAAATTTTGAAATTTACAATATTAAACCGTAAGAAGGTAATTTACGTAATATTCGGCAGTGCATAAACATCCATTTGAACTTTCTTACGCTTTACTAAGCGGCGGTAAATAAGGTCATTAAAACAATTTCTGCCCTGCCGAGGCGTTCTGACAGACGTATAAGGGATTGTGTCTGAAAGAAAGCGTAAGCCTAAACGACGCGCACAAAGTAATCACTTTTCTTTTGTCGAACCAAGGCATTGAGTTTAAACACCTAGAATATCTGTAGAGAGTTGCAGAAAAAGTAGCTGAACTTGTATAAAACCCGCATTTCTAGGAAAAAAATCTGTGCAGCTGCTAAGTTGGAATGTTTTCAAGGTCAACGATTGGCCTTGACGAGTCTGTTTGTTGTCCAGCCAAAGTCGTTAGCTCATGACGAATGAAGTAGTCTGAAATTCTGTGCCAGCATATCCACTGTGCTTATCAGCGACAGTGTGGCGGCCGAAAACTTAGAGGTTGACATACACACACAAACACGGATAATGGACACCCGCTGTCGATACCAGGTCCGCAAGAATTCTGAACAGGGTTGGTAGGCATCACGCCGAGAAACACACGCCGAGGCCATCAGAAGAAGTAGCGTAGACATAAGAAAACTAGGCTAGATCGCAGTTGGTGGCCAGGAGTGGGAAGCGGACGGCGACCACAACCCCAATCCTAACCTTAACCCCACCGGCAACCCTAACCCTAACCGAAATCGTAAACGTAACCGTAGCCCTTAGACAAAGCCGTAACTGAAAAACCTAATGGTTATACTGAAGCATAATCGTATACTCAACCTCTAGCCGTAACCCGAAAACCTAAGCCTAAATGCATAACCCTAACCCGAAAATCGGAAACTATTAACCGGTACCCTAATCCTAACCTCAACCGTAAAACCGAAGCCAAATTGGTCACATGTGATTATTGAGCCCCACAAAATAGCCCCAGTAAAAAAAACCCCCTCCCCCGGCTGCCTGTAGTACGGGGCCTGGCTACCAACTGCGACCTAGCCGAAAACTATTCTAAGATAATAATCGCGTAAACGTGTAACGAGGGTGCAACGTAATATAAAAAGGGGTGTTACATTAGCTGTAGTCCCATCTTGATTGGGGAGTGTTTTGTTGTGTCCGTTAGACCGACGGTGGGGAGTGCAGAGCTGGTGGCAACTGCAGGGGGGATGTCGACTTTGAGCAAGAGATAAAAAGAGACGAGCCGAGACGACAACAACTGTAAATACGACTGTCAGTAACTGAAAATGGGAAGGGACACCGGCATCTTCCATCACATCGTCCCCAACCTCGGCCCGCATCCAAGTGTCCTTCACTCCACTTAAACAACCTTTTCAGGCCGTGGTGCGTTAAAAAAGCACTATTTTCTGTCTAAAAACAGAGTCGTGACCTTGATTAGCACTTTTTGAACTCGAGCGCATAATCTGGTTTGAAAGAAAAGGATTGAGAAGGAGAGGAGGAAGATGTTAACTTTTTCAACTTCAACAGAAGGGAACACCCGTTTTCCACCGGTACAAATCGTAGGTCTTTTGGGAAAGTTAGCCCGATTCAAATGACACTTGACGTTGTTATTAGTGAGGGAACGAGGAAGGGTTATAGGAGTAGGTCGTGCTCTTTTACTTTAATATAATCGGTTTTCTTTGCGAAACTACCACTCGAACACCTGGATGAAGTAAGCATATAATTGAAATTCCAATCTGAACAGTGAACCATAGACAGCAAAAAGTCGGATAGCATTTTTGCTACTGTTTGGCAAGGAGGAAGTAAGTGCTACACTCGTCTTTTGCAGCGGAACGAGTACCGAGTAGAAGCAGTGCATCCAAACACACCACGGGTTATGTGCACAGGCAGGCTAATAGAGGAGGAATCCCTGCAACACACTGACACAAGTCAATGCAAAGGAAGTTCAGATCAGTAACACAGCTGAGCATAACGGAGAATAAGCTGTGTCACGAATGAAGGCGAAATTTCCAGTTCCAGGTGTATACATATTTGAAGAAGAAGAAGAATCGAGCACCGGAACAATTCGTTTATTATCCTGAGCTTTCAGACTCGTACGGGAGTCCATCGTCAGAGGTAGTGGCAGAAACAGGACAAGCGGCAGTTATAAGGCACGTAGACCCAATCATCGACCGACGTCGCACGACTGGAGGTGACTACGAAGGGCTCTGTACGCCGGCGCCAGATCGAGAAATCGATTGACCGAGTTCTCATCCGAGGCCCAGGCTTCAATCAATTCTCGGCCTGTTTTGTTTCCGGCGTGGGCGACTATTTTGGTGGCTGCGAAGTCAAAATCGTGACCCATTTCGTAGGTGTGGGCAGCCACTTGTGATAATGCGTCGCCCCGCCGCACAGCCAGCTTATGTTCATGTATGCGCGATCCGAGCATGCATCCAGTCTGTACTGTGTAATTACAAGGACAATTTTGACACGGAATGCGATACACTACTTCAGATTGCTCTTCAAGTTTTAACCGGTCTTTGATCTTCATGACCCTGTTGCGCATGGTGGCTTTGGGGCGGTGTGCGATTCCAACCCCTAGCTCTGCAGCAATGCGCTCGGTCGCTTCCGAGACACCCTTGATGTATGGCAGAGAATGCCATATTGTCGGTGGCGTTGATGTTTGAGTTCTCTGGTGGCTACCGCGTAGGCAGCGACTTATGAATGCCCTCGGATAGCCATTTTGCACAAACTGGTCGCGGAGATAACGCGCCTCACGCGCTCTATCTTCCAGTTTGCTGCAATGACTTTGGATCCGTTTGAAGAGCGTCTTCACACAGCTTCGTTTGTGAGCTACCGGATGGTTACTGTGAAAACTGAGAAGCTGTGTGGTGTTCGTTGCCTTCCTATAAGCCGTCGTTTCAAGTTCACCGTTAAGGTTTCGTCTGACGAGCACATCCAGGAAGGGCAACTGCTGCTCCTCTTCTTCTTCTCTAGTGAATTTTATACCCGGGAAGACTGCTTTGAGCAGGCTGGGAAAATGTTGCAGCATGTCCTTCTTTACGATGACGAACGTGTCGTCAACGTAACGTCGCCATTTGCTATTGCTGTTCGGTTTCGATTCCATAAATACTCCTAATACCTGGGGCGGTCTCATCACCTCTGTCAGATCCCATATCAACTAACCCTCTGGTGCTGATATGATCTAGGCATTTGTTTCAGGCACATTGTCTAGCACCTTCCTCCTCGGGGTTAGGGGAATAAGCTGTACTGTTCCTGAGTAGGGCAACTTAGACGCCCTAGACGGCTGCCGAACTCCACTCTGCATCACGGCCTGCTTGGCGGGGAGCGACCTGATTTAGTCTGGGCTGTCTGAGGCATTCGCTTTTTAATTTTCTCGGAAACTATCTACGAAGTTTGAGTAGATCAGTTTAGTCAAGGTCCATAGGCACAGACCGAGAATTTTATACATGAATATTTGGGCCAAAATCCATCAGCCACAGCGGGTAACCGCGCAATATTCATTAACTGCAGACAGCCAGCTAGTAGTTTACTGTATGATAAGGTGATACCATACTAACAGCATAGGTACTAGCCAAAAGCCCATACACGCGTGTTTCGCCGATGTTTTGCCGCTGCATGGCGCAGCTGCGAGGGGTTCGGCTCGTCAGTAGGCCCCCCAGCGACAATTTCTAAATTGGAGTATCTACCAGAAAACACACAGGGAATGCTGGGAGACCCACTGACGAGCCGAACCCCTCTCAGCTGCGCCATACAGCGGCAAAACATCGGCGAAACACGCGTGTATGTGCTTTTAGCTAGTACCTGTGCTGTTAGTATGGTATCACCTTACCCTAAGACATTGCGTATTGTTCTCTGCGTAACTTTTTGAGGCGAATGGGGGTAGAGGAGGAGATGGATGGATGGGAATGGAAGGAAATTACAAGGTTTGAGGAAACAACATCGGCGGGTCATATTTGAAAGTTGGGTGCCGGTTAGGGACCGTGCGGAGCAGTCACAACTTGAATGATGCAACCTACACTATTTGCTTCCGAGCTATACACCCTTACCCCCTACAGACTGAAATATATTCATTTTGATGGAGACGGGATACGAGTAAAGAGCGCTTTCATACGCAAAGCTCCTACAGTGACGCTACCATCGATGCTTGGTTACCAAGACGGCCATATATGTCATTGCAAGGACACCTTGAAGGAGTCGCTGAAACGGCCGAAATAGATCGGAAAGTCTTCTACATCCGGCATACACGTATCCTCAAATTTTAGAATACACAGACCTTGGGATGCAAAAATGTTGATAAACATGTGGCAGATTGTAGAACATCATCCACATCACTTTCGCCGAATTTTCTTTAACCTGCAGGAGTGCTAGTCCAGCAGGATAGACGCAAGAATTTCATGGCCGCTCTCTGGGGATATTTGAACTCAGCAAGTCTGCAGGCAACGATAGGTTGTAGGACCCACAAGTAGACGTCAACCAGGTAAATGACAACTCCATAAATATACCCTAAAATTCAATAGGACTGTAAATATCACTTATTATTCACCGTTCATATCGCTTGAAACTTCCTCCTCTTCCTGATTAAATGTAAACCAATCAGCGGCGCTTTATTCAAAGGCCGTTATTTTTTGAAAATTGCTTTTTGTTTATTTCTTAACTATCGAGCGCACTTTCTTTGCCAAATGTCAGCGTACGCGAAGACCTTTGGCAGCAATTCATCTGTGTCTTCTTGTTCTCCGTCCTGTGTGTTGCCGCACCCGTCAAACCCCCTTAGCAGCATACAGTGTATGACACGGTCCACGGGCTACCTCAAGTTAGTTGGGGGTCCTACACCCTATCATTGCTGGTTTGCAGAACGAGGCCGTAACCTCCTTGTGCCAGCTCAAATTGCGATAGACGCTGCCGGAGACGCTGGCTAGAAAGATACTAGGAAGTCTGAGATGTTGGAACAGCGACGCGCTTGAATCTATTGTTACGCGTTAACGGGCATGGCTTGAAACGCTACTGACAAAAGCCACCAAGGCCAGGCAAGCGTAGATCGGCCGTTCAGCATGGCCAGTCATTGTGTCTAGACAGATAACCGGTCGCCTTAGACTTCCTTTTCTATCGGATCACGGTGATCGCGGTGAGAGTGAAGTGCGGAGGACCCAACCAAGGTCTATTTCGCGCAGATCGGCACCATACCCACCTCGTGAGTCAGGGCTAGTTCTTGTCACCATCAGTGTGGTTGAACTAACTGCAAATTGAAGGTTAGTTTTCGTTTTTTTTAAACTGGGGCTACGAATAATTAAAAATTCACTGAAAACACCTGAAAAAGTCGGTCTATCCAGAGTCGTGCCGCAGAATGTCTGATACCTGTCCCATGCGGCAGCGTGACTTGTGGCAACTAAATGATCCTCCACAGAGGGCTTGCGCTGCAGATGCAGTGGACCAAACCGGGCGTCGGATGGGCTAGGTCTGTGAGAGCATATTCTACCGCCGTAAAACACGCCTCAGATGCAGACCCTCACACTGCGTCAGCCACTGCGCCCCATCCAGTTTATTGCCAGGCTCTGGCGGTCCACTAGTGCAGGAAAGAGCAAGTTGAGAGTAAGGCCGGCACTGCGGAATCAATCTCCACACCGCATTAGTACATTTTCCACTATAATAAGCATAACGCGCTGGAATCTGTCACGCCGCACTAAAGGTAGTGGCTTGGAAGGTTGCTAACTGGCGGAGAACTCCATCCTTCTTCGGACTGAGAGTGAGATTGGTCTTCATAGCACCCCTAATGACGGGAAGCTGGAGGGGGGATTCGTGCGTGGCACGCGTAGACGGGGGGCGCCTAGCCCTGTCAGCCACCTCGCCTTCCAGCTGACCTCCGGTCGTCTTAACATTGACCTGTAGCGGGGTCGACATGGGCAAGAAAAGGGCATACGGCCGATGCTTCGCAAATCTATCTCCCCATAAACTAATCCACGCGCAAGTCAGTGCAGTCGCGCCCACTCCATGGAGCAGGGGCTGGGCGTTGTCGCTCGCGACGTTCGGGTCGTCGTTATCCAAAAATGGGAACTGGGTGTGGATGCGAAGGACACGATTGCCAATCCCAGACTCTGGATATCAGGACAAGACAGGAGTCATAGAAGAATTAATAATTACATGTCAAACGACCTCATAGTCCAACACATGTCACGCGCGTCACCTTGAGCCGAGTTTCTTCCATTCAGAAAAAAAACCAGTAAGTTCAAGAATGGTGCACAGGGAGGAAAATGCAAGATTGTCTGGCGCCTCGGCACAAAATGACTCTGGTTAGCTACAAAGAACCTCGAAATCCTTCATGAGATGTTCAAGCATTCATCTACTTCAGCAATGTATGGCATGTGTTTCGCCTTTTCCCTGCCTCGAAAGTCTGAGTTGACATCTTTGACAGTGAGGCATTTTCGCTTCGACAGTTGTTCATGGATGTGGAGTACCCAATATCAATCCTCGTGAATACCAGCATGCTGCGCACGAGTTCACCCCGGTCAAGTAGGAAGCTGCGTCCACCCCCTGATGCTTAAGAGATTACCGTGGTGGTGGTGGTGGTGGTGGTGGTGGTGGTGGTGGTGGTGGTGGTGGTGGTGGTGGTGGTGGTAATAATAATAATAATAATGATATTCGATGCCCGAGTAATAAATTAATTACAAATGATATCATGTCGGTAATGCATCAAGATAATCCTAAGGGCGAAACTTAGTCCATTGCCTTCCCTCTCCCTGCTGCAGGATGCTTGCCTTGTTTTGCCCCATAATACTACCTAAACATGACCTGTAAGTACAGACGTCAATTTAACTGGTAAAATGAACCAGAATATTTTGTTTCACAGTCCTACATCACCAGTACTCTCGAACAGGTGGAGGGAAAAAACTGCTCTTCATACTACTACTACTACTACTACTACTACTACTACTACTACTACTACTACTACTACTACTACTACTACTACTACTACTACTACTACTACTACTACTACTGCTACTAGTCCCTGGCGAAAAGAGGGATCGTACTAAGCTGTCCGAAATCGTCAAAAGCAAAATCATCATGGCGGTCACCCTAATTAGACTGTCCTCCCATGAGTGCAGGGCTGGTGGGGACAGGGAGTGTACAGCAGATGCTGTGCATCTCCGCCTCACTAAAACTAACTCAAGGTCAAGTCACCGTCTCACGCCCAGGAGAGCATGCCTTAGTGGCAAACTTAGTGGAAATTAGTAATCTTTCTTCTGAAGCAAGTCAGTTTTACACTTTCAATTAAAATTCGCACAATAAGAGTAAGGTGGCAGCTTGTTAGTGTCAAGGACATCCTACTGGGCATTTACAGGTTCCCGAGGGTGCACCTAGAACCCACACAGGAAACTTTCTATAAAATTTCAGATGCTTCGCGTGTATGGCCAATCACCGGGGCTGTTCACTAAAATTTTAATGATCCTTTCTTCAGATTTAATGAAGTGCTGAGCAGTTCGACGTCATCATTCAGGTCAGACATGCAGTGTACGAGCTGATATAACATCAAGCGTGTCCCATGTATAACTCATCCAATTATCTGCTTTGATCCGTAAAGACGCGGCTTCCATACTTGGTGATTTAGGTGGCAGTGTGCACGTTGTGTGCCTTTAACCGACTCTAGTGAGGGAAAAGGAAAGCCGTTGGGAGTCTGAATAATTGCCTCAACAAATCGCTTGCGAGCGAAATGAGGGTCGGTTAACGCCCGCGTGGCTGTGACTGTCGCATCCGACGCAATTGCCGACCTGCTCAGCACATCATGGCGAGACAGTCTCCAATGCGACCCAATAATAGCGCGCGAGCTTGCGCAGAACTTGGTCCTGGAAAGATGGTAGACAGTCTGACGACCCGAATGTCAGACAAAATCTGCCCTCGCAATGCACCTACGAACTGTGGGTGCGTGTTTCAGCCCAAACTCCCAGAGGGAGAAAAAGAAAAGAGCGCTGACATTTTGTTGAGAGGAGTGCGGTGATGGAGCAAAACCGTGCGCTCTGTTTGAAATCGGAGCTAGATATTTCGACGCTAAACTGCAAACTCCGCTTGGCTCCTTACCCCTCAGTAACTAGCGCAAGAGTGTCGCGGGCAGAAGGTTTGGTTAATATGCTGCTTCTGTTATATGGAAATAAGACTGTCGTGACCAACAATATCCACCGTGTGTCGCACAGCAGGGAGATAGCAGGCACGGCGACTTGCGCGTGATTTCTTTTATAATGATGGTGGACTTTCACTGCATCTACCTCACCCCCTCCTCCTCCCCACTTGGACCCGGTGTCAAGACATGGTCAAGAAGACCGTGGGTGGGAAAAGGCGCAGGTAGCTAGCACAGCCGAACCCGCAACTAGACGTACCACCACACCCTCTGGTCCGCAACATACAATAATCAGGGTTTTAGCCAACACTAACGTGACCGACGGCTGGCGCGGCCGAAGCCGCCCCTAGGCGTGTCGCCACACCCGGCCAGGATCCGACGTAGTGGGAGTGCCACGGAAGCCATATTAAGAAGGAGCCCTTGCAGCCTGACTCTCAGTCTACCAGTCAGCCTCTCAACACACAACTGGGCTGACTGCGAGGACTGAGTTGAAGCATCAGTTGACGAACTTCCAAGCCACAGCGCATGGTGCACTGTGGTAGTCTCAGGCTCGGATCACACATGCAGCAGAAGGAGCTGAGAAGCACACTTCCTACTTTCATGAGAGGTACCGCTGTTGTTGGACTTTAAGAGTATAGTATGCTGGTGCATGGGTTAGTGGGGGAATGTGTGGTGATGTGGTCGTGTCTGCGGTGACTTACTGCAGGTTTTCATAAATGGGCATGTGACCGAAAAAGCCCACGCGTTGTCTGAATGTGCGAGAGTAATGCGGACGGTTGAGGCGAGTGATTCTGGCGTGTGTTGATGCTTCATGTACTGGTTCACCACGTATGGATTCGTAAGTTATCGACCAGGCCGGTGCGTGAGGTTCAGTGCTTTGACAGTGTGGGCAGGATAGGCGGGGAGCTGGTGAGTCTGTTTCGGTGGTAGTAATGATGGTGCTGCTGTTTTTAATGATGAGCGGTGGGAAAATGACTGGGAGCATGTCCAAGTGTGATAGGTGTATCAGTATTGCGGTGTACTCCGCTGTCATGGATACACATGTAACCGAATGCGCCCTTGCGGTGAATGAATGTGCGCGAACAGTGAAGGGCGGTACGGCAAATGTATTTTGGTGCTGCAGGCACTGGTAGGTTAGTCTCTGTGCGCGGGATTCGCAAGTGGTCGACCAGGCCGACGTGTGAGTTGAATGCGGTGTCGCAGTGAGGACACGTGATTGTCGTGGCGTCGGGGGTGGTGGTGGTGGTGATGGTGGTGGTGGTGGTGGTGGTGGTGGTAGGGGCTGTTGAGTTCGTCGTCGCCGCAGTAGTTGTGGCACAGGTAATGAAGATGGTAGTGGTCGACTTCAGTGCGGTAAGGGGACTCGGAGAAACTATGGTGAGGGTGGGTGCTGATGCGGTCGGCTTGGAGGGTGGAGCAGGCGCAGATGTGGAGGCAGCAACTGCGGTCGTACAACGAGTCCGAAGATGACCGACAAGGCTGATTCGCGTGCGAAATATTCGTCAAAAGAGCGGGCACGTTGGGTGGGATTGAGTGGCGAAGCGGAGGCGCCTGAAACTTGCGAGCATCAATTTTGACTTTGGCGGCGACGATTCGATTTGCCTCGTAGATGACGGCGCCAGCCTTCATTTCTCTTCGCCATGCCAGTCTGTTCTGGGCGAGGTCCTACCAGGTCTCCGGGTTGATCTGCAGCCATTTCAGGGAGTCCTACAAAGTGTCCTTGTAGCGCCGTTTTTGTCCTCCTTGTCGACGAGCACCCCTGGCGAAATCATCAAAAAGGGTTGTTTCAGTATTTGTGTGTCTTTCCTCCTCACGAGATGGTTTCTCCAACATAGCTGCAGTTGACTCAACATGGCGTGAATACTGAGGATGCCGGTCCGTTCCAGGACTTCCGTGTGGGGGATCCCGTCTCTCTATCTCAGCTTTAGCATTCTGCGAAGGCATCTTAGATGGAAGAGGTTGAGTTTCTTGGCATAATTGGGGCAGACGGTTTAGGTCTCCGCTCCGTAGAGAAGTGTCGTCAGGACGCTGATCTTGTAAATCATCAGTTTTGTGTTCGGCTGAAGATCGTGGCGAGCATGGCTTTCGTTTCGAAGCCCAGGGACGTTATAACCGTGGTCTTGAAACATCTAACTCATATCGAACTAAACTTTACATTTTAATCAACAGATAGTTACCGCTTCGTGTTCGTCTGTCAACACGATCCAGTGGTTTTTCATGTGTAACTCGCCATAATCACCTTATGGGACACGTGGGGAAAAGCATGGTACGTCAGAACTCGCGAGAGAAACACGGGGCCTCTTTCGTCTGAGAAGCCCTTTTCCTTCATGCCCTCCCCCTCCTCCTCCTCCTCGTCATCATCATGCTAGTGCTTCCAATACTGCTGCCACTGCTGCTGCTGCTGCTGCTGCTGCTGCTGCTACTACTACTAGTACTACTACTACTACTACTACTACTACTACTACTACTACTACTACTACTACTACTACTACTACGACGACGACGACGACGACGACGACGACGACAGCTCGACCCTCGTTGCCAGCAATGTCCACCATGCCACCCACAGCGGGTTGAGTGCTGGGACTATGACTTGCACATGCGTTAGTTTTGTAGCAGGCAGCCATCATGACCGGTCTGGCGTCATTGTTCAGGACCTCGCTGTCTCAAGGTCATTCACCCCTTTTACAGTGAGCCGTTCCAAATGCGCTGACCCGAAGTCACACGACCAACAGCTCGGACATACCTGCGTCCGCGCAGTCGCAGCCGCCCATGCGGCCACTTGAACGCACTTCCCCCCTGCAACCACAACCCAAGCCACTAGGACACCATCCCTCGGCAAATGCAATGCACACTGACTGGACACCACTCGAGCTTATCCCACGAGCCTACAAGTGGCTGTCGCCACTGTCTCCAGGACTCTCAGGCATAACTTGACGCAGTCAACACCAGCCCTGGCTTCGCCAGTGACCACTGCCGCCTGAGAGGACAACCCCGGCTTCTGTGCACAATAAACCCCTCGCACTGGTGCCTTCTGTCTTCTCCTTCCAACAGGGGGTTTGACTTGATAATTTTAACTCACAAAGTACACACATTCTCACTGCTGTGCCACTACAGTTTGTAGTGATGGTGGACTTTCACAGCACCTACCGCACTCGCTCCTCCTTTCCCATCTGGACCCACTGTCAAGACAGTGTCAAGACCGCAGTGCGCATACGGTCCCACGGCAGCCACGTGCTATAAATACTGTACTCCTGGTGCCACCTTCACCCCTATCTGACAATGTCTCTAATGATGGATTCGAGTGAGAATCCGAAACGTCAGACAAATAAACTTCTTGTCCCAGTGATCGCATCTTCATCTTCTGAACTGTCAAGACAGTCAACCTCAGTTAGCCACGGAGGCAAGCAGCCGCACGAAGACCTGGCTGGCTTTGGAGAACCGAGGGGTAACCTCGTTGTGGATGCTTTCCCTGCACGAGAGTGTGCTTCTATCGCAGATAGGCTAGGCCGCGATTTGATACCCTGGCTACCACGACCGTCAGGCCCAGTATCAAATGGGAAGAGAAGGCGGACGCCAATGTGGGGGGGGGAGGAGGATAATACATTCTGTAGTGAATAAATGGAGGAGTTGGAGAGAGTTGGCGGCCGGACGAGGGCACGTCCGGCGGCAGGTGAGCGACGTCCCCAGTGCTCCCGGGGAATGCGTCAAAGCATCTCACTCGGCCTTGAATCTGATTGGCCGGTTGGAAAGCCGAGTGGCCGAAGGCCAGACAGCCCCATGTGCGCACGTGCAAGCATTCGCGAGAGGCCGAGCGTTGACACAGGCGCCCGGAGTAGGGTCACTACACTTCCTAGATAGGCGAAGCTGTCCATGGTTTTGAGTTAGTTGCCTTTGACACTGATTCGTGTGGGAAGTAACGGAAGTGGTGTGTGTGGTCTACAGATAAAGGTTCCCAAATCAGAAGTCAGGGAAGACGGACTGGGTTGGACAACCTTTCCTGCTGAGGAAGTGCGTGCATGAAGGCTCTGTAGGCAGTCGCCGCGAGCGCGCTCTCCAGGCCGGTTGTGTTGTCTGTGTCCGCCTTCGCGATGCTCAGGCCCAGCGCATGTGTGCGCCTTTCGTTGTCTCAGCGTCCGCCAGCCAATTAGAGGAGGGACAGTGTTGGTTGGCTTCGAGCACTCCCGAGGCTAGTGACAAGCATCGCACCTCCCAGCGGCGGAGCGACAAGGAGTGTGAGACGGACAGGACGGCAGCGTGACAAAGGTGGCGGACAAGGAGACACGAACGGTCACAGAGGTTGATGCATGACCACCGTTTTGTCCGTATAATGAGGATGATAAACATACAATTCATCAGCCAGTCATACCCAACCCCAAGTGTGGATCACTTGAGATTCGAACTGGCTGATGACGGCTAATAAGCCAGAAATGGCCATTCCGGTCTCCCTTGTCTTTGTCGGTATTACCTTTCCAACATATATATATATATATATATATATATATATATATATATATTGAAAAGAGGTAGGTCCTTTGGGACAAGAGGGTTTATTGCGTAAATTTTCGACGCTGGTTCCCCAGGTCGTCGTCAGACGCAAGCGGAAAGCAAATGTGAGAGCAAGAAACAGCTAACGTCAAGAGTGCACAAAAAATCGATACTTGCATGGCGTGTGCGCCGGTTGGCGGCCGTCGTGCGTCAGTCTGAGCTGGTTGGTTCCCTTCTCTTCCATTTCTCCTTCAGGTTTCTGTACACGGCAT
>CACRXP010000186.1:163310-173718 GCA_902702965.1 Spirometra erinaceieuropaei | reverse complement strand
CTACTACTACTACTACTACTACTACTACTACTACTACTACTACTACTACTACTACTACTACTACTACTACTACTACTATTACTACTACTACTACTACTACTACTACTACTACTACTACTACTACTACTGTTACTAGTACTACTACTACTACTACTACTACTACTACCACTTCTACTATTACTATCACTACTACTACTTCTACTACTACTATCACTACTACTACTTCTACTACTACTAGCACTACTACTACTTCTACTACTACTACTATCACTACTGCTACTACTACTACTAATAATAATAATATTACTACTACTGTTACTGCCACTATTACTACTACTACTACTACTACTACTACTACTACTAATACTACTACTAATACTGACTTAAATACTGCTGCTACTACCACTAATAATAATGATACTATGCGCGCACTGCCACAAATTTTCGATATGCCGGTACCACACCATGTGTCACGTAACGTTATCGGCTCATCATAGAATTATTTCGAGCCACTTTTGTCATGCGTACAGGCAGCATGACTTCAACGTAAAATGGTGTCGATTATTGACGCAGCTATGTCACTCAGGCTATTAGTAGACTAATTTGTGAACTCAGGGCCGCGTACTGCAGGATTTTGGTAGTTTGCTTCACTATAGCAAACGGTAGGGCGTATGCGAACACTGTTGGATCCACATGGCCGACCGCCAGTTGAGCTGCTCGTTGCAGTGAAGAATTCGGAAAAATGAAGGACAGATCTCAAAAATCAGGGACGCGGCAATAGGCGTACACCTACAGTGAGTGACCTATCTCATGAAATGTTTGCTGAAATTCTGAAATGCGTTTTCGATTAGGAAGGATTACTTGGTCGCGGTTGTAATACTGATTATCTTAAGGCATACTCTTATAAAATTTTGGACTCGGCAGGATGTCAGCTTTAAAATGCACATATCTTCAAACTCCTGTAGAAAGCGTGCTTGGTAAAAATGACTACTTAAGTAGCATACATTTTTCCCATTGATTTTCGATGGCCTTGGAAATTCAAATAAATTTTATAGAAACCACAAACAAAAATAAGCTATTTTTAGTCAATCAATAGAGAATCAAGTCTTCAATCGCACCAAAACACTGGCAATCAGGCGGTTGGGAAATTCTTCCCGCCTTCTGCCTTTTCTCCCTTCGGACGTCGATAAAATCCGGGGGCTGTCTGGCGCGCCAGTTAAATGCGGCCCAAGATCACTACTTCGGCGTGGGATCGGGCTATCGGTCGGTCCTCGCACGCTAAAATCTTCATATGCTGCTGCAGCTGATAGCGCCTCTATGCCTTTCCTATGGTTGCTCTTCGCAACCCGTTTGAGAGGAATGTCTGCATTTCCATGCAACGACTATTTGAAACCCAAGATGTTCCATGAATGTAGTTGTCCTCCAAGGCCAACAACGTAGCATTAATTTCGCGTGTCGACGCCTTAAAAGGGTTCGTTGCACATGGGACATAGAACTGTCGGTCCTCCAGTAAACCTTTGGCTTTTTGAAGGTACTCTGTCCAGTCCAGTACAACTGTGGCGCGTCCTTTGTCCGATGGCACGATGACGAGGTCTTTTTCGGCCTTGAGTTCTCTAAGCGCATCACGTTCGACCTTGGAAAGCACATCCCGCGGCCTGTGGGCCATCAGGAGAGACGACACTTGGTGTCGGATGAGGCTCTTAGTCTCCTCCGTTGCCTCCGTCTGACAAAGGATTGATTCCATTGCTGCAATCATGTTAACAGATGTTCGCATATCCTAACAGAAGATGGAAAACCCCAATGATAACTGCAGCTCCTGGAAACCTGGACGTTAGCCTACTCTTGAGGCTTTATCATCTTACCTGGCCAGGCAGAATGAAGCGGTGTTGCAATAGCATTCAAGAAGGTACACGTACAGGTAAAATCGTGTAATTCGGTTTTTAGGGAATTTCTATGCGCAAAAGGATGTCAACGGAAGCTGACGGATGCTGTGAAATGCGCTATTACTCAAAGCCAAGGCTGCAATTCGGCATGTAATGCTTTGAATTCGGGTGGGTATTCTGACACATACTGCGCCGATTATCTGCAGATAACACACTCCACCTCCAACTGTCCACTGGGCAATAACTTCTGTACTCAGCTGAGTCGTGTCCAATTTAATTAACGAACATGCAAGTCCCAAAGATCATCTTAAATGAGCGGAAGTCTATTACGTCTGACAAATCAGCGTCGGAATAAAAACCAAACAATGTTTAGTTTGCCATGACTTTTTTGTTTCATAGCATATTTAAGAACAACCTGTTAAAGTAATCCCCTCTGCTACGCATTCCCCAACCCTCTTTTCCTGCAGTTTCGTTTAAGTCCACGTTTACTAACCTTGAAAACACATCCGCTTCATTTGCGCCAAAACACCGGCAGTCAAGGCAGTTGGGAAATTCTTCTCGCCTTCTGCCTTTTCTCCCTTCTGGCGTCGATAAAATCGAGGGGCTGTCTGGCGCGTCAGTCAAATGCGGCCCTAGGTGACTACTTCGGCGTGGGATTAGGCCATCGGTCGGTCCTCGCACGCTAAAAGTTTCATATGCTGCATCTGAAAGCCCCTCCACGCTTTTCCGAGGGTTGTTCTTCACAACCTGCTTGAGGGGAATTTCTGCATTTCCATGCAAGGGCCTGTGAAACACAATATGTTGCATTCATGCACTCGTCTCACAAAGGAGAGACATGGGAAGATGTGAATTGCGTTGCAGATTCGTACTACTTAATAATTCAGTCTTCAACCGCGAACAACAGCTTAATGGCCAATTTTGGCAGAAGCGAGACGACTATGTATACGAGTGCAGAATGGAGACGGAATAAATGATGTGAGTCCGCTTCCATCACAGATGTAGAGCAATTTGGCTACAAAAATAAACTCATTTTCGACGCACGACTGATCACTAACTGGATACATATTCCTTTTGTTTTGAACATCATTTGGACAAAACCTAGATAATAGAAAACAAATGAAGCCCAGTTTGTCAAGTTTCGTTTAAAGCAACACCTCAGACTAGAATAGTAGGCAGTCTGAGTAACGTTCGCCCGAGGGAACATACTTCATTCCGATTATTGGACATGCAACGTTAAAATGAGTTTGCTACATCAGGTTCACAAAAACAGCAGAATTCAAACGGTCTTCTGTCGTCCGAGTATGGAGCAAACTGCTGTACTCGGTTACATTTATTGCTTGTCTTCCAAATCATTCTACACGGATGAGTAAGGATTTGAAATTTCCAGCAATCGAATCGCATGAGTAGAAGTCGTAATCTCTAAGATATGACGTTAAAATCATGATTACTACTTTGTTTAATTCAAGCAAAACCTCATAAGCAGGCATCCCCTTTTCTTGCACTCAACAAGTCTGCTA
Organism: Spirometra erinaceieuropaei; assembly: GCA_902702965.1. Classification (NCBI taxonomy): domain Eukaryota; kingdom Metazoa; phylum Platyhelminthes; class Cestoda; order Diphyllobothriidea; family Diphyllobothriidae; genus Spirometra; species Spirometra erinaceieuropaei. The sequence continues at coordinate 170,318 of CACRXP010000186.1, read as the reverse complement.
TCATCTATCATTATTCGGTTGTCAATAAATGTGGATGATGTATCCACTTCGTCTGCGTTACAACCAATGTAATTAGGCAGTAGGACAACTCTTTACTCCTCTTGTCATTCCTCCCCTGACGCCCAGGGGAGTCGATAAAATCGAGGAGCTGTCCGGAGCGACTATAAGGTTTGGTTAAAAAAAGTGTGGCAGATATAATTACTCTTACTGATCCTCACGACTTGCGTTCCCCGAGCAGGAGACTGAAGACCAGTTTTGACAATACAGTTAAATGTGGCCCAAGATGACTACTTCGCATGGAATCAGGCCATCGATCGGTCGTCACACGCTAAAAGCTTCATATGATGATGATGATGATGCTGCTGCTGCTGCTGCTGCTGCTGCTGCTGTTGTTGATAGCGCCTCTAGGCCTATGCGGAGGTTGCACTTCACAACCGGTTTGAGAGGTATTTCTGCATTTCCATGCAACGGCGTCTGGAACACAAGATGCTGCATTCATGGCCTTGTTTCAGAAAGGAGAAACATGGGAATATGTGAACTGCGTTACAAATTTACACGACTTGACATTCCTGCCTTCATCCGCGGACAGTAGCGTCTAGGTCAATTTTGAGGGAAATTAGACTTCTACGCATACGAGTGGAGAATGACGACTGAATAACTGATGTGAGTCCTCCTGTAACAGGTGACTCTCGCAGATGCGGATCAGTTTGTCTCCCAAACATAAACTCGATTTGTACGCACAGATGATCATTAACTGGATACATATTTCCTTTGGTTAGGGCATCATTTGGGCAGCAGTATGATGAAAAAGAACAATTGAAACCCAGTTTGGCAAGTTGCATTTAGAGAAACACAGCCTGATAAATGCAGGCATTCAGGGTAGTGCTCGACCGAGTGAACATACTTCATTCCGATTATCGAAATTGCAACAGTAAAGCGACTTTGTGACTTCGAGTCCGCCGAATCAGCCGTATCCATGTGCTCTTCTGTCTAAAATACCGTCAGCATAGTTCCCTGAATACCGAACTAATTGCTGTACTCGATCACATCTAATGCTTTTCTCCAAAATCATTCTACACGGATGACTAGAGACATGAGATTACGGACGACCCATTTGTGTGCCTAGAAGTCAACTACATCTATATATATAAAAATGGAAGGTCTTTTTTTCTGTGTTATATCTAATCTCCGAAAGTACTGCACCGATTGCGCTGAAATTTGGACACAACCCGACCCGCGCATAGGGCCGGGTTTTTGGCTGGTCAGTTGTGTAATTATGCCGATGGTATGCCTGTGATGGGTAAAAAACTGGATAGTTCCAGCCTAACAACGCCACCTGCTGCGGCCACTTGACCTACATCCGCGCAGACACATGTGCACCCAGACTGTGGCCACTTGACCGACATTCGCTCAAACGCACGTGCTCCGCCCGACAGCCGCGCTCACCCCACCACCCACCCTGCAGGCACTTGAGCAGACTCTCCACCCTCTCGGGGCCGATGCAAACTGGGCCGGTAGTCAAACCACCCACCCTGCAGCAAAAAAACACGCAACTCTTGGGCTCCACTTGAACTCGCCCCACATTACCCTCATTAATGTGACTGTCGCCGTTTCCGCTGGGATTCTCGGGCGCGACGACTGGTTGCGGTTCCTTCCCCACTTACCCCTCACAACTCACATAAGGGTACTGCCACCCAGTGTCAGCTCAGTGTCGTGCAGCACGGCTTGCGGAGGCCCGCTTGCGGTCACGGCTACCGCGTTCTGCAGCTTAAGGTCTGCTTCGTTCAACAACAGAATGAACACTATCCACTGAGAGTGTCGGAAAGACGCCAGCGAGGAACAGCAGACCAGCATCAAACACACCTCCGTGCTCAGCATTCACTCTGCGTGATGCTGTTGTGAACGACGGTACGATAACCACCGTTGGAAGACTAATGATATTAGCGTGAGGTGATATCATATATACCGGCTGTCGGAGACCGATTTCAATGCATTATCCATTTACTTTTCGGGATTGCGCCGATGGATATCACTTCAACGTTAAGATGGTGAATCCAGTCAGTGACGAAGTAACGCACATGGAATGAAGTGCAATGAACCACTACTCCTACTGACTTATGATTCGGCAGAATGTAATTAATCCTCTTTTGAAATGCCGCCAATTGTTTCATCACTACATTGTGGATATGTATGCAAAAATCGAAACTGAACGCCTGCTTTTCATTCGCTTGAATCAGACCAAACTGCGCTCCGAAGAATATATTCCTTTGCATGATGCAGTTGTAAACGACGGTAATACACCTAACGTTGTAGGACAAATGATTTCTTCATCCATATACGCAGACAGTCCACTCCACATGCTCGGGTACGATCGAGGTGCAATGCCTTATGTTTGTCAGTGCGGGGTGTCCAGACCTACTCATTACATTCACATGCATTCCAGCTTGGGGGGATATTTATCGGCTCTTACTTCCTAGGCCATTGCCAGTGAATAGGTATGACATCAAAGCACGTGTTTTTGAGAAGAAACTGAAATCGCTGATGAACATTATGGTGAAACAGAAGGTTTTAGGGTCTGTGCGCTGCTGGATATATTAAGAATGGCAAAAGCGGGGACTGCCCCACGCACATGTCTGGATCTGGCTCTGTAACAAGATCACCTTCAACGAAATCGCCGATGCAATATGCGCTGAATTACCTGACGCCGACGTCGACAATGATTTGCCCGAAGTCGCGGCGAAGAATATGTTAAATGGACTTTGCGGTGCCCTGAGTCCCAATTCTCCCCCCCCCTCACCGCTCACCACCTGGTATGACAGACGGAAAACGCTCTAAGAGATATCCTGGGGCATTCGTATGCACCACAGTTACCGGTAACGACGGAAGTCCCCTTATACCGAAAACGATCAACGGAAGACGTCGGCAACTTGGCCACCGTACGAATGCGAACCGGTGACGTACCAGTCGGTAACCGCTGGGTTGTTTCGTATTCGACTTTGCTTTTAAAAGCAAGCTAAGTTCACATGAACGTGTAAAACTGCAATTCCGAGAAATGTAAGTACGCAGCAAAGGCAGCGACATGGCTGGTTTGGCCTGCAACACGAAAGGAGGGGAAGGGATGTTTACATACAACTTGATGAAATCGCACAGTATTGGGCTGGAAGATGCGTCAACAGCAACAGAGCCGTGTGGCGGATTCTTTCTTTTCCCATACATGAGCAAGTCCAGGTGTTGCTTACTTGCAGTACACTTAGTGAATGGGCAATGCGTTTACTATACCGATGCAAATGTGCAACAGGCTACTGGCAACACACATTAACTGCGTTCTTCCCGTTAAGCCAAACGGACGCGTTTGGGAAAACACTGCCGTATTCGGAAGTGCCTACGTATTACACAGGGAATGTGTGCAGAAACTCTTTTGTGTGACGCAAACGAGAGCGAGTCGACGGACACCTTGGCATCTTCAACGGAACTGCGATAGGCAGAGTGCACAGCGTGTATCCCAATAGGGACGAATGCTTCTTACTCTGCACGGTGTTGGTGAATGTGTCTGGTTCAACGTCTTTCCAGCAATTGAAGTCTGTCAACGGCGTTACGCATGCCACTTTCCGTTTTGCATGCCAGGCCATCAATTTCTTGGAAAGCTACCGATACTGGGATGTATGCATTAGTGTTGTGTGCAACATGTCCCATCCACATCGAATTATCCAACAGAGATTTTGAATTCACCTGAGCCACAGCAACGCGTGGCCGGGCCCGGCTAGTCTAAAATAAAGCCATATGATGTTGAGCTTATGATGGGCACTTTGTTCTTTTCAAGCACTATCTCCTATAGTCATTTGCTTTTTTGCATTCGCCAAGTCTGTTCTCACTTATCTTCCCTTATGTCGTCGACTATTAATGTCTATGAGGCGTCCATTTTGCATGTGTTAAAAAACATATAATTAGGCAGTGGGGAAATCCTCCTCTCCTCTTGTCTTTCCTCTACACCCCACCCCCAAGGAAGTCGGAGGGGCTGTCTGGCGCGGCAGTAAGTGTTGGCCTAAGGTGACCTTAAGCCAGACAGGGCTAGTCTTGTATGCGATAAATCTTACAAGTGACAGGCAATTTGTTTGCAAAATATTAACTTTGTTTTTAGAGCACAACTAGGCTTCTGTCCAAAGATGTTGTCCGTATTGGTCCCTGAATAGCGAACTAATTGCTGTACTCGGTGACATCGACCGTTTTTCTCCAAAATCATTCTACACGATGATTAGGGACTTGAATTTTCCAATCGCGTGAGTGGAAGTCGTAAGCTCTAAGATATTACCTTCAACTCATGATTACTACGTTGTTTGATTCAAGGAAAACCACATATATAGTCGTTCCCTTTTCTTGTACTCAGCAAGTCTGTTCTCATTTATCGTTATGTCGTTGACTAGTAATGCGGATGGGTCATCCACTTCGTCTGCGTTAAAACAAACGCAATTAGGCAGTAGTAAATCTCTCTACTCCTCTTGTCTTTCCACCCCGACGCCCAAGCGAGTCGATAAAGTCGAGGGGCTGTCTGGAGCGACAGTCAGGTTTGGTTAAAAAAAAGAGATGTGGCAAATATAATTCCTCTTACAAATCCTCACGACTTGACGTTCCCCGAGCAGGTGGTTGAAAGCCAGTTTTGGCTGTAACTAGATTTTTACGCAAAAGTGTAGAGAATGAAGTTGTTTTTTGTTGATGTGTGTCCTTTTGAAAGCGATAAATCATACGGATGAGAGGCAATTTGTTTGAAAAATGGCAATTTCGGTTTGATCGCAAAACGGAGCAAAATCTGTTGTCCGTGGTTTGTAGATTCAAGCAGCAATCGCGGTTGTATTAGGAAGTAGTAGTAGTAGTAGTAGTAGTAGTAGTAGTAGTAGTAGTAGTAGTAGTAGAAAGTTTAGCCATTTACAATTAATGTCACCAGATGACACGCGTAGGGGTTTCGCCTTGGTCTGCCAGTACCCTCAAGACTTTCATGGAACTCTCACGAACGTGAGATCTGAGCCGCCCCTACGGAGACTCACTACATGCAGTAGGGACCATGTCGCGTAGAAGGGCTGCAGAGCTCTACTAGTAATTTGCGCCCAATTCCAGCAACAGGCGACTGACTTGCTCGTACGTTGGACAGGTGCGTGAGAGAGGAAAGGGAGTGTGGGGTTGCCTCCAGTTTCATGGTATTACAGCGCATTCCCCACTACGATAAGTCTGGGGCTCACGGAATATATCATGATGTGCTAAATGTCGTGAATGGGAAGGCCGCCGACTGACGGAATAACTGTTTCCTCGTGGTCAGTACTGAGTGTGAATTGTTGAGTGACTGGTTCGAGGGGCTGAGAGACAGACTCCGTACCTCCTTCCGAATGTGGCCTCTGCGGCACTCCCGCGCGCATGGGATAAGGGTCACCCTTGCATTAGACTGGCGGGGCACGGGTCGTGTATGGCACGCGTAGATGGACCGGACCGCTATCGCGTCCGATTTGTCTCCTGGTCGCCCTCGGTGTCAGATGGTCATGACTTGTGCTTAGCTGTCAGTTTCACTCAAATAATATTTTCGGCCGAGCGGAAACCGATTAAATCCGACAAGCTAGCGTCCAGTGTAAAATAAAACAAATAAAGGCTTATAGCGATTGCACATCAGTGCTTCAAATTCAAGCAGAGCTTTTTAAGTCGTCTCCTCTGCTACTCACTATTCAACACTGGTATCCCATATCTTTCTTAAATTTTGTATTTAATAACTTTGACGACGCATCCGCTTCATCTGCGCCAAAATACCGGCAGTCAAGGCGGTTGGGAAATTCTTCTCGCCTTCTGTCTTTTCTCCCTTCGGACGTCGATAAAACCCAGGGGCTGTCTGGCGCGCCTGGTAAATTTGGCCCAAGATGACTACCTCGGCGTGGGATCGGGCTATCGGTCGGTCCTAGCACGCTAAAAGCTTCATACGCTGCCTTTGGTAGCGCCTCTACATCGTTCCGGAGGTTGCCATTCGGCATGTGGTGCTTTGAATTAGGGTGAGTATTCTGACACATACTGCGCCGATTATCTGCAGATAACGCAATCCACCTCCAACTCTCCATTCGATAATAACTTTTGTACCCGGCTGAGTTCTGTCTGATTTAATCAGCGAACATGGAAGTCCCAAAGATCATCTTAAATGAACGGAAGTCTACTACATCTGGCAAATCAGCGTCGGAGTAAAAACCAAACAATGTGAAGTTTGCCATGACTATTTTGTTTCATAACATATTTAAGAACAGCCTGTTAGAGTAATCTCCTCTGCTACGCATTCCCAACCCTCTTCTCCTACAGCTTTATTTAAGTCAACGCTTACGAACCTTGAAAACACATCCGCTCAATTTGCGCCAAAATACCCGCAGTCAAGGCAGTTGGGAAATTCTTCTCGCCTTCTGCCTTTTCTCCCTTCGGACGTAGATAAAATCCAGGGGCTGTCTGGCGCGCCAGTCAAATTCGGCCCAAGATGACTACTTCGGCGTGGAATCAGATCATCGGTCGGTCCTCACACGCTAAAATCTTCACATGCTGCTGTGTGGCTGATAGCGCCTCTATGCCGTTCCGATGGTTGCTCTTCGCAACCTGTTTGAGAGGAATGTCCGCATTTCCATGCAACGACTTTTTGAAACCCAAGATGTTCCATCAATGTATTTGTTCTACAAAGAAGAACTATGGGAAGATGTGAATTGCGTTACAGATTCGTACTACTTAATAATTCAGTCGTCAACCACGAACAGTGGATTCAAGGCCAGTTTGGACAGAAATTAAACGACTTTGCATAGGAATGGAGAATGACAGCAGTATAACTGCTGTGAGTCTTCTTGTAACAGATAACTCACACAGATGGGCTTGATGTTCCAGTCGTCATCTGCGGACAACAGAGTAAAGGCTAATTTTGAAGGAGAATGGAAACGGAATATTTGAAGCGATTTCTATGAGACTATGGAATGCGAATGCAGTTGGCCTTGCGTTAAATCCCAGATT
>CACRXP010000186.1:144884-159457 GCA_902702965.1 Spirometra erinaceieuropaei | reverse complement strand
GAACAATGCCAAAATAGAAAAATCACATCGATTTCCCGTGGCATTATTTTGGAACGCATGCTCTAGTACCAGGCAGTCGCCATTCTGCATATTAGACTAATTTTTAGGGTGCTCGCCTGAAAATTACCCAAGGATGGTTTTATAACGGTTTTTATGCGTTTATATTGTTTCATTTATCCGTTTGTTTGCATGGGCAACTTTTATATACTTCCACATAGCGAGTTCACATGTGTGACACGAATGTTTGAGCTATCGGCGTTCCCACCGCACTCAGGGGATTTGTCCCTACTAATTAACACAAAATTAACTTCTCTACTTCTTTGGTGTTTTCATGAAATTGGGGGTTCTTTTCTTGTTAATTGAGGGTTCGGGTCGATGCATTTGTCATGCTTCCCGATGGGTAGAGATTCTTCAAAAACCCTGGTTACTTCGCCCACTGTAGGCATACAGGTCGTTGTAAGTGACTCGTCGGCAACATTTTAACCGTTACATTCAACGAGGCCCATCGTGTGGCCCATCAGGGTGGTGAGCGCAGGACGGTATCTCACACGTGTGTCGGTCTATAGTAATAACAGTCTTGCGTGGCATCTGTCACGAACTCTTCCCTCACCCACTAGGACTCGGTAAAAAGACAAAGTCAAGACGGTCAGAAGAGGGATCGGGCGCGACGTCTGGCAAAGCCAAACATCACATCTACGCGTGCCACACACGACCTGCGTCCCACCGCGTTCGGCTGGCTAATGCGGGGGTGACCCTAGATCTCATATGCGCGGGAGTTCCGCAGAGGTCACTTTCGGAAGGAGCTTTGGAGTCTGTCTCTCAGCCCCTCGAACCAGTCACTCCACAACTTACACTCAGTCCCGACTACGAGGAAAGAGTTATCCCGTCAGTCGGCGGCCTTCCAATTCACTACTTGTCGATATATTCAATGCGCGCCAGACTTATCTTAGTGCGGAGGGCGCTGTAATACCATGAAATTCGAGTCGACCCCACTCCCTTTCCTCTTTCACGCACCTGTCCAACGTGCGAGCAAGTCAGTCGCCTGTTGCTGGAATTGGGCGCAAATTACTAGTAGAGCTGTGCGGCCCGTCTACGCGACAGGGACCTTACTGCATGTATTGAGTCTCTGTAGGGGCGGTTCAGATCTCACGTTCGTGAAAGTTCCATGAAAGTCATGAGGGTATTGACAGACCAAGGCTAAACTTGGTGCAAGGCGAAACCCCTACGCATGTCATCTGGTGACATTAACTGAATGTGGCTGAACCTTCAAGCATGGAGTGCAGCTTTTACTACTTCCTAATATAACCGCGATTTCTGCTTGAATCTGCAAGCCAGAGACCACAGATTTTGCTCAGTTTTGTGATCAAACCGAAGTTACCATTTTGCAAACAAACTGCCTCTCATCCGTATGATCTATCGTTTACAAGGCTAGCCCTGTCTGACGTGAAGACCCCTTAGATTGACATGAGTAAATGCTGAAATGCGAAAAAATAGTAACTCAGAAAAGGCGTGAGAGGCCCATTTCAAGTCTCTCTGTCCACAGAAATCTTAGGCTGGTTAGCTGGCATCCGCTCATGCAGGATGTATTTCTATGAGCCGGTACTCAACGTTTTCTAGTGAAATGTCTTTGGACATTTTCTATCTTAGAAAGGCTACGCTCATTCATTAGCCGAAGGCGAGGCAAACATAATTAGGAATAGGAAAGGCAACCATACGATAAAGCAGCGATTTCTGCCAGAATCTGCAAACCACAGACCACAGATTTTGCTCAGTTGTACGCTAAAATCAAACTTACTTTTATGACAGTGGGCGCTCGCCGATCAGGTTACGGAACATGCTCGTTCCGTTGTGCCTTGGGGCTCATACTAGAACCCTCGCAGGCAGTCGCACAGCGACTAGTAGCAGACATAGATGAGGTGGGGCCGACAAAGACAAGGGAGACCGGAATGGCCATTTCTGGCTTATTAGCCTGATCAGCGAGCGCCCATCTGTCTTAATTGATATTCCCGATCACAACCGACAGGACAACGGGCCCGTGGCTCAATGGTAGAGCGTCAAACTCCATGACCAAAGATCCCGGGTTGGAATCTCAAGTGATCCACACTTGGGGTTGGGTATGGCTGGCTGATGACGGCTAATAAGCCAGAAATGGCCATTCCGGTCTCCCTTGTCTTTGTCGGCCCCTTCTCATCTATACATACTTACCTTATTTGTAAACGAACAACCTCTCATCTGTACGATTTATCCCTTAGAAAAGGACTCGCATCAGCAAAAAACAACTTCATTCTCTACAATTTTGAGTAAACATCTAATTGCTGCCAAAACTGGCCTTCAACCTCCTGCTCAGGAAACGTGAAGCCGTATGTATGTCTGCCACACTTCTTTTTAAACCAAACCTGACCATCGCTCCAGACAGCCCCTCGATTTTATCGACTCCCTTGGGCGTCGGGGGAGGAAAGACAAGGGGAGTAAAGAGTGTTTCTACTGCCTACTTACATTTGTTTTAAGGCAGATGAAGTGGATACTTCATCCGCATTAATAGTCAACGACATAAAGCTAAATGAGAATAGACTTGCTGAGTACAAGAAAAGGGAATGACTATGTATGTGGTTTTGCTTGAATGAAACAAAGTAGTAATCATGATTTTAACGTCTTATCTTAGAGGCTACGACTTCTACTCATGCGATTCGATTGCTGGAAATTTAAAGTCCCCACCCATCGGAGTAGAATGATTTGGGAGACAAGCAATAGATGTAAACGAGTACAGCAGTTTGTTCCATACTCGGACGACAGAAGGCCGTTTGAATTCTGCTGTTTTTGTGAACCTGATGTAGCAAACTCATTTTAACGTTGCATGTCCAATAATCGGAATGAAGTATGTTCCCTCGGGCGAACGTTACTCAGTCTGCCTACTATTCTAGTCTGAGGTGTTGCTTTAAACGAAACTTGCTAAACTGGGCTTCAGTTGTTTTCTATTACCTAGGTTTTGCCCAAATGATGTTCGAAGCAAGAGGAATATGTATCCAGTTAGTGATCAGTCGTGCGTCGAAAATGAGTTTATTTTTGTAGCCAAATTTCTCTATATCTGTGATGGAAGCGGACTCACATCATTTATTCCGTCTCCATTCTGCACTCGTATACATAGTCGTCTCGCTTCTGCCAAAATTGGCCATTAATATGTTGTTCGCGGTTGACGACTGAATTATTAAGTAGTACGAATCTGTAACGCAATTCACATCTTCCCATGTCTCTCCTTTGTGAGACGAGTGCTTGAATGCAGCATCTTGTGTTTCAGAGGTCGTTGCATGGAAATGCAGAAATTCCTCTCAAACGGGTTGTGAAGGCCAACCCTCGGAAAAGCGTGGAGGGGCTTTCAGATGCAGCATATGAAGCTTTTAGCGTGCGAGGACCGACTGATGGCCTAATCCCACGCCAAAGTAGCCATCTTGGGCCGCATTTGACTGACGCGCCAGACAGCCCCTGGATTTTATCGACGCCATAAGGGGGAATAGGCGAAGGCGAGAAGAATTTCCCAACTGCCTTGTCTGCCGGTGTTTTGGCGTCAATGAAGCGGATGTGTTTTCAAGGTTAGTAAACGTGGACTTAAACAAAACTGCAGGAAAAGAGGTTTGGGGAATGCGTAGCAGAGGGGATTTCTCCAACAGGTTGTTCTTAAATATTCAATGAAACAAAACAGTCATAACAAACTTAACATTGGTTGGTTTTTATTCCGACGCTGATTTGTCAGACGTAATAGACTTCCGCTCATTTAAGATGATCTTTGGGCCTACATGTTCGTTAATTAAATTGGACACAACTCAGCTGAGTACAGAATTTATTGTCCAGTGGACATTTGGAGGTGGATTGTGTTATCCGCAGATAATCGGCGCAGTATGTGTCAGAATACCCACCCAAAATTCAAAGCATTACATGCCGAAGTGCAGCCTTGGCTTTGAGTAAGAGCGAATTTCGCAGCATCCGCCAGTTTCCGTTGACGTCCTTTTGCACATAGAAATTCCCTAAAAACCGAATTACACGATTTTACCTATGCGTGTACCTTCTTGAATGCTATTGTAACACCGCTACATTCTGCCTGGCCAGGTAAGATGATAAAGGCTCAAGAGCAGGCTAACCTCAATGTTTCCAGGAGCTGCAGTTATCATTGGGGTTTCCCATCGTGTGTCTGGATATGCGAACATCTGTTAACATGATTGCAGAAATGGAATCAATCCTTTGTCAGACGGAGGCAACGGAGGAGACTAATAGCCTCATCCGACACCAAGTGTCGTCGCTCCTGATGGCCGACAGGCCAGGGGAAGTGCATTCCAAGGTCGAACGTGATGCGCTTAGAGAACTCAAGGCCGACAAAGACCTGGTCATCGTGCCATCGGACAAAGGACGCGCCACAGTTGTACTGGACAGGACAGACTACCTTCAAAAAGCCAAAGGTTTACTGGAGGACCGACAGTTCTATGTCCCATGTGCAACGAACCCTTTAAAGGCGCTGACACGCGAAATTAATGCTACGCTGTTGGCCTTGGAGAACTCAGGTGCAATAACGCCGACCGACAGACGCATGGCGAGACCCCAAGATACGGCTTTGGCCCGATTCTATGGCCTCTCTAAGGTGCACAAAGACGGCGCTCCTCTCCGACCCATCGTTTCGCTCAAAGGGACTCCAACGTACGGACTGGCTAAGTGGCTGTTCTGGCGCTTCAAGTTCCTGACCGCTGAGTCAGACACCACGGTCTCTTCGTCAGCACAATTCCCGGAGAAACTCTAAGGGGTAAGCCTCCATGCAAATGAGGTCATGGTATTTTTTGATGTTACATCCCTTTCTACTTCTATTCCCCAGGACCTGGCGATCGAGAAAATTGAACTGCTACTACAAAGCAAATACGATGAAACGGAGAACCGTCATAGATACGCCCAAGTCCTTCAGCTCCTGAAGCTCTGTCTCAGGACCTACTTCACGCTCGACGGGACAATCTTCGAACAGGTGAAGGGCACACCAATGGGTTCGCCGATTTCGGGATTCATCGCCGAGGCGGTCCTGCAACGGTTAGAGTCACTGGTCTTCCAACATCACAGGCCGAAATTCTGGGCCCGGTATGTGGATGATACCTTCGTCGTTATCGACCGGGATCAAATACTGACATTCAAGGAACATCTGAATGCGGTCTTCCCGGTCATTCAATTTATGATGGAGGAAGAGAACAACCAGCTGGCCTTCCTGAATGTCCTCATATGCCGCAAGGATTGCGGTGAACTAAAAACCAAAGTGTTCAGGAAAGCGACGAATACGATGCAAGTACTGAACTTCAACAGTAAACACCCAATCAGCCACAAACGCAGTTGTGTAAAAACGCTCTATCGGCGTGTCGAAACGCACTGCAGTGAGCCGGAAGACAAAATTGCCGAACTACAATACCTCCGACGGGTCTTCAAAGCCAATAACTACCCGCACAACTTAGTCGAGCGGTGCATACGCGAAAGGGACGAAAGGCCCAACCGCACGGACGCCGAATCTTGGCGGGCACTTCCTTATGTCAAGAACGTTTTGGAAGCTGTCGGCCGCCTTCTCGCACCACTTGGGGTTGGAGTTTCCCACAGACCGGAGGCAACCATCAGGCGTCTGGTCATGAAACCGAAAGACCCACTGCCACGACTAGAAACGTCTTGAGTCATCTATCGGATCTGGTGCAGTTGCGGACAAAGCAACTACGTCGAAGAAACCGGAAGACAGCTCCGAACGAGAATGGCCGAACACGCGGCAGCGGTGCGCAGAAATGACGCCAGCTGTCAAGTTGCGGCTCATTCGACGAGATCCGGCCACACATTCAAATTGGATGAGGCCGAAATTCTCGCAAGAGGTGACAACCGCGTGAGCGGGAGCTACTGGAATCATGGTTCACTGACCCCTAGTCCATCGACAAGTGCAACGATCTTCCCACTCCATACTCCGTGCTAAAACTTCGCCTAGGCGGATTAAAAAGCCATGCGGGGAGCGCAGAGGTGAACACTTTTCCCAACACCGGGGTCGGTGCGTCAGATGGTCGAGCAATCATCACGCCAACATCCAACGCACGTGATGAAATTGCAGCAATTATTGACTCGAATGACGGCCATCAAGCAATCATCACACCAAGTGTGACGATCCCGGATGAAGGGGGGGAGTCGTGAATGCTCATAGGTATGCGGTAGCATGGCTACTGCATCCTATAAATACCGCAGCCCCTTGTGCAACAACCACCCGTTTCTGCTCTTTTGTCTCCGATGATGGATTCGAGTCGGAATCCGAAACGTCAGGCGAATAAAGCTCTTGTCTCGGCGATCGTGTCTCCTTCTTCAAGAACATCTGTTCTTTTTTCAGAGGTCTGAAATCTATCGTTCATTTGTCCGAATACGTACAAAGTTCCGTTTGTCTGTTTTAATCAAGAAGCACCATCAGTTATCCATAAGACGTGCGCTATCGTAATTTGTGCGTAAATCTGTTTGTGCTGACACAGACTTGCGACGAATCTGCCTCACTCCCTCCTCTCTCTCCTCCCCCCCCTCTCTCCCTCACCCATCACTATGACAAAACGAAGACTAATTGACAGAATTTGGAAATGCATGCGATTGCTGGTGTGCCACAAACGACCCGTCCTCATTGCATGTGACAGGCTACCGTAAAGGGCAGCAGCGATCTGGAATGCGTGGAAGTCACATCTAGGGGGATCCATTGCAGTCTGGCCCTCAGTCCTGAGAATTATCGAGTGCTCCCGCTAGCTGGTACCCCATCTGAGCCACGCCTGAAAGCCTACCGTGATATCTCCGTCTGCCTCCTCTGTGGTATTCGCTTGAGCCACTTTAAACCTTCATAATGACTCGAACACACCACTCTTTCCTGAGTAGAGACAGCATGAACTTCAGTGCAAAAAATGATGTCGACCCTAGACGCTGTTAAGTCATTGACACCATCTACAGACTCGTTTGTGAACGCAGGCACGCACACTGCGGGATTTTGGTAGTTTGCTTTGCTTTAGCGAAAATTCCGGCGTATGTCAACGGTGCTCTGCCCACATGATAAAGTTTGGGTGCAACTCGTCGCCGGCAACAATAGAATTGCACTTTGCGGCAAGGGATTCGCACGGACAAACAACAGATCTCGATCTTCTGAAGAAAAAAAGCAGTTCAAGGCGGAAAATTTTACTCATATCTGCAGCTCCTGGCAACTTGGACGTCCGCCTGCTGTTGATGATTTATCGACTTCGAGTCCCAATACTGTCCTGGCCGAGTAGCGTGAAGCGACGCAGCAATAGACGTGCACCTACCTGCGAAATCCTTTTTTATTTTATCCAATCGTCCGACATAAGACAGGTAAGGTGGCAATGGCTTTGCTTCACCAAGCACGACAGACGTAGATTCGCAGATAACTCGCCCCCCAGGGCCGTCCTCACAAGCAAAACAAGTCTCGTTTTTATCAACATAATCAGAACACACACACACACACAGTACGCATGCATCCCTAGTGTTTTGTATGAATACTCGCTCGCATGCTGACTGCGGACTGTGCCCGCTCGCATGACGCTATTTGCAGAGGATCACATCACGACGGAGTTATCCCATCAGATCATAACATCCAAGTCACTACCAACGGCGCGTCATGATATCTCCAATGCCGCCAGATTGGCAGTAGTCTGGAGTGCACTGGTTTTGCTGCGTAGGTTGATTCCTCAGTTTTGTCCTCGCTATCCCTCCCTCCCTTCTTCTTCTTCTTCTTCTTCTTCTTCTTCTTCTTCTTCTTCTTCTTCTTCTTCTTCTTCCTCCTCCTCCTCTCCGCCTCCTCCCCCTCCCCCTCCTCCTCCCCCTCCTCCTCCGACACCAGCTCGAGTTAAACATCCCACCCACGCGCGCCACAAACGAGCTGGGGTAGATCTCGACTAGGGGTCTGTCCGTTGGGAAAGACGAAGCCATTACAATTTCGTTTTTCTGTTTGGCGTTAGGCTGTCATGACACCCGTCTGGCTTGTGGATAAGAGACTCGACTTCAAGCTTTGTTTCCCCTCCCCTCCCCTAGCTACCGACATCTAGCCTGTCGTTAGGGCCCTAGATGTCTGTTTACTAATGATAGACTCAATGCTGTCCAGTTACATCGTCTGAGTGATAATCCTCGATAAGTAATAGCCCGTTGCTACTCTATTGCCCGCAAGAGGTCCGCATTAGTTTTGGGTGTTCTGTGCCCAGCAGCCAAACCAGATTGCTGATAGTCTGTGAAATGCAGTGGAATTTTGTCCTAAATTCAGCCAATTTTAGCACTTCCTTTGTAGTTTTTATAAACCGGAGGACTGTGAACTACATGGCTGCTCCCTTTAGCAGCTCAGAATGTTCCCTAAGTAAAAGCTCTTTTGACTGGAAACGAATGTGCCTCATCCCCTGAAATACGGCGCAGGGTCACTTGTAATATAGGATTCTTGGTAATAGGGGCCTTTTAGCAGAGGAATAATTGTGTTCTGAAAAGTAGGCAAGACCATATCTGCACCGCATGCCTGCTTTGATGCATCAACAAAGACACTTTTCAGGAAGACCGTTCAGGGGAGGAGCACACATATCAACCTCTACTAGCTTTTACAAATACGGAAATACTTTACCTTTCCATCCCTGTTAGCACTTGAGGGAGGTGATATTTTCTACAAACTGAATAAAGGGAAGAAATCTCCACGACCGTCTGCATTACCCGAACTGTAAGCGAGCAATGTTTGCAGATAACCCAAAATTTTGGAAATCAATGCAAAAGCTGCAAGATGACTGGAATCGTCTGCAACAATGGTGTTATTCGTGGTTCTTTAGCCTACACGTTAACTACTCGATTGTGATCTTGAAACAGGAGGTCGATAAGACTTTAATGTCCCCACCTTATCTGAGGTCAACAACTCGAATCATTTGACGAACTAAGAGACCTCTGTGAGTGGATGTCGTCTCCACTCTGGAACCATAGTCTCACTGCGCCAAGATATCAAAGAAGATCATGGGTATCCTAGGTGCGATCAGGCGATCATTCATCGGTTTTGGCAAGGACCTTTTCGGTCGAGCGTTTGAAGCATTTGTTCAGCCGATGTTCGAATTTTGTTCGCAGGCGTGGCCACCGCGAACGAAACAAGATTACACTCTTTGGGAGGACGTACAACGAAAAGCAGCAAAACTGCTCGGCGGATTAAGTTGCATACAGTGCGTGACCTATCTCATAAAATGTTGGCTGAAATTCTGAAATGCGTTTTCGATTAGGAAGGATTACTTGGTCGCGGTTGTGATACTGATTATCATAAGGCATACTCTTATAACATTTTGGACTCGGCAGGATAACGGCTTTTAAATGCACTTCTTTTCAATCTCCTGTAGAAAGCGTGCTTGGTAAAAATGACTACTTCAGTAGCATGCATTTTTCCCATTGATTTTCGATGGTCTTGCAAATTCAAATATATTTTATAGAAACCACAAACAAAAATATGCTTTCTTTTAATCAATCAATAGAGAATTACGTCCTCTTTATATTTTATACTTAAGGAAGGAGTATAATTAGGTTTTAAAAAAGTTTCCAATTATGAGACTTTTTAAGACCGTGATACGTCCATTCACATAGCATCGTACCTGGCCGTTTACCACTGCTCCTCATGAAATGTGCAACATGGTCCGCATCCATTGCAAAATTTTATGGACCCTGTATGATATCTCCTTAATGACATAGAAAAATATGGGATTTTCTTTACGCGGAACGCATGCACCTTGTAGAGTTTAATCACTAAGCGCTAGTACAACGAATGATCAGGCTTCAAATTTTTCGGCAATTAGAAAACTTTTTTAAAACCTAATTATACTCCTTCCTTAAGTATAAAATATAAAGAAGACGTGATTCTCTATTGATTGACTAAAAGAAAGCACATTTTTGTTTGTGGTTTCTATAAGATATATTTGAATTTTCAAATCCATCGAAAATCAATGGGAAAATGCATGCTACTGAAGTAGTCATTTTTTACCAAGCACGCTTTCTACAGGAGATTGAAAAGAAGTGTATTTTAAAGCCGACATCCTGCCGAGTCCGAAATGTTATAAGAGTATGCCTTCAGATAATCAGTATCATAACCGCGACCAAGTAATCCTTCCTCATCAAAAACGCATTTCAGAATTTCAGCCAACATTTCATGAGATAGGTCACGCACTGTACCTTATGAGAGTTGGCTGGAAATGCCAAAAGGATTCTTAAACAATACAGGAGGATGTGGTTATACCCTTGAGCATCGTCAGAGTGCTAGACTGTAATCTCCCGTCTGGTGACTTTTTCTGAACTGACACGAACGACCAGTATTCGAGGCCACCAATACAAATTGAAGACAAACTATGTCACACTTGAATTGCTAGCCAGAGTCTTCTCCCGACGGTCGAGTTCGTTCGTCCTGGCAGAAAACGTTGAGACCTTTAAAAGCAGTTTCAGCAAACTTATACTTGATGACCGTATATTTACTCGACATCCTTGATTAGTATAGCCGTTGTGCAAAAATGTTCACGTTTTTCATCCGCGTTTCCGCAGATAGAGTTTTTTAAATTGCCTTTTATCTCCGCTTTATAAACATAATTGTGCAATAGAATAACCGGCGTAAAAATGCACGCTAATTAGACAGTTGTCCTTCCCCTACGTAATTGTTTCAGATGGTTACTCACTTACGTCAATAAGAAGTAAAATGATAGACATTCTTTCCAGGACTTAACGCATCTTTCTCGTCATCTCCGATAGTGCCACTGTGAGGGAAGCGCCATTTCAGTGGTGTACACTTTTCCGGCGATTTTTAATGTTTCTTGAACTTTAAAAATAAGGTACATAAAAAATGGGAGAATAATTTATCTCTTGTATACATATTCTTTCCGGTTAGGGGGACAGTGTAGTTCATAAGAGGAAGACGCATGACGTTTTGGATTCTCACTCGAACCTACCATCAGAGAGAGTCGCAGATAAGGGTGGCAGGACACAAGGGGCGCAGTATTTATAGGACACATTTGCCACGTGACCACGTACCTACTATAATTAGTAGCACCTGGGTTCGTATTTGAGATGATGGTAGCCTGGTAGCACACACCCGAGCCGCGATTTCATCACCGAGGTTGACCTGTCGCCCGCGTGTCTAACGACTTTGCCCAAGCATACACAATGGAGGCGGAGGTAGTTGCGCCTGAGGACTGATTCAAAAAGCCCACGGCTCACCTGTTTTTTCGAGAGTTTTGTAGTTTTCGTATGCAGTGGGTGCCGGTCACTTGAATCAGCCGTCTATTCAGGCTAACCGCTAAAGAACAAAAAGTTCGCTTATTGGGTCCCGCTAGTTCGCCTGACCCGAGGCAGGCCGAGAGGATGCTTTGTTAGCTGGGCAGGCGAAAGCCGTTCTACCGACCACTAACAGCAGCTCAAACAAGTGGTTCTCATTGGCTGTACACACCCAAACTCAGCCTAATTATCACTACCCTCTCAAGGCAGACATTTATGCATTTCGGAAATGATTCTTAGGGTTCAGCGCAGTGGGGTTTATAGCTCATCAACTGCTGGCCGTTGCATAAGCGCCCTTGAGAGTCCGTAATTTGACCTTGGCGTACGAAGGTGAGCCGTCAGGGAGGTTAGGCGAAATACGATGCTCATTTTCCCGACTGCGGTCAAAGCCATACGACTATCACCGTTAAGTATCGGGATTCGGTCTGCCAGACGGATGAAATCTGAGGTATTTGCGACCTGCGCTAGGCTCAATGTCCAGTAAATTGCCCTGTCAGATGTGGCTATGTAGTCCCACCTGAAGTAAACGAACCCCAGCCACCTGTATTACGGCACATGTGGTAAAAAGGGGTTTCTACAGTTTAAGCCGGGGAATGCACAGGCGACGAGGTCAAGTAGTTGTACGCAAAACAAAAGCTATTGGGAATGCGCGGTTGTACTTTGAGTGATTGAGAAATAGTTGCTCTAACCCTAACCCCCAACCCCGGCCCCAACAGTATTGTGCCCATCAGACGGGGCTACATAACCAAATCTTACCAGTTTCTTTCTTTGTGTTCACTTTGTGTCCTCTCGGTAGATTCAAAGTTGGGAACTGTCTTAAAACCCAATCAGCCCGTGAAGGGCTTTCGTTTTGGCAAAGTTTGAGCGTACGTACTGAGAGCATGGGACAGCTGCCTTTACGAAGGCAGACAGGGAAATGGCACGTCCGCAGGCTTTTACCTCGCTGCGTGCCCTGGTAGTGCTGGTGCCGAGAGGCCTTGGCGTACTGATCACGGCGGGGGGGGAGGGGGAGAGGGAGGAGCTTACTTGTCGCGGTGCGGTGGGGTTGGGAGAAGAACATGGAAAGTTTTGACGACGAGGCGCTTGGGTCGACACATCCCCCGCCCATCCTTTCGCCCACCCCCCTCGGCCACCAAGACAAGTGACCTTGAGAATTCGCATAACAAGAGCTCAACCGGCCCGACTAAGGCCGCCGAAAGACGGACACAGGCGGTGATGACCAATCCTCAGGCGGCAAGGCCGCTCTGCCAGCCAAGCAAGGCGATGCAGCGTAAACAGAGACCTTAAAAGTGAGTGCTAAGCTCCATCCGACAGCCTCTGATAGCGTGGGGTCGAGACTGCTCTTTCAGATGCCTTACGTCCAATAGGCATGCACCATGCAACTTCCATGTACCTCCATGCAAGGGAATCTCTGAATGACCACCAGAGAGACGACTTCTATTTCGAGGTGATGAAAATGTTCTGCGAGAAAACAGATCCAACTAGGGTGGCCCGCAGACTGAAGGAAAGGGGGAAGAAGAATCTGTACGGCTGTTTAGGTCAGAGGTTGAAGCTCTAGCAATCGGATGACAGACGGAGGACCAACCATAGAGTCGGTATTGTTCTCCGGAGGAAAGAACGATAATCCATCCTGGTTGGTCAGAACAAAATTGAGTTTATTAAAGCAAAACTAAAGGGTCTACGAAAACGTAGAAGTCTGAATGAGATCAAGGCGCATGCGGGGTGGGATTTCGTTCGAGACGGTAAGGAGAGGTAAAGAGTTGTGAGATAGTGACAGTTAGAAATCCCATTGAAAAAAATTTCTAGCAGTTTGACGGTAGACTGTTTTTTGCATTTCATGCCGAGGCGGACTTCAAGCCTACATCCTCAAGGATATTAATTTTTAGCACTGAATAGGAAGGATGAAGTCATTTTGTCTGCTTTAATAGACAGTGGGCGGAGGAACCATTACTCTCAAGCATCCTTCTCAAGCGTCTCAACGACCATCTAGAACCCGAAATTCTCCTGGAAAGTCAGCGTGACTTCCGAGAACATCGTGACATCACGGACATGAGCTTCGTCGCCTACTTGCTACAAGGTAAATGCTAGAAGATACGGACCCACTCCCTGTAGACCCGATAAAAGCCTTCGACAAGGTGAATTACCATGAACCCTGGAAAATCACGTAGAATTTCGGCACTTCTGAACGGTACACGCACACGGTACGTCAGCTCGGCGACGGGATAATGGCGTCCGTCACGGACAATGGGCACGTCCCAGAAGCATTCGCAACGAACAACGGAGTGAAGAAGGGCCGTGTACTCGTATCTTCTGTCTCCTCTAATGATCTCTTTAGGATCCTCATCGTCTACATAGCCGATGGCCATCTCCTTAATAGCCAGCGCGTGCAGGCCCCCAACGCGTCTACCCACGACTACTCTCCAAGACCTGCCCTTCGCAGACAACTGCGCTCCCAACACCGCGACAGAAGCGAATATACAAAGGAGTAAGAACCTTTTCGCCGCCGGCCACGCCAACTTCGGACTGACCCATAGATCCGGACGTGCATCAGCCGTCACCCAACACTGAATACAACGTCCCTCGAATCACTTTCAACAGCACCCACTTCTCATACAGCACAAAAATCGATGACAAAGCGGATCGCGGGATCTCCAAAGTCAACTGAACCTTCGGCCGACTACAGGAGTAGGTGTGAAATCGCCGCGGTCTCCATCTCAACACCAAACTGGAGATGTACAAAGCTGGCATCTTCACGACATTGCTGTATGTAGCGGAGACCTGGAGAATCTACGCTAATCAAGCCCGGAAACTCAACCACTTCCACCACAGCTGTCTCCGAAGAATATTAAACCTGAACTGGCAGGACAGGATCGCCGGTACGGAAGTCTTGGAACTGACCGGAATCTTCAGCATACATGCCATACTGGGGCAAATTTAACTGCGCTGGAGCAGCTACCATGCGAAGACGGATGACGGGCGACTACCTTAGCGACTTCTATGGCGGTTTCATTGCGGGTGCTCGCCGACAAGGATGGCGAAAAAGACACTACAACGGCACCTTGGTGAATTTCTTGAAGTGATTACAAATCAATTCCGAGACCTGGCAGGACCCCTCCCCCAGAATCGACCAGCCTGGAAAAGAGCAGTGAAGCCAACCGGATCGTCGCTGTCAAATCCAAAAGAAAAATTCGCAAGTCTGAAACACCTCCGATCCACAACGCCGATACCCAACCCCTATCCAGCATAGCACTCATGCCAACCAATGTTCTGCGCACGAGTCG